>SJYX01020481.1:1164743-1175493 GCA_006410675.1 Oreotragus oreotragus | reverse complement strand
GCCCCGCCGGGAGGCGGGAGCCAACTCACTCCAAGGTGGCAAACGTGCGCATTCAGGCGGGCCAGATGCCAGCTGGCAGGGGAACCCCAGGACTCTGGGTGGGGGCCGGCGCACACAGCCAGCCGTTGAGCCTGGCCAGGGCCTCCGCTGGCGTGGTGCTGAGCACACAGCGTCACCATCAGTCCCAGGGGCCCCCGATCAGCCTGGGGCTCTCACCCCACATGCCGGGGGGCTGAGCAGCAGGCCAGGGGCCAGGCCTGCATCCCGGGAGAACCGGGCCCCTGACGCCAGCCTCACGGCCAAGTGCAGAGATGGGCTGTAAGAAAGCCCTTTATTCTCCCCAGCGCCATCTGGGCCGGGACCGAGGCAAGGGTGGGGCCCAGCCATCTGGGACCCTGGCGTTGGCCCGGAGGCCTGGTGCCCACCCGGCATCTCCTCATGGGCCAATGAGAAGGCAGAGCTCCCGGGGGCACGGGGCTCCCCATGAGGGGGCTCACGGGGTCTCAGCACAGAGCTCCAGACGGGCCCCCAAGGATCAGGCCCCGTGGGCGCACGTTCCCGTGTGGGGATGGCCATGCCCACAGGGGCTCTCTCTCCGCTGGTCACAGTCCCACCGCTCCCTGCAGCCCGACCACACCCACGGGCTCCAGGCCTTCCACCACCACCCTCCCGCCGGTCGCCTCCGCTTAACAGGCTTGCTGAGGACCAGCACTCGCGACCGAATCAGAGAGCAGAAGGCAGGTCTGCAGCCCGGGGTCCGGCTGTCCTTAGCGAGCCTGACTTAGGACCCCAAGTCCCCAGGGCAGGGCCCCGGAATTCCCACGGCTCCGTGCGCCCTGCCTTCTGCCCTGCCGCGCCCTCCAACAGCTGGATTTTTGAGGGTCCCCCTGACGTGGCGCCATCACACGGATGATGACCACGATCCCGTGGTCGCTGTGGCCACCAAGCCTCGACTCACCAGACACGCTCCCACCTCCGTTTTGCGCGGAGAGTGGTGGTTAGTCACTCACTGGTGTCCGACTCTTGCCACGCCACGGACTGTAGCCCGCCAGGCTCCTCTGTCCATGGGATTCTCCAGGCAAGGATACTGAGTGGGTTGCCATCCCCTTCTCAGGAGATCTTCCCAATCCAGGAGCCGAACCCGGGTCTCTCGCACTGCAGACAGATTCTTTATGACTGAGCTGAGGGAAGTGCTAAAAAGCATCCATCTGACCCCGGACGCCCAGGCGACACCCTGGGGTGTGCCCACCCGGGGCAGCCCCCTTCACCCCTCCGTGTGGGGAACAGTGCTCTGCAGCTCAGGAAGCACCCGCACGGCACGTGGGGCCCAGGCTCGGGGGGAGCCCAGGCTCAGGGGGAGCCCAGACAGGGTCGCGTTCCAGCTGCCCCCCTGCTGGGCTGAGCGACCCCGGGCAGATGGCCTCCCCGCTCTGGGCCTCCACGGCCTCCTCAAAGCAACAGACATCAGTCCCGCCACCAACCACCCAGCAGGCACGTGGGGACCGCAGGAGGACCCGCTGTGCCAACTGCAAGCGCCCAGGTAAGCGCACGGCACTGTTTCGGCGCTGCGCGTGGGAGACAAGGGCTCGGCGGACAGCCTGTGAGGTTCTGTCGAGGCCAGAAAGCGACGCGGGGCACGTGGTGTCCAGGCCAGGACCAGCCGCGGCACGTGCGGGGAGCCAGGACCCCCGGTGTCACGCATAGAGCCCTGCCCTCGGCTCACCTGAGCGCTGGGCCTCCGCTCCCCTCGCCTCAGGTGCAGACGGCATCGCCCGTCCCTGTCCGTGTGTCTCACTGGCCACTGCTTCCCGCCTGCTCTCTGCCAAGACCCTCGCCCCCCGGCGAAGCCAGAGCAGTCCTGTTGGTTCTGACTGTTTGCATCAGGAGGACTCGGGCATCCGGTGCCAGGGTGACTGTTTGCATCAGGAGGACTCGGGCATCCGGTGCCAGGGCCCACTTGGAAAGATTTTTCCGAATACACACACACACACGCGCACAGCCAAAAATCTTCCCGGCTGAGCCAGATTAAATACGGAGGCCTCTAGTTATTTCCATACGCGCAAAAGGGACTTAAAGAAAGCAGCTCTCTGTGGCAGGCTCCAGCAGACAGGGCCGGGCTGGGCCAGGCCCCAGGGACGCCCAGCAGGGCAGGGAGGAGGCACCGGGTGGGGAGACGGGCTTCGGGAGAGCCGGTGGGTGGAGAGTGGCCCCGTCGCGCAGGCCTCCTGCCAGCAGCCCACTCTGTCGGCCAGTGCCGGGCGCAGGGCCCACTCGGGGCCCGGGACAGTCAACCCAATGCTGCTGTCCCACCCAGACGGGGCCCCCAAGCTGCCTGACCAGCCCTCCACCGCCACAAAGCCCTGTAAACCCGCAAATCCTCCAGGTCCTTGCCAACTTAAAATCTCTGTCATGGTCGCGACTCCTGGGGGCCGGCGCCCCCACCCGCCCCCACAGGGCCCTGTCCCCCAGGGCTGTGGGCTCTGGAAGTGTCCACGGCCCTCTTGGGACGCTGGGTGCCCACAGCGGAGGGGGCATCGCCAGCAAGAGGCCTCGGGACCCCGCTGACCCTGGGAGGCACACGTCTGTCCCCCTGGAGGGTGGGCTTGGAAACTCAGCACAGGCGGGCATGACGCTCGGTGTTCCCATACACCTGCCTCCCCTCCAACACTCCCCGGGGCGGGACTGCGCGGACACCCTGTCATCATCCTCCGGGGGCTGGCCGTCAGCAAGAGCTCGCGCTCACAGCTGGAGGCGACACCCTCCTGAGGCAAGGGCCCTCTTACCTGCCCGTTTACTTGATGGAGAAACTGAGGCACTGAGGGGATGTAACTTAGGTAGGGGGGGGAGCTGACTGAACACTGACCGCCGGCCCCATGACGGCGCTTGACGTCCCTGCCTCCACTGTCTCTTCCTGGGGCTTGACCCCCCCGCCTCCACTGTCTCTTCCTGGGACGGACTGGGGGGGGGGGTGGGCCGCCTGCCTTGTTTGACCCTGACCCCCTCCCTCCTGGCTCCTAGGACCTGAATCTGCGGCGTGGTGATGGGCCCCCCACATGCAGCCCCCCGGCGAGGGCCTGGGGGGTCAGGATGCTGCCCCTCGACCTCCCACAGCAGCACAGAGCCCCGCCTGTCTGGCGCCTGGCAGGCAGGAGCTGCGTGCTGTGAGGCAGGCAGCTAGGACCCTCTGTGCCTCAGTTTCTCAGCCTTGCAGTTCACAAGGCAGCCAACACCCAGAGGCCTTTGCAAGCCTCTGCTCAGAGACAGGCGTCCGAGCATGGGACCCATGACCTGAGGAGGGGAGGGGGGAGCTGACCGGGTGGCTCTCTGGCTGGGTGTGTGTGTGTGTGGCGGGGGAGTGTGTGTAGGGGGGGTTCTGGGCTGACTGCCGCCCCTGGGGTGGGCAGTGTGGGGAGGGGGCCAGGGCAGGAGCTGCAGGACAGACGGACAGAAGGCACAGAGGCTGGCCAGGCAATGCCTAGGGGAGCCTGGTCTCCCACGCCAGACAGAAGGTGCTTGGAGGCCGCAGGTCAGGCCACCCAGGGGCCAGGCAAGAGGAGGGGGCCATGTGTCTCGGGGGAGACTGGGGCACAGGGGGTCGTGGGGCAGCAAGCAGGGCCCCGCGGGGACGGGGAGCAGAGAGCCCCAGTCCTGCCTGAGGCCTGATGGAGGGCCTGCTCTGCCCCACGGGGTGGGCGTCCCTCAGGCCCCTAGGCCGCGACCGGCCGGGCCCCCGCCAGGCACAGCTGGAGGGACCCGCCCGGGGAACACAGCTCCGCTGCCAGAGACAGCCCCTTGAGTTAACATCCGCACGGCGTCTGGGATCTGCCTAATCCGGGGGCGAGGAAGCAAAAGCGCCCGTGGGGGCCAAGACGCCCTTTGCACGCGCTCGGGGGGTCTCCATGGTGGAGAGTTAGGAATCTGCTGTCCACATCGAGGCCTGTCGTTAACTCCCTGGGCCATTTGGCCGTTTTTACTGAGTGAGGGAGAAAAAAGAGTAACAAAGCCAGCACGCTTAATTTAGGGCTCTGAGAACGTCGGGGGCCAGACGGGACACAGAGCCTGGGTCTGCACGGCTGAGCCTGCCCCGGCCACGTCCTCTCCCGGTGCCGCCCGCCCGCACGGCACAGCCGCGGGCCTGACCGGGCTCTACACGGGGAAGTCAGGCTGGCTAAATAACCCGGGAGCAGGTGGCCTTCCCTGACCGCAGGCTACCAGCCCGGCACCCCCCAGCACCCCCACCCCTAAGGCCCCGGCGATCCGGAAGACACTTCTCACCCCCAAGTGACCTCATGGCACGGCAAACACGCTTTTGAGACACAAGGCCACTGGCCAGAGCTTCGAGGGCACCGCGTCCGCGAGACGGACTCTGCGCACGCCTGTGCGGCGGCTGGGCCGGCGTCCGAGCCCCGGGTGGCAGGTCCTGCTCCTCACCCACACCCCTTTCCTGCGTCTCCCCCCTCCCCACTGCAGAGAGCTCAAGCCCTGTCTCCCCAACCACGTGAGGGAGGAGGAAGATACACACTAACTAGAAGACCAGATCTACGCAGTGCAAAGCCTATGTGATTTTCACTTTCCTCACCTCAGTCTCGTCTGTAAAATGGGACTAATACCAGCCACATCACAGGCTCTTAGAGGGTCAGAGAGGCCAGTTGTGTGCAAGGTTCAAAGGCCACCCAAACGTCAGACACTGACTGTCCTTTTTATCCTGTAGCTGGTTTCAAGCGTGGCTCAACCCTCTGTTAACTCCAGACCCGCCAGAGCCAGGTGAGGGTCCCCTTCCTGCCCGCAAGTCCTGGGCACCAGTGGGGCTGTGCCCAGCCTGGAGGGGCCGCTTCCCAGTCCCGTGGCCGACGTCACCTAGCTCTGCGGAGGCCCTGGACACAACGCGGTCTAGCCTGCGGGGGAGGTGCAGCCCTCAGCTGCGAGCGGGACAAAGCCCACGACCGGGCCCCTTCTCCCACCCACTGCCCTCGGGGCCCCCAGTCAACGCCACCACACATCACGAGCAGCCCTGGGTCAGCCCGCGGCCAAAAGGAGGGGCCAGCCACTCCCGGCTGGGAACAGCGTCCTGGAGCCCCCGGCTCTGCAGGGACCCGGAGGCGGCCGTCCACCACTCTGTGCGGACTAACTCATCTAAGGAGCGCCTCCCGCCACCCACCGTTTACAAAGGGGGGAACCGAGGCACAGCAAGGCTAAGGAACGTGCCCCCGACCACAGTCTACAGCATCCGCCTCCTAGCCACTGGCCCCAGCCTCCTCCCTCTACAAACAACCCCCGGGTCCCGCGGCTCTTCACCCACAGAGGGGGACGCCGAGGCCCACAAAAGGGATGTGACGGGACGCCTGGGCTCCCGGGGAGGCCCCCTTCTCTGAAATAGTCAGAGTCGAGAATGGCCCTGACCCCGGCCATGGCGCACACGTGCTGAGCTCTTACTGTGATACAATAAGGCACCGTTTTCAAGGTTTCCCTCGGAGAAATGTGTTCAGTTCTCACGCCGCCAAGCCTCCCAGCCAGAGACAGCGCCAGGCACCGGGAGGAAGTGCTCACGTCGGCATGCAGACAGACACCCACGCTGCCCGGACCACGGGCCGTTCCGGGGAACCCAAACCAGGAGGCTCCCCGCTGGGGCTGTTTTCAAAGTTTCCGGTTTTCTTACTGGCCCTTGTCTCCTCGCACTGGATGGAACTCAGCAGCCCGCATGCACGTGTGTCCCCCAGGGTTGTCAAAGGCTGTGGCCCTGGGCTTCCTCACCACCCGCAGGCCGGCTGTGTTCACACTGATCCCTCAGCACGTCAGGGGACAGTCAGCTTTTGTCCCCAACACCCCAAGCCACACTGAGACTGGCCTGCAGCAAGCGTGCTACCCGCAGAGAGCAGCACATTGTCTGGCTGGCATCCCACCCGGGCGTCTGGGGTCTGCAGTGTCCGGCAAGACACCAGGAGGACAGACAGAGTTTGTTATCTGCCTGCCAGCCAGCTGGCACGTTCGGGAACGCCTTGGGAATCCCCACAGCAGGGGCTACTAGACTGCTGTTCTGTGCTGGGTGGAACACACGAAAGGCTCCATTTGCGATGTGCCTTGTTTTGCTGAAGATCACCGAGTCCCAGAGGAAGCACAGCCTGGCTGTGAAGAGCGCCGACCTCGGGGTCAGGCAGGCAGAGACCACATCTCAGCTGCTGGACTCACTGGCTGGTGACCTGGGCAAGTCACACAACCCTCCCCCAACTGAAAAAGGGGCACAGGAAACACTCTTTCTCAAAAACTGCTTTGAGAACTGAGTCCTTCACTGAGTTCGCCAAATGGCAACCATTGCTGTCGTTTTTATTATTATTACAACAACCTTGGAACAAAGAGGAAAAAACAAGGCCGTCATAGCTTCCCCATTTATACACAGAGGGAGGGGACCCTGGCTGTGGCTCCACACCTGGGCCTGAAGTTCACAGTGAACCATCTCCATGTCAGGAAGCTGCAAACCAAGGAAATAAAATGGAAAGAACAGTCCTTTCCATCAAGGGGCAGAGAGGCTCCACGTACGAAGAAGGCATTAAAAGCTATTAGAGTCATCACTTCATAGCAAACAGGAGGGCAAACAGTGGAAGCAGTAACAGACTTTATTTCCTTGGCTCCAAAATCACTGCAGACGGTGACTGCAGCCAGGAAATTAAAAGACGCTTGCTCCTTGGAAGAAAAGCTATGACCAACCTAGACAGTGTATTAAAAGGCACAGACATCACTTTACCCACAAAGGTCCATACAGTCAGAGCTGTGGTTTTCTCCAGCAGTCATGTACGGACGTGAGAGCTGGACCATAAAGAAGGCTGCGCACCGAAGAATTGATGCTTTCAAATTGCGGAGCTGGAAAAGACTCTCAAGAGTCCCTTGGACTGCAACAAGATCAAAGCAGACAATCCTAAAGGAAATCAACCCTGAATATTCATTGGAAAGACTGATGCTGAAGCGCCAATACTTCAGCCACCTGATGAGAAGAGCCGACTCACTGGAAAGGACCCTGACGCTGGGAAAGATCGAAAGCAAGAGGAGAAGCAGGCGACGGGGGATGAGATAGTTAGACAGCGTCACAGACTGAATGGACGTGAATCTGAGCAAACTCCAGGAGGCAGTGAAGGACAGGGAAGCCTGGCATGCTGCAGTCCACGGGGTCGCAGAGTCGGATGCAACCTGAGCTACTGAGCTACTGAGCAACAGAAAAGAGAGCAACTGGGTGGCTCAGCCCCCAGTGCAGACTCCAGAAACCAGCCTTCAGCCGAGACATCAGCAAGAGAGCGGGCAGAGGGGGGCATGTGGCGACGGGGCGGAAGGCCGCCAGCAGGCGGGGCTGCACAAGCCCCACGAGGCATCCAGGCCCGTGTCACGGGTGAGAAAGCAAGGCTCAGACAGCGCAGGCGACATGCCCAAGCCATGCGGCTGGGAAGAGTCAGGCTCTGTGCAACCTGGAGGCCTGGGTGCTGGGCTGCACGGCTTCACACGAGTCATCTGTTCCCCTTCGCCAAGCCCAGGGCCTGGCAGAGGCAGGTCTTGGTAACGGT
This sequence comes from Oreotragus oreotragus, assembly GCA_006410675.1. Lineage (NCBI taxonomy): Eukaryota > Metazoa > Chordata > Mammalia > Artiodactyla > Bovidae > Oreotragus > Oreotragus oreotragus. The sequence continues at coordinate 1,167,946 of SJYX01020481.1, read as the reverse complement.
TTGGTGAGTGAATAAAGGAACACAGGAAGCGAGACGCGGTCGCCCCTGAGGCTGCACACGTCTCTCCAGAGAAGAAGCCCTCGGGGGCCTGGGAGCGTGTGTGTCCACCAGTGCCTCGTGCGTGGAGACGGCCACACCCGGCACGTGGTTGGTGCAGTGCACAAGCTTTGGCCCTGGGCATGGGGGGCACACGCTCGACTCAGGTGCAGCCACAGCAGGCAGAAGGCACCAGGCCACGTCCTCCCCGACGGCCACCGCCAGCTTCCCCTCACGCAGTGGGAACAGCCAGATCTCTAAGGCCAGACCAATTAACTCTTCAAGAGCTTTCACGAACTTTAAACTCGTGACCGTTTGCTTTTTAGGACCAGTGACCAATCCCACTCAACAGCCTCTGCACAGACACACACACATAGTCCAGGGACCCGGGCCACCTCCAAGTCCATGACTCCTGTGTGGTTGCCCTGCCTCTGGGCTTATTACCAGGTGGATTTTCCACACGTCATCACAATGCAGAGGAAATTTACAAAAGAGGAAGGAAGAAAACCCAGCAGGTCCCGGGTGGTGGGAAGAGCCGGGCGCTGACCCGGGTGACCGTGCTTCTGACGGAGGCCAGGGTGGCCAGCCCGGCGAGGTCTCCCAGACCCACTGGGACGGCCTCGGGCCCCTCCGTGAAGCAGCAGCACCATCTCCTGTCACGGCCGGGGAAACTGAGGCTCACGGGGTATGGAAACTTGTGTGACCTCACAGAGCTGAGCTGCGGTTTGCAATCAAGTCTGTCTGCCTCCCTGAGCCCATCTTTCCTAATGCCCTGAGCTGCCCTGGACTCTCGAATTCGCCGGGCAAACCGCAATCCTACGTTCCATACAGCCCAACCAGGTAACACCCGCACACACTTGCACCCGGAGCTCCCGGGGCCCAGTCCAAACTCCTCGAGAAAGACCTATCTGTCCAGCCTCACACCGTCTGACTGTGCAGCTGGCAGCCCTGTCCGAGTTTCTGAACCAAAGCTGTGTAAATATTAGCACAACCAGCTCAGAGTCTGACTTCCCTGAGCAAAGCCCCGAGGACAGCGGCGGGGCGGGCAGGGACCCTGCGCAGGCCGCCATCAGAACACGTGGGTTGACTCTGGGCTCGCCCTGGAAGACTCTGGTCAGGACCCTGGGTCCCCTGCCTCACTGTGTCAGTGTAGGAAGGGAGGGCGGGAGAGGCTTAGAGCACAGAGCACCCGGGACAGGTTCCCGGCGTGCTGCTGGCCGGGGGTTGGTCACAGCCATTCCAGGACGGGTGGTCTTGGACCTGTTACACACTGGGGGTGTCCCGAGGCCTCTGGAGCCTGCTGGATCCCCTCTGGGCCACCAGGAAGGACTCTCGGTTAGGGGCAAGCTGGATAAGCCTCCCCAGGCCAGGGCAGAGCTGACCCTCTCCCACCCTCCCCCTGGGCACTCAGCAGCAAATGGGCCCCACCTGCTCAGAGGCTCAAGGAGGAGCTGCGCTCTGGGCCTGAGCAGAGGCCGAGGAGCAGCTGCTCGTCACCAGCTCTGACCGCAAATGGGCCCCAGCGGGCCTCCCTGCAGCTGGAGGATTCAGACTGGCTGCGCGGAGGGCTTGCCAGTGAGAAGGGACGTGGCACTGGGAGACATGCAGGAGAGGTGGCGTGGGCATCCCAGCAGGAAGGGCGAGGCTGAACAAGTCCTCGCAGACAGACCGACCCCCCAGGACAACGACTCTGAGCTGTGCTCACGGCTGTGTCCCCTGGCCTGTGGTCCCACAAAGACAGTGGCTCCGGGCCGTGCTCACTGACCCAGAGCAGGGCCTGTAGGCGGCCGGCACTCAAACCGCGGAGCCGTGATGCTGACCACAGGAGCCTCAGCCCCGGCGTGCTGCCCGGCGATACGGGGACATGGGACGGCAGGCGAGTGCGGGGCGGACAGCTGTGCGCAGCAGCGGCACGTGTAGGATGTGAATATCACGGACCGCTCCCCTCTTCTCGGGACTGCTGCCACCGACTCCAGACAGCTGGCCCTGCAGCTGCAGCCGGCCTGGCCTCCGCCCCAGACGCAAGGAGCGATGGGTCCTTGGGAACCGCACCCCCACAACCCCACGTGGAGCCTCCAACCCAGGGACTGGTGTCGGGGGGGTATTGGTGGCGTGGGACATATGTGCATTCTCAGTGCAACTGCCAGACACAAGCTGCAGAATTTCTGAACTCAGAGATCGGACGGCTGCAGGTGGGTCCCCCCTCCCAGGAGGCCTGACACAAGGCAGGACCGTTTGTCAACAAATCCCCTCCGCCCCCCAGCCCTGCTCCTCAAGGGGCCTGCAGACAGCTCGGGGGCAGCTGTGTTGGCGGGCAGAGCGAAGAAATCAATATTCCCAGCACACACACACACTCTCTCCCTCTCTCCGTAAACACAGGCCCGCAGATTCTCAGCCAGCCGGCCACCCACGGGCCCCCGGCGCAGAAGAGGGACGGTCTCTGGGACACACACTCATCCCCTCTGACTCCATCGCTGACCACACCAGGCACACGTCGACAGACACCCCCCAACCCCGTGGCTCAGTCACGGCCACGCAGAACCCCACCTCCAGGCTCCAGCCGCTCCAGCGCACGCCCAGGTCCCCCGGCCAGAGCGCCCCAGCGCACCGGCGCAGCCCCGCGCGCTCTCCCCCGGGGTCCGCCCGACACAGGGCCCGGGCGGCAGCAACAGGCCTGCAGCCAGGCGCGGCACAGACGCCCGCTGGCCGCACTTCCCCCGCCAGCACCGGACACCCACTCCCAGCGGTCCCTCGCGGCACTCGCCCGCGCGGGCTCCCGGCCGACAGCCACGGGGGCGCGCGAGCTCACCCTGCCCCGCGTTCCCGGGCCCCCGGGGCCCCGTCCTCACCCGCTGTCAAGCTCCAGCTCCAGCAGGGACTGCGTCCGCTCCGAGTTGCAGTGCAGGCACCACATGACGGCCGCGGCGGGAGCTGGCGGGGCCGGGCGCGCGGGACCCGGGCAGACACCCGCCCGCCCGCGCCCGGCCTGCCCGCCACGCGACCAGCTCGGGTCGCCCGGCCCAGCGCCCGCAGGTCCCCGCCGCTCCCGGCCCCACTCCGACCCCAGGCCGGCAGAGCCCGCCCCGCCGCCGCCCGCCAGGCGCAGCGCTAGGCCGGGCCGGAGGAATGTGGCCGGGGCGCGGGAGGGGCCGCCGGGGGCGGGGCCG
>SJYX01020481.1:1149584-1164682 GCA_006410675.1 Oreotragus oreotragus | reverse complement strand
CGCCGGGGGCGGGACCCGCTGTCAAAGGGCGGGGCCGTAGGGGCGGGGCCGTAGGGGCGGGGCCGCGGGAGGAGGGACGAGACCCGCGCGCCGGGGGCGAGGGCGGGACCCGCTCTCAGGGGGCGGGGCGGGGCCGCATGGGGCGTGGAGATGGGCGGGACCCGCGCCGGGGGCGGGGCCTGAGCAGGGGCGGGATTCGCCCGCGGCAGCACTCCCGGCCCTAGCCATGGGCCCTCCCCTGGGATCACTACTCAGTGCCTCCAAGACGCAGCCCCCTAGCAGACATATGTCCCTCCTGAGCGTGTGAGCGCAACAGACACAAAATCCCCAACCCAGCCAACTGTAGCCTACTATGCCAACGGCGCCAAGCCCTGCCAATCCTGACTCTGGCCTCGATTTATAAAACGGGGCTCGCGCTTTCCCAGATGGTGTGGCTCTCGGCTCTAACGCCCCTGCCCCAGAGACAGAGGAGTGAGTCCCCCCACTCGAGTCTGAGGACACCCTTTGGGGGGCTTTCTGGTGAGGACCTGATGGAAGCAGCTTCTTTCTCCCTAAGCCCTCCAGACCCTCTGCCCTCCCCCCCACCCACAGAACAACGTCCAGACCCCCAGGCAAGCTTAAAGTGATATTAACTAGCATTTTAGAGGTTTTTACTGATATTTGGAGAAAGCAATGGCACCCCACTCCCGTACTCTTGCCTGGAGAATCCTACGGACGGAGGAGCCTGGTGGGCTGCAGTCCATGGGGTCGCTGGGAGTCGGACACGACTGAGCGACTTCACTTTCCCTTTTCACTTTCATGCATTGGAGAAGGAAATGGCAACCCACTCCAGTGTTCTTGCCTGGAGAATCCCAGGGACGGGGGAGCCTGGTGGGCTGCTGTCTATGGGGTCGCACAGGGTCGGACACGACTGAAGTGACTTAGCAGCAGCAGGTCCTCAGTTACAACACTGTGATGCAGTTACTACCGGTCCCGCCTGTCAAAGGGGGAAACTGAGGCTCAGTTTAACTGGGTTAATGAAGAGGCTCTCCCTCCCCCTCGTGGCTTTCTTTTCATGAGCAGCCGTGGCATGTCGTTCTCAGCTGGCACGTCTCTCTATTCTGTCCTTGGGCGCAGAAGGCAGGCATCTGCACTTGTGGAATGCTCAGATGTAGCTGGGAGACTCCTCAAGCTGACAGCCAGGATCAGAGCCCCGCCTCTCCAGGTACATCTCCTGGAGGGCCAGGTAGCTGGCAGGTCAGCAGGGGGCAGAACGTGCCCTTTTGAATCTTTCATTTGCAGGGGGGCCAATGAGGAGCATTACTCCCAGATGGGGACCTGGGGTGGGTGACGAACAGTGAAGGAGGAGGACTGGGCTGGCTCAGCCTGCAGCTCGGCAAGCAACAGGCCCCAGGGCCAGTTTAGTACCCCAGGGCTCCCGGGCAAGACGCTGGGCAGGAATGCACAGCCCATCTCCACACCCCTCCTCTTCCCTTCTGATGTTTTCTTTGATACATTAAAACGGCATCCAATCCTATCACTTCATGGCAAACAGAAGGGGGAAAAGTGGAAACAGTGGCAGATTTTATTTTCTTGGAACTCAGAATCACTGCAGACTGTGACTGCAGCCATGAAGTTAAAAGGCGCTTGCTCCCTGGAAGAAAAGCTAGGACAAAACCTAGAGAGCATATTACAAAGCAGAGACATCGCTTTGCTGAGAAAGGTCCATACAGTCAGAGCTATGGTTTTTCCAGTAGTCATGCACAGATGTGAGAGCTGGACCATAAAGAAGGCTGAGTGCTGAAGAATTATGCTTTCCAACTATACTGCTGGAGAAGACTCCTGAGAGTCCCTTGGACTGTAAGGAGATCAAACCAGTCAATCCTAAAGGAAATCAACCCTGAATATTCACTGGAAGGACTGATGCTGAAACTGAAGCTTCAGTAATTTGGCCACCTAATGGGAAGAGCCGACTCATTGGAAAAGACCCTGATGCTGGGAAAGATTGAGGGCAGGAGGAGAAGCGGGTGGCAGAGGATGAGATGGTTAGATAGCCTCACCGACTCCAAGAACAATGAATTCATTTGTTCGATAAATTTGAGCAAACTCAGGGAGCTAGTGGAGGACAGAGGGGCCTGGCGGGCTGCAGTCCACGGGGTCACGAAGAGTGGGACACGGCTTAGCGACTGAACGACACCAGCAGCAATCCGTGTCAGATGAAGGATGCTTACGCCTCAGCCATAAAATGGCAAGTAACCCAGTTTAAGAAATGGCCAGAGGGGATTTCCCTGGTCCGCCCGCCAATACAGGAGACACAGGTTCAATCCCTGGTCCAGGGAGATTTCACGTGCCTCCTGGCAACCGGGCCTGCGCACCACAGCGCCTGGGCCTGTGCTCTAAAGCCTGCGAGCTGCAGCCACTGAGCCTGTGTGCGGAGAGGCTGTGCTCCGCAGCAGGAGACGCCAGCTCTATGAGAAGTGTGCATACTGTGGAGGAGCCCCCGTGCGCCGCAGCAAGAGAAAGCCCACAGATCAGCTGTGAGGGCCCAGGGCAGCCAAATAAACAGGTGAGAATTGTTGACGACGGGCAAAGGATCCAAACAGGTGTTTCTCCAGAGAAGATATACGAACGGCCAATAAGCACATGAAAAGAGGCTCAGCATCAGTGGTGATTAGGGGAACGTGAATCAAAACCGCAGTGAGGTGTGTCACCCGACCACCCGACCACCAGCAGGGGCCCCTCCGCCCTCCGCCCGGGGCTCTGGAGGAAGACCTCCCCGGCAGCCGGGCTGGGGGTAGGGAGATGGGCGGGGACACAGTTGGCAGGGTCGAAACAGTCCTGTTGGGGAGGGGGGTGGACAACTCCCACCCCGGCCTGGCCTGCCCTCTAAAAATAGGCTGTAATAAATGGGGCCAAGAGAGTTCCCCTCAGCTGTGGAGCGCTCCAGACACGGCTCACAACCCGGATTCTCCAAGGATTCCAGGCGCTTCTCCGGGCCCAGGGCCTCGCCGCCCGCCAGGACAGTCTTGGCGACAGAGTTCGGGCTGGGATTTGGAGAAAGGGCATTGAATTTCCCTGTTAGCATTTGGACTACAGAGGGTGGAGTCCCCGGAAACCAGAAGCCTCTTCATTCTCTTGTTTTCCCCTTCCTCCAGAGTGTGCCTTTTGCTTCTGCTCTCTGTCAACTGCCTCACAGATGAATAATCCAAAGACTCGTGAGGCGACTGAGAGAACTTCCAGCCTGGAGAGGTGGAGAAAGCCAACTTTTCTGCAGAGTGGAAATGACCAGACCGGGCAAGAAATCTTATGCATGCAGTCTGGGCAAAGTGTTTAGGCTTCTGAGCCTCTGTTTCCTTGGCTGTAAAGGGAGGCTCATCACCCACCTCTCCCCTGGCTAATTAATTCACCTTGCCCTTTCGTTTAATTTAGCAAACACACGTTAGTGCTTACTCCATGCCTGTGCTTTGAGGCACAGTTGGGGAGACACTGCCCTGTGTATGATGTCTAGTCTGGAGATAGTAGCTTGTCACTCTGCCCGACAAGAGGCTCCAAAGATGAAGGGACATTTAGGCTGGGGCCTTGAGGGGTGAGTGGGAGCCCGCCTACAAGGCAAGAAAGCAATGAAAATGTTTCGTTTCTGGGGGGCCAATGAGGAGCATTACTCCCAGATGGGGACCTGGGGTGGGTGACGAACAGTGAAGGAGGAGGACTGGGCTGGCTCAGCCTGCAGCTCGGCAAGCAACAGGCCCCAGGGCCAGTTTAGTACCCCAGGGCTCCCGGGCAAGACGCTGGGCAGGAATGCACAGCCCATCTCCACACCCCTCCTCTTCCCTTCTGATGTTTTCTTTGATACATTAAAACGGCATCCAGTCCTATCACTTCATGGCAAACAGAAGGGGGAAAAGTGGAAACAGTGGCAGATTTTATTTTCTTGGAACTCAGAATCACTGCAGACTGTGACTGCAGCCATGAAGTTAAAAGGCGCTTGCTCCCTGGAAGAAAAGCTAGGACAAAACCTAGAGAGCATATTACAAAGCAGAGACATCGCTTTGCTGAGAAAGGTCCATACAGTCAGAGCTATGGTTTTTCCAGTAGTCATGCACAGATGTGAGAGCTGGACCATAAAGAAGGCTGAGTGCTGAAGAATTATGCTTTCCAACTATACTGCTGGAGAAGACTCCTGAGAGTCCCTTGGACTGTAAGGAGATCAAACCAGTCAATCCTAAAGGAAATCAACCCTGAATATTCACTGGAAGGACTGATGCTGAAACTGAAGCTTCAGTAATTTGGCCACCTAATGGGAAGAGCCGACTCATTGGAAAAGACCCTGATGCTGGGAAAGATTGAGGGCAGGAGGAGAAGCGGGTGGCAGAGGATGAGATGGTTAGATAGCCTCACCGACTCCAAGAACAATGAATTCATTTGTTCGATAAATTTGAGCAAACTCAGGGAGCTAGTGGAGGACAGAGGGGCCTGGCGGGCTGCAGTCCACGGGGTCACGAAGAGTGGGACACGGCTTAGCGACTGAACGACACCAGCAGCAATCCGTGTCAGATGAAGGATGCTTACGCCTCAGCCATAAAATGGCAAGTAACCCAGTTTAAGAAATGGCCAGAGGGGATTTCCCTGGTCCGCCCGCCAATACAGGAGACACAGGTTCAATCCCTGGTCCAGGGAGATTTCACGTGCCTCCTGGCAACCGGGCCTGCGCACCACAGCGCCTGGGCCTGTGCTCTAAAGCCTGCGAGCTGCAGCCACTGAGCCTGTGTGCGGAGAGGCTGTGCTCCGCAGCAGGAGACGCCAGCTCTATGAGAAGTGTGCATACTGTGGAGGAGCCCCCGTGCGCCGCAGCAAGAGAAAGCCCACAGATCAGCTGTGAGGGCCCAGGGCAGCCAAATAAACAGGTGAGAATTGTTGACGACGGGCAAAGGATCCAAACAGGTGTTTCTCCAGAGAAGATATACGAACGGCCAATAAGCACATGAAAAGAGGCTCAGCATCAGTGGTGATTAGGGGAACGTGAATCAAAACCGCAGTGAGGTGTGTCACCCGACCACCCGACCACCAGCAGGGGCCCCTCCGCCCTCCGCCCGGGGCTCTGGAGGAAGACCCCCCCGGCAGCCGGGCTGGGGGTAGGGAGATGGGCGGGGACACAGTTGGCAGGGTCGAAACAGTCCTGTTGGGGAGGGGGGTGGACAACTCCCACCCCGGCCTGGCCTGCCCTCTAAAAATAGGCTGTAATAAATGGGGCCAAGAGAGTTCCCCTCAGCTGTGGAGCGCTCCAGACACGGCTCACAACCCGGATTCTCCAAGGATTCCAGGCGCTTCTCCGGGCCCAGGGCCTCGCCGCCCGCCAGGACAGTCTTGGCGACAGAGTTCGGGCTGGGATTTGGAGAAAGGGCATTGAATTTCCCTGTTAGCATTTGGACTACAGAGGGTGGAGTCCCCGGAAACCAGAAGCCTCTTCATTCTCTTGTTTTCCCCTTCCTCCAGAGTGTGCCTTTTGCTTCTGCTCTCTGTCAACTGCCTCACAGATGAATAATCCAAGGACTCGTGAGGCGACTGAGAGAACTTCCAGCCTGGAGAGGTGGAGAAAGCCAACTTTTCTGCAGAGTGGAAATGACCAGACCGGGCAAGAAATCTTATGCATGCAGTCTGGGCAAAGTGTTTAGGCTTCTGAGCCTCTGTTTCCTTGGCTGTAAAGGGAGGCTCATCACCCACCTCTCCCCTGGCTAATTAATTCACCTTGCCCTTTCGTTTAATTTAGCAAACACACGTTAGTGCTTACTCCATGCCTGTGCTTTGAGGCACAGTTGGGGAGACACTGCCCTGTGTATGATGTCTAGTCTGGAGATAGTAGCTTGTCACTCTGCCCGACAAGAGGCTCCAAAGATGAAGGGACATTTAGGCTGGGGCCTTGAGGGGTGAGTGGGAGCCCGCCTACAAGGCAAGAAAGCAATGAAAATGTTTCGTTTCCCTGTATCGGCCTAAGCTTCGGTGCTGACCTACTTGCCTGGGCCCCTTCATATGCCCACCCACAACTTGGCTTCACCCCTCCCTGGACTTCTGACAGTCCCCCCTCCCCATCTTCCACAGCCTTCCTGCTCTCCTTTGACCAGACCTGTGGCGCCTACGCCCCCAAAGGCGGACCTTTGCGGTCCCTCTCCCGCAGACCTCCTCCTGCATCGTCTGGTCTGGCGCCAAGCTCCAGCAACACCCTCCATGGTGCTGGCTCACAGCTAGGATTTGGGTTTCAGCTTTTGATGCGACTTCCCCAAGAAACTCACCCAGACTTGACCGCCATCAAAGTCAGAAACTCCCCTTTCATACTGTCCCATTCCCCTGCGCCTGCTCTCCCATCACAGCCAAGAGCTGTGCTGTCCTTCCGGGCAGAGCTGGGCCTGCGTCCTTCTCTATAGCATTCCCTGTGCCTGCTGTGGGCCTGGAACACCGAGGTGCTCAGCTGAAGCAGTCAAAGGCAAATTTAGGCCTGGGAGGCAGGTCTCGCCCCCTGTCTGCTTTTTAAAATAAAGTTTTATTGGAACGCAGTCACACTCACTCAGTTCTGTACTGCCTATGGATTACTTTCATGTCACAGCAAAGTTGAAAGAGACTTATTACGGCTTGCAAGCCTCAAGCAGCTCGCCGTCATTTTCCCGGCGATGGGCTCAGATGTGGGCATTGCTGCACATAACTGGCCTGCTTTCAGATACCTGTCACCGCACCAGAGGAATTTTAAGTCCAACCACAAAAAACTCACTGGGACTTGGGTTGGCCAAGGCCAGACCACGACAGTGAGATGAAAGCAGCCTTAGTGTGAGCACACCCCAGAACCTGAGAGCCAGAAGGGGCCGTGGTGACTGCGTGCTGTTCAAACGAGAGGCCTGAGTCCCCAGGTCAGTGTGGGGTGCAGCCATGAACTGGGCCTCTTTTCCTTAGCGCCTCCTTCCCAGTGCTCTCACAAAGGACGCCCCAGACGGAGGGAACCGTCCTGGCTGGAGGTATCAGGAGCGCTTAAATGAACAGTAAACGTTGGATGCGGTTGTTATGAGGCCAACAGGTGACAAATGGGTGAATGATCCTATACGGGCCTGGGAGACCTCCTCGAGGAGGGCTGCAGTCACAGAACCACATGGTTGGGACTCAGGGGCAAGGAAGAGGAAACCCCATACCAGGAAAGGCTCGCTCCACAGAGCGGCCGCGTGATGCCCAGTGGTGCTCGGTGACTGATGGAGTGGGCAAAACAGCCAGCAATGGTCACTTCCTCCAAGAAGCCCTCCGAGCCTGGGTCCCCAGAGCACTTGCCTCCCTCACCAGCCCCTGGCACAGCAGATGCTGGTTTGCTGCGGAAGTAAAGGAAGATGGGAGCGGTGGCCGCAGATGAGGACATGCCCACTGCATCCCTCCCCGGGCCGGCTGCTCCTGGGGGCACACCCTCTCCCTTCCCTCTGCTGAGCCCAGCCGGGTGATACAGACTGCTTGTCCTGAAGCCCTGGAGACAGGGTCCGTGGGCAAAAGTCCTATGGCTACCACGTGCTGCGGCCACCTGAGTTAGGAGTCTGTTCAAGTGGACGGGAAATGGCCATTTGCCAGATTTCTTGCAGATTCAAGGGGCCTGACAATATCAGGAAGAAAATTAGAAGAAGTGGAACGGCTTTCACCAGTGACGGGCTCTTCCCTGACCCCCGTCAGCGCCAGAATGACACTGCTCGCCACCCTCTTTCCGCCAGGTGCCCCGCCAGCCCCAGGACATGATCACTGGTGCCCCCCACCACAGCCCATCATGCTCAGCCCCCTCCTCCTGGCTGGTGGCACAAGGACGCCAGATCCTCGGGAGCGAGGGGTGTGACCCATGACACTTGCACCAAGTCCCTCCCCTCTGGACAAGCTCTAGGAAATGCTCTGGTCTGTCCAGGACTGGCCTGAGCCCACTCTGTGCCTGAGGACAGCCCAGGCTGCCCCCAGATAAAGCACAGCCTCATTCTCCCCATCCTGTCTGCGTGCGTGCGTGCTAAGTCACTTCAGTCCTGTCCGACTCTTTATAACACTCTGGACTGTAGCTCGCCAGACTCCTCTGTCTGTGGGATTCTCCAGGCAAGACTATTGGAGTGGGTTGCCATGCCCTCCTCCAGGGGATCTTCCCGACCCAGGGATCGAACCCCTGGCACCTGTGACTCCTGCATTGCAGGAGGATTTTTTTAATCTCTGAGCCACTGGGGAAGCCCCTCCATCTGGTCTAATCCCCCTTAAAGTCCATCTCCGCCTGGTTATCTGGCTGGTTTACTGTCCCTCCTCCACAGGAATGATGTGTCACCAGGGTGTCCCCAGCATCCGGAAGGTGCCTGGTGGGCAGTAGGTGCTCAGGAAATCTGTGATGAGCGGAAGGAGCGTGTTGAACCGGGTTCACTCTGGTTCAGAGCCAGCACGAGGCCAGTCTGGTCCTATTTGATCTCAGCCAACGCCCCTCTTCACATGAAACTGATCTTCAGAAAAACTTATTCTCATAACTTAAGGAACCTGTGAGCTAAAGCGACTCTAAAAAGAGGAACCCCCGGGGGCAAAGCAAAGAACCGTTCCTGACGCATGTGGGTTTCTTTCCCAGTAGCTGCGCTTCACTGGGGGCCAGCTGCACCAAGCGGGTAGCGGCGGGTGGTGAGGCCTTGCCCTACGTGGCCCACCCTGCTGGCAGTACGGATTCCTATCTGTTGCATCCACTCGGCCACCAAGGGCCAGCCAAGCGAGCCCCAGCGGCCCTCTGCTTTAATGAATAGAAGCAGCAAGTGCTCCGATGCCTGGTTTGCAAACGGACGCCACTAAGTGCTCCCAAAACGACAGCTTCCCTTAAGTGGGTTAAACAGTCCCCACTGCGATCTGCTTTACGCTATTGATTTAACCAACCCCTTCCCTGGCCCTTGGGCTTCCCCTGTGGCTCAGCTGGTAAAGAATCTGCCCGCAATGCAGGAGACCTGAGTTCAATCCCCAGGTTGGGAAGATCCCCTGGAGAAGGGAACGGCTACCCACTGCAGTATTCTGGCCTGGAGAATCCCATGGACTGTATAGTCCGTGGGGTCGCAAAGAGTTGGACATGACTGAGCGACTTGCACTTTCACTGGTCCCAGCGGGAGGAAGACTTCATCCAGCTTGACCCGGCTCCACGGACTCGGAGTCAGCGGGCATAGGGCAGGTGCGATGTCTGAGTCACGAGTTGAATAAACTGATAACTGGGCACAGATGCCTTCCTGAATGTGGGCAGTGAGTGCCCGCCAGGCACAGGCCAGGCGCCACAGAGGGTCCGAGACACAACAGACGCGGGCCCTGCCCTGGGGACGATGGGTGGCCGGGGGCTGGAAGGAAGCAACCCACACTGGTTGGTGCCAGCCCAGTTTCCACACACGTGTTCACACGATCTCAATACTTGCCCGACAAGGCGGGCTCACATCTGTTTCTCACGGAGGCCCCAAAGCCCAGAGAAGGTAAGTAATTTGTGCAAAGACACACAGCCTGCTAATGACGGCACTGAGCTGAGAACCCAGGGACGCTGACACTCAGCCCGTGACTTGCCCTCCACCAGTCAGAGACTCATGAGTGTGTTCTCAGCAGCAGCAGCTGCAGTTCCCGGGGAATGCCGAGATGCGCACTCTCACCCTGTTCTGGGGGGGAATGCCAAGCAATGCGCACTCTCACCCTGTTCTGGGGGAATGCCGAGCGATGCGCACTCTCATGCTGTTCTGGGGGGGGAATGCTGAGCGATGCGCACTCTCACCCTGTTCTGGGGGGGCAATGCCGAGCGATGAGCACTCTCACCCTGCTGGGGGGGAATGCCGAGCAATGCGCACTCACACCCTGTTCCGGGGGGAATGCCGAGCGATGTGCACTTTCACCCTGCAGTGATTCTGACGTCTGCAGGAGTCTGAGGATCCCTGCGCTCCTCCAGGGCACTAAGGCGGTTGATCAGTGCCGTCATGCAATTGACCTGGCACGGGGGCAGGAGCAACTGCGGGCGGAGGGACGGCCATCAGGGAGGGCTTCCTGCAGCAGGTGGGGCCTGGACTGGGATCTGCGGCACAAATGGGAACTCCCCGCAGGACACTCCGAGTGAGGCTGGAGGATAGGACAGGGGCTTCATTTTATAGGAGGGTGTTGGAGGGGCAGGGAAGCCAGCAGAAGTGGCCTGGATTTATCCCCAGGTTAGTTTTCCAAGCAACCACACGGCACCTGTGTGCCAATTACTTAATAGTATTCTGTATATCAGCACACATTATATTTGCTCCATCAGTGAAAAGTCATTCGTGCCGAGTATATATTGAATTTTGTTGTAAATCACCAAACCAAACACTGTTATAAAACCTTGCTCAGAGCTTGTTATCAGCAGAAGGCCTGTGCTTGAGGCTCGCTCTGTCTTTGTTTAAAACAGAGATTAAAAGTATAGAAAATCCATGTTACAGACAGCAGCTGTAAAACAGAAGGATGCCTGCTGTATTCTGATACGGAATGAGATACAAGATACATTCCAAGGAAGGGGAAAACACACACACAGAGACACACACACACACTCTGAGAGACATATCTCTGGATGATGATTACCTCTGGGGGCTGGGGAAGGGGGTGCTCATTGTCTCTCTTGCAGCCTTTTTTATATACTAGTTCCTATAAAATATATTACTTCCTATAAAAGAAGGACCTGGAGTTAAGCGTTTTTGGAACGGTAAAGAGGCGTGAAAGAGACATTCGGTGTAACGTGTAATCTGTAATCTAATCGGAGGGGCTGAAAGAGCCTGGAGGGGAACAGCTTTCTCCTGGGGCAGGGTACATCTGACAGTTCCACATCACCGAATGTAGCATCCGTGGCTCACCTGGAATCGTTCCACGCCCACCTGTGGCCTGCGTTTCACACTAACAGAAACCCAGGGATCTGAGAATATACTCTCTGCAGCAAGAAATAACACCGAGATGAGGTCACGGCCCCGCAGGCTGGGGAGGGCTGCCTGGTTGCCAGGGGGATGGGAGGNAGGGGAACAGCTTTCTCCTGGGGCAGGGTACATCTGACAGTTCCACATCACCGAATGTAGCATCCGTGGCTCACCTGGAATCGTTCCACGCCCACCTGTGGCCTGCGTTTCACACTAACAGAAACCCAGGGATCTGAGAATATACTCTCTGCAGCAAGAAATAACACCGAGATGAGGTCACGGCCCCGCAGGCTGGGGAGGGCTGCCTGGTTGCCAGGGGGATGGGAGGCGGGGTTCCAGGGCCGGGGTCCCCTCCTCCGGGAATGTGGGCCTCCCGGCATCCTGAACAGAGGACGACAGGCCCAGCGAGTGCCGTGGGCACCGAGGCCGAGGGCCTGCCGCCGGTTATCGAGTCCCATTACTTAGTCCAGGTAAGGAAACCGGGACACGCAGGGCTTTGCGGCTGGTGGCCCGAGCTGGTCGGCGCAGAGCCGGGATCCCAGCCTGCGTGTCCACGTGTGAGAAGCCTCGGGCTGCAGATAGAGACTGAGCCCCACGGCGGAGGAGCAGAGCTCGAGGCTCAGCCTGGGGCCGCCGGGGACCCCCAGAGCACAGCCACCCTGAGCATCTCGTAGGAAGCACGACCCCCAGACAGCTCTGGCCTCGCCGGTAATTTCCATAAACGACTGTAATGTATGTGTAAACAGCACAGATATCAAGGTTTGGAAACCCCTGGAGTGTCAGAAACGCAATTTATAATTACAAGCACACAACAATTTGTTCCCTTTCAGGCACGTCTGCAGTAATTATCACCGTGGTGAAGGCTGACCACACGGAGCGCAGCCGGGGACCTCTCCCAGGACTCCTCCTTCCCCTCCCGCGGTGCCCGTCCCAGGGGCTCCCAGGGGGCCTCTCCCGAGGCTCAGCCCTGCCCGTGGGCACCCCAGGGACAGCGATGGCTCAAGTGTGAGCGATCCCACCCTGGAACGCAGCCCCCGGCCGGAAGGACCCGTCTTCACTGAACGTACATCGCCTGCCCTGTGCTCCCAGCCCACTGCCAGGAGCGGGGACCCCGGGGTAGGGGGGTCAGAGGAAGCACTGCCAGGCCTGCAGGCCTCCTGGAGGGCCCGGCCTGGCTGGACCAACAGTCCCTGGGCACTCCGTGTGCCGGTGCGTGCCGCCCACCCGCGAGGGGCGTCTCCTCACCCGCACCACACTGGCCAGGGCGGGGGAGCGGGGGTCTGCACCCCAGCGCTCCCCTGCAGGGGCTGGTTTCGCCCAGCTGTCCCCTGGTCGGGCTGGGTGGCAAATTTAGATCGGCTTAAAACGTCAGCTCAGGTCACAGCTGATGGATGGTCCCGGAGGGATGAAAGGCACAGAGCCAGCAACTGCGGGCGGGGGCCCCTGAACCGGCGGTCCGGGCGCCACTTGGGGAGCCGGCGAGAGCGGCGGCAGGCGCGGCCTCACCCTGGCCTGACCAGTGCCGCCCCGAGCCCAGGGGTCCCGCGCGGGGCCCCGCGGCCCACCCGCCGCCGCCGAGCGGCCAGCACCCCCTGCCGTCCCGCCGGGGAACTGCAGCCTGGCCCTGCAGCCTCAAGCGGGGGCAGGAGCAGGGGCGGCTGAGCCAAGGTTCCCCCTCAGATCTCCTCCCTCCTGCACCGCCCAGCACAACCGCCCCGCCGCCACACAGCGGGGGTGGCGGGTGGAGGGAGGGGAGGGTGCGGCTGGCTCGGGAAGCAGAGCCAGGGCTCCAACCCACCGTCACTGACGTTCCGATCCGAGTCACTGATCTAAGCAGGCTGAGACTCCGGCTCCTCGCTGCTTAAGAAACCGGCAGCGGGGCCTTTCCTGGCGGCCCGGGGGTGAGGGCTCCGTGTTCCCGGTGAGGGGCCGGGGTTCGATCCCCTGGTGGGGAGCTAGACCCCACGTAGACAACGCACAGTGAAGATCGAAGCGCCTGCCTGCCGCGACCAGGACCCCGTGCAGCCACACGAACAAACAGACCTCGTTAACGAGAGAGAGAGATTGGCGCCGAACTCTTCACCATGCCCATAAACCCTTGCGGTTTCGGCCTCTGCCCGCCTCGCCCCGCCCACTCATCCACCCTGGGTGGCGCTAGTGGTAAAGAATCTGCCTGCGAATGCAGGAGGCGTGAGAGGCGCAGGTTCGATCCCTGGGTCGGGAAGATCCCCTGGAGGCGCGGCCACGGCAGCCCACTTGAGTATTCTTGCCTGGAGAATCCCATGGGCAGAGGAGCCTGGAGTGGTGTAGTTCCTGGGGTTGCAAAGAGTCAGGCACAACTGAAGTGACTTAGCACACACACCCTCCCACTTGGCTCCGGCCTCACACCCAGTGAGCTGCCTCCTGCCCCTGGGCCTTTGCACAGGCGGTCCCCTCTGCCTGGTGCTCTCTTCCAGCTACGTATTCCCGACTCCACCTTCATGACTCAGCTCCAAAAGGATAAAAGTCATGTCTGTGGGTCTCACCGCTTATTTCCGGCCTGGCAAGCACTACGTGCTGGAGGGAATCTTGTGGATGAGATGACTGCGTCCAGTTCATGTGAGCCTGTCCTCAAGTCAGTGTGCCTTCATAAATAAAGAGGTCCTGCTCGAGGCGCCGGGCCCAGACGTGAGGGTCCTTCATGCTTGGGCTTGGGGGGGATATTGCTGTTGTCACTCAGTCGTGTCCGACTCTTTGCGACCCATGGACTGTAGCCCGCCAGGCTCCTCTGTCCATGGGGATTTCCCAGACAAGAACACTGAAGTGGGTTGCCATTTCCTCCTCCAGGGGATCTTCCCAAACCAGGGATTGAACCCATGTTTCCTGCTTGGCAGGTGGATTCTTTACCACTGCATCACCGTAAAAGATGCTCAAGTGGAGGGCTTGGCTGAGGAGCTCTGCCCAGGAGCGGCCAGAGCTGAGATGCGGGCCCAGGTCTGCCCTGAGCCAGGGCCCTGTTCCCTCTGAAGATTCACTGGGCTGGGTCTACTCAAGCTGCTCCCACCGAAGCAGGAGGGTGTTTGGAGGTGCCTCTCCCCCGGTTACCAGCAGAGTCCTGGAGGGAGATTCTAGAGAACTGAGCAGAGGAAGTCCGTCCCAGAGGAGAGGAGACAGCTCACCAGGCACCTCTCCACCAGTGAGCTGCCGGGTCTGGGCGTGAATTCAGAAATGGCGCCCTCTTCTGGTCGACACAGCGTCTCACCAGCTTGCAGCTTGGCAGCAGCGCTTTGCCAGCTGCTCTTGCACAGTGCACAATCTGAGCGACTGCACAGTGGCCACGCTGGGCGACCGCGACCCTGGGCCCTGCCGCCCCCGACGTCGGCCGCACTGGGCGACCGCGACCCTGGGCCCGGCCGCCCCCGACAGCAACGGTGGGTCCCGCTCTTCCTTCAAGGGGGCAGGGAGCCCTTCTGATGAGGGTGTGTAGTCACACACGGGGTACGCTACCACGCAGTGCTGACTGCTGCCTTCCTTTCTGAGGCTGGGAGAGATAAAGCCCTGCCCACTGCCCTCTGGGAGATTTCCACAGCAGAGATAAGACCCGGCAGGTCCGGGAGTCACAAGGACCGCAGGGAACACGGCAGCGGGGCTTCGGCTGCCTCCGGAGCACCGTCAAAGCGTAAGAGGCAGAGTGGAGACTCCGGCCCACATCACGGGTTTCTGTCCTGCAGGGATGGGTGAGAGGTGGCGTGTTGGGGGCCCCGAGGAGACAGCCCCTCGATCCTCTCGCTGGGGCCACCCCGTGCCCTGGGCTTCTGCACGGAGTCAGGAGGCCAGAGGAGGCTCAAGGTCGCCCGGTGGACAGCTGGCAGCCGGCAGGGCCTCAGCCAGGTCCCTAGGCTCCACCCGGGCTCCAGACCCAGCGCCGCCGGGGTGGGCCAGAGGGGAAGCTGGGCCCCGACCGGGGCCCTCTCAGGGCACAGAGGGACCGTTCTTTGCAGCTCAGCAGTGCCCCCGTTTGCCCCGTGCCAGGCTGCAGCCGCCCTCGAGGCCTGCTGACGAGGAGGAACTGGTGCCAGCTCCTACAAATACGCCCGGCTTCTGTGGGAAGGCCGTCCCGGGCTCTCTAACCGGGTGGGTGGATTTAAAGGCCCAGAGGGCAGTCACAGGACGGGGCAGAGCCCGGGCCGGTGTTCCCTTTAAAACACGGCGGCCGACACACACACACAC
>SJYX01020481.1:1128967-1139943 GCA_006410675.1 Oreotragus oreotragus | reverse complement strand
GTGCGTTGTAAAAGGTTAGACATACATGTGTACTGGCATTTCCTACTTCTCCCTGAAAGGATACCCACATACCCAAACAACCTGTTACCGATGGCGGCCTTTCAGGAGGATGTGCGGAACGGGAGAGGGAGGAGCTTTACCTTTTCATTTTACATCTCTACCCTGAGGGCGTCCCTGGTGGCTCACTGGTAAAAAGTCTGCCTGCCAAGAAAGGAGATGCAGGTTCGATCCCTGCGTCAGGATGATCCTCTGGAGAAGGAAATGGCAACCCACTCTAGTATTCACGCCTGGAAAATCCCGTGGACAGAGGAGCCTGGCGGGCTCCAGCCGATGGGGTTGCAAAGAGTCGGACACGACTGAGAAACTAAAGAGTAGCAGCAACTGAGGGTTGGTTGATTTTTAAAACGTCACCAGGGATTACCTGCCCATAGGCACAGGCTCGTGGGCTAATTCAATCTTCTTTACATGCCTTTAAAAAATTAAGCGACTGCCTTTAAAGTGAATACAAATCATTGGAATCTTATTACCTACAAGTGCACCAATGACAGACCCTGCTGCTGGGAAAGATTGAAGGTAGGAGGGAAAGGGGACAACGGAGGCTGACACGGTTGGATGGCCTCACCGATGCGATGGATGTGAGTCTGAGCAAGCTCCGGGAGTTAGTGATGGACAGGGAAGCCTGGCGTGCTGCAGTCCACGGGGCTGCAAAGAGTTGGACACGACTGAGCAACTGAACTGAACTGACCGCACCAATGAAGGATTGCTCGACAGACTGCCACGATACATCCGGGCGGCAGAAACCTACACATCAGTCCAAACAGATGCCCTTCTGTACACGACTGACAAGGGACAGTCTCCAAGTGTAAGCGTCAGCCTTTTCTGTCAGTGGAAAAAGCAAGGAGCACGACAGAATGCTTTTCATAAGAAAGGGGGTACAGAGTGCATGCTGCTGTGTGGACATGTTATCTCTCGCCAAGACGCTTCAGACACTGGTACACTGGTGTCCTGGGAAAGAGCGTGGAGCACTGGGGGCTGAGCGGGAAAGAAACTTTTTTTCACTGAAATGTTCCCTTTAAATACCTTTTGTGCTCTCTGCACGTGTGTGCTGTGTTACTGACGTCAGGCGCGTCCGACTCTGTAACCCTATGGATCATAGGCAGGTCTGTCTCTTATACACATCTCGGGTGCCGCCCCGGCCGCCGACGTCACCCGAGCCCGGCCAGTCGAGGCCGCTCGAGTCGGCGGGGCCGGGCGGGGAGCGGGTCTCGCGCAGCCCAGGCGCGGCGGGGCGGGGGTGGGGGGGCGCTGGGTGGCCCCGGCCTTTCGCTCCGACTCGCCGAGACCCCCCAGATAAGCGCCCCGGAGCCGCAGCCGCAGGCCCCGCCCACGGAGGGCCGCGGTCCCCGCCGGCCATGCCCAACCCCCTCCCGCGGCTGCCCACTTCTCGGATGGGAAGACCGAGGCCCAGAGAGGGTCGGCCACGGCGCAGGGTCGCGCAGCGTGCTGGGGGCAGGGGCGGGGGGCGGTGCACTGTAACCGGCTCCGGGCGGTTTGGGGACGAGGGTCCGGGCCTGCCGGCGGCGCCCCCTACCCCACAGCAAACACGGTCTGGGCACCCACGGACTGCCGGGGGCGGGCCTCGGGGGGCGGCCCGGCCTCGGAGACGGACAGGCCGTGGGGACGGAGCGGCGCAGGCGGCCTGCAAGGGGCGGGCGCTCCAGGAGGGCTGCCCCCCGGAACAAGCAGCCGAGGAGGGCGCGCCGCCTGGTGGGTCGGGCGGGTCTGAGCGCCCCGACCCCAGGTTCAGGAGGGCTTCCTTTGGTGGGCAGCGGGCAGCCCCCGACCACGTGGGACCCCGGGCGGCCAGAATCGGCTTGGCAGGAGGCCGGGCCGGGCCGGGCCGCTGTGGTCCAGAGGGGGGAGGCCCGTGAGTGGTTGGGTCAGGAGACAAGCGCCTCGCCCGCCCTGCCACCCCGGGCTGTGTGACCTTGGGCAAGGCCCTTCCCTCTCTGGCTTCTGGGGCAAGGTGGAGGGAGCCTGGCTGTGTCCCGACAGCTCGTGGCTCTGGATATGGGGGCCACGTGGGGAGTAGGCCGCGGATGCTGGGAGGAACAGGCGGATCAGAGGTGAGAGGTGGACACTGGTCACTCACTTAAGCTGGAGACTATGATCCAGGCTTCACAGCCACGGGCGGCGCAGAGAAGGTAAGCGTGCTCGCCAGACTCACACAGCAGGGCCTCAGCCAAGTGGGGTGCAGGACCACCTCAGCCTCTGTCTCGCACACGGAGAAGCACCCAAGCTCTTCCAGGAACACACAAAGCTCTGGTGATGGCAGAGATGGGCCAGGAATGGCCCAGCTCCGGGGGGTCCTCCTCACCCCTGATGGTCCCCCTATAGCCCAGCTCCTGGGGGGTCCTCCTCACCCCTGATGGTCCCCCTATGGCCCAGCTCCTGGGGGTCCTCCTCACCCCTGATGGTCCCCCTGGGGGATGGGCTTCAGGGCATCGCGTGAGCCCCCACCCCAAATCCCATGTCATCATTGGAAGCTTTGTTTTTAAAAGCTATTTGTACACTTTCATAAACTTTTTTTTTTTTAAAGAGGTCTTGAAGAAAAGATTCTTGTAGTTTTAATAATTAAAAATGCTTTCACAGAGAAGCTATGTCCTTTTGTTGTCAATGCCAGGAATGAGTTACCTGGCTGGCAGGGACTCAGGAGAGGGGCCTGGGAAGAACTAGGGTCTAGAATCTGTTCAGCGACCACCTTTCTAGGCCTCGTTTGAATGCATCTGCAAAACAGACCAGATGATAAAACCCCTCAACCTGCCCCCCTTCAAAGGCTGCTCTGAGGATCAACTGTGGTAATGTCAGAGGTTGTGGAAGATGCGCTGTGCAAATATTTGTATTCCCAGAAGCCACGGCAGAAAATCCGGATAAATCTAACTATATAAAAATGAGAACTTCTACATGGAATAACACATACCGCAAAGTAAAAAAATACAAAGGGTTCACTTAAAAAGGATATCTGCAGCACGGATGACAAGTTCATTGAGGAGAATGAAATGAAAGTTAATTTCCCTAATACATAAAGAGCTCTTTCAAAGAGATGGGAAAAAGATGACTAACCAATTAGAAAAAAGAGAGCAGAGGATACAAACAAGCCGTTCATGGGAAGACATTCAATTTCACTTGTAATTAAATGCACATTAAAAAACACAAACTGAAATACAACGTGTTTGTCATCGTGTGTTTCTACCAGGCTGGCAAAAACAAACAAACAAACAACACACACATACCAATTAGAAAAAAGAGAGCAGAGGATACAAACAAGCCGTTCATGGGAAGACATTCAATTTCACTTGTAATTAAATGCACATTAAAAAATACAAACTGAAATACAACGTGTTTGTCATCGTGTGTTTCTACCAGGCTGGCAAAAACAAACAAACAAACAACACACACATAAACAAAAACAGAAAAAAAAAAAACAAGTTTGATGATGCTTTTGCTGTGGCAGGTGGGAGGAGACGAGTGCACCCCAGCACTGGCGGCTGAGGTGCAAGATGCGCAAGCTTTTTTGCAGGGTGGCCTGGCAAAGGCATCCAGCATGCTGGCAGAAAGACACGAGGGCAGTTGCACACAGCGCGCTGTCAGAGTGAGCAAACGGAGACGAGAAACACCTCTGGTGTCCAGCCCTGGGGAGAAGGAGCCAGCATGACAGCACCCGCAGGCTGAGACTTCCCAGGGAGAGAGCTGCAGGACGCGTTTCTGCTGAGAAGCGCAAGGGACAGAAGGCTGTATGTTGCAGTCCCTCTTGCGTGCGTTGTAAAAGGTTAGACATACACGTGTACTGGCATTTCCTACTTCTCCCTGAAAGGATACCCACATACCCAAACAACCTGTTACCGATGGCGGCCTTTCAGGAGGATATGCAGAACGGGAGAGGGAGGAGCTTTACCTTTTCATTTTACATCTCTACCCTGAGGGCGTCCTTGGTGGCTCACTGGTAAAAAGTCTGCCTGCCAAGGCAGGAGATGCAGGTTCGATCCCTGCGTCAGGATGATCCTCTGGAGAAGGAAATGGCAACCCACTCTAGTATTCACGCCTGGAAAATCCCGTGGACAGAGGAGCCTGGCGGGCTCCAGCCGATGGGGTTGCAAAGAGTCGGACACGACTGAGAAACTAAAGAGTAGCAGCAACTGAGGGTTGGTTGATTTTTAAAACGTCACCAGGGATTACCTGCCCATAGGCACAGGCTCGTGGGCTAATTCAATCTTCTTTACATGCCTTTAAAAAATTAAGCGACTGCCTTTAAGGTGAATACAAATCATTGGAATCTTATTACCTACAAGTGCACCAATGACAGACCCTGCTGCTGGGAAAGATTGAAGGTAGGAGGGAAAGGGGACAACGGAGGCTGACACGGTTGGATGGCCTCACCGGTGCGATGGATGTGAGTCTGAGCAAGCTCCGGGAGTTAGTGATGGACAGGGAAGCCTGGCGTGCTGCAGTCCACGGGGCTACAAAGAGTTGGACACGACTGAGCAACTGAACTGAACTGACCGCACCAATGAAGGATTGCTCGACAGACGAATGCCACGATACATCCGGGCGGCAGAAACCTACACATCAGTCCAAACAGATGCCCTTCTGTACACGACTGACAAGGGACAGTCTCCAAGTGTAAGCGTCAGCCTTTTCTGTCAGTGGAAAAAGCAAGGAGCACGACAGAATGTTTTTCATAAGAAAGGGGGAACAGAGTGCATGCTGCTGTGTGGACATGTTATCTCTCGCCAAGACGCTTCAGACACTGGTACACTGGTGTCCTGGGAAACAGCGTGGAGCACTGGGGGCTGAGCGGGAAAGAAACTCTTTTTTTCACTGAAATGTTCCCTTTAAATACCTTTTGTGCTCTCTGCACGTGTGTGCTGTGTTACTGACGTCAGGCGCGTCCGACTCTGTATGGATCAGAGCCCGCCAGGCTCCTCTGTCCACGGGATTCTCCAGGCAAGGACACTAGAGTGGGCTGCTTCCCTCTCTTCCAGGGGGTCTTCCTGACCCAGGGATCGAACCTGAGCCTCTTACCTCCACCTGCACTGCCAGGCGGGTTCTTTACCACTGGCTCTACCTGGGAAGCCCCTCTGCATGGGCTGCTGCTGCTGCTAAGTCGCTTCAGTCGTGTCCGACTCTGTGCGACCCCATAGCCGGCAGCCCACCAGGCTCCCCTGTCCCTGGGATTCTCCAGGCAAGAACACTGCCGTGGGTTGCCATTTCCTTCTTCTGCATGGACTACATGCAACTAAAAAAGAACGTTTTAAAAAGAATCATTTCTGAGACTGCATAGGGGGTCGAGAGGCTTGCTCTGACCCGGGCTGGGGCTGACTCCCTGGGGACGATCGTCATCCTCTGAGCCTCAAGGGCCCCTTGACGGAGCAGACAGGAAGCCCAGGGCAGGGCAAGTGCCCAGGCGCCTTGCGGCTCTGATGTCAGTCAGGCCGAGAACCTTCTGGCTGGAAGAGCCAGCCTGACGCGGAATGCTGCCGGGAGGTGGGGCCCCTGGCCGTGGGTTGTGGGAGCGGGGGCCGGGGGTCCACCGCCTCGGCCCGCAGCCCCTCCAGGCTGGCCGCCGTGCGCTCCCCTGCTCCTTCTCCCAGAAACTCCGGGTTCACATTTCCTCTCCAGATCAGCCCCGCGACAGGCCCACGGGTCGGGGCTGGAGATCCGTTCCTAGGGGCACGGACTGGGGACCCAGCCCGTGAGCAGGATGGAGATGTCGGGGGGCGGGGCGGGTTGGAGCAATGCCTTCTGCAGGGAGGCTGAGCCACTCACCCAGTAATCTGTGACCCCGTCACCCACCAGGCCGCGCTGGCGCTCCTCGGCTGGACGGTCACGGCTCTGCGCCTTCCGGCCTCTAGTCATCCTTAGCCCTCCCTGCACCACACTGGCAAAAATCCCGAATGAATGCTTTTTGCCTGGTAGCTGACGTCCGAACCCAACCTTTAGATCTAGCTGCAAAAATGTCCCCTCCTCTAAACATCTTGGCTCACACACAGAGAAATTCAAGAACCGCTGGCTATTAACAATACAAACATCCACGGCCACCCTGTCCTCTAAGCATCAGTTAGCGGGCCTGTTTGCTGCCTACAGATTCCGAGGGTGGGGACGGAGGTGGAATCCTCCCTGTGTTGCCAGCGTCGACTGACACAGGCCCTGTGACAGAGCCGTGCCCAGTCAGTGGCTAAGCACCGGGGACAGTGAGGCGGGTTCGGTGGGGGATGGCTGGAGCCCGGAGGGGCCCTTGAGGGCTGCTCTGCTGGGCAGAGGACGTGCCCTGGGGGATGGGGACCTGAGTGCAGGGCCAGGGGGCAGGCACAGCCTCACACATGGCGCCCACGCTGAGTCAGGCGGGCTCTGAGCCGGACTCTCTGCCCAGTGCCTACTCCTTGTGCCTCTGAGAGGCGTGACGCTCTGTCCATTTTGCAAGTGAGGCTGGGGGCTGAATGACTTCCACAGCAGCTCTTTCTTACTCCTCGCGGCCTCTGTGTGGGCTTGGAGGCTCTCCCAGATGCACGGCTTTGGACATGTCCCTTTCTCTCTGCAGGCCTCTACTTTCCCGTCTGAGAAATGGCTCTATACTAAGGGCTTCGCAAACTTCAGAACCGGCTGAGGGACTGCCCTGGTGGCCCAGTGGCTAAGACGCTGAGCTCCAATGCGGGGGGGCGGGGGGGGTGCGGCTTGAGTTTGATCCCCGGTCAGGGAACTAGACCCACACGCTGCAGCTAAGAGTCCGCACGCTACCGCCAGAGAGTCCACGTGCAGCAGCGCAGGTCGAGGGTCCCCGTCCTGCAGCCAAGACCTAGCATGACCAACTAGGTGAATATCTTTCCAAAAAAAAACAAACCAGAACGGGCAGACACCTAAGCAGGCAGTTTGCAAGTTTCGTCAGAGCGCACTCGGAGGAGCACTGCACCCAGAGCTGAGGCTGCTGCTGAGGCGCTCAGTCGCGTCCGACTCTGTGACCTCATGGACGGCAGCCCCCCAGGCTCCCCCGTCCCTGGGAGTCTCCAGGCAAGAGTACTGGCGTGGGTTGCCCTTTCCTTCTCCAGTGCATGAAAGTGAAACGTGAAAGGGAAGTCGCTCAGTCGTGTCCGACTCTCAGCGACCCAATAGCCGGCAGCCCCCCAGGCTCCCCCGTCCCTGGGAGTCTCCAGGCAAGAACACTGCCGGGGGTTGCCCTTTCCATCTCCAATGCATGAAAGTGAAACGTGAAAGTGAAGTCGCTCAGTCGCGTCCAACTCCATGCGACCCCATGGACGGCAGCCCCCCAGGCTCCCCCATCCCTGGGATTCTCCAGGCAAGAACACTGCCGGGGGTTGCCCTTTCCATCTCCAATGCATGAAAGTGAAACGTGAAAGTGAAGTCGCTCAGTCGCGTCCATCCCTTAGCGACCCCACGGACTTCAGCCAGAGCTCCGTGACAATTCACCGTGCAAGTTCACCACGGGGGCCCTTTGGCTGCGAGTCCAGGAACACGGCAGGAACAGCGGTGGTGGAGCCCAGGCAGCAGAGCTCCGCGTCCAGGCGCCCCAGTGGTCTGGATACACTCTTGTTAGATGGGGGAAGGTCCTCATTGTCACGAAGGTAACATTTAGGGGGCTTCCCTGGCGGTCCAGTGGTTGAGAATCCGCCTTCCAAAGCAGGGGACGCGAGTTCGATCCCTGGCTGGGGAACTAAGATCCCACACGCCAGCGAGTGACTTAGAACGTCTGTGCACCCTGGTGAGAGATCCCGCGTGACGATAGGAAGGTCCTGCGTGATGCAATTAAGACCCGATGCAGCCAAATGAATTTTTACAAATAACATTTAAAAGAGTATTGTATTATGGTCAAAGGGTTTAAAAAATTTTTTTCTCCTACTCTCTATGGTCAAAGGGTTTTTGACAAGACAATTCACAGGACAGAATAGTTTCTGCAATAGACAGCGCTGAGACAACTGGTTATCCACCCAGAAAAAAATGCTGCATTTGGTCCCTTGCTTCCCATTATACACAAACATCAGCTCAAAATGATCAAAGATCTGAATGTGAGAGTTACAGTTAGGAAACTCTTAGAAGAAAACATAGGCGGAAATCTTTCTGACCTTGAATTAGGCAACGATTCTCAGATATGACCTCAAAGACATAAGACATAAAACAAAAACATGAGAATTTGGACTTTTTCAAAACTTTGCACTTCACTTCAAAAGGCACGACCAATATAAAATAGATAAGCAACAAGGACCTACTACAAAGCACAGCAAACTATGCTCAATGCCTTGTAATAACCTACAGTGGAAAAGAATCTTAAAAAGTATATATACGTATATGAGTCACTTTGCTGTACATCTGAAACTAACATGACAAAAGACAAGCCACAGACCAGAGGAAAATATCTGCAAATCATTAAAACCAAACAGAGACTTGTATTTAGACTATAAAAACGTGTGTGGTCACGTCCCCAGCAGTATATTCACAATACTCGAAAAGTGGGAGCAACCGGAATGGTCCTCAGCTGTGGTCAGCAGATACACTACACGCCGGCTGTCTCCACAAGAGTATGGCTGAGAGGGGGTGACGTCCTGATCCCTGCTGCAGCAAGGCTGAACCTTCAACGGGCTAAGCGGAAGAAGCCAGTCACAAAAGGTCATTTACTGTGTGATGCCATTTACATGAAATGCTCAGAAAGGTTAATTTATAGACAGAAAGATCAGCGATTGTTGGGGACTGGGGCGGGACAAGACAGTGATGGAAAAAAGACACGCGGTTTCTTTTCAAGACGATTTGAAACGATTTAAAATAAAATTGTGCCGACAGTTACACAGCTCTGTAAATATACTAATAATCATTGCATTGTACACTTCACACGGGTGAATTTTATGGAACATAAATTAAACCTTGGTCAAGCTTCAAAAAAAAAAAACAAACCCATGATGACGAAATACAATGCAAGATCGGAGATTGGAAAAAAAGACATGCCATTACTTGGATGACTGGTGAGACATGACTGTAAATTGTTTTTAAAAATCTTTTTGGCGGCACTGCATGCAGTATATGGCATCTTAGCTACCCAACCAGGGATAGAACACACCCCCCGCCTGCAGTGGAGTCCTAACCACTGAACCACCGGGGACGTCCCTTTAAAGTGTATTTTAGGTCTTAGAACTGTGTCTCATGAATTTGGCTACTGGATCGCAGTTACATAAGAGAATGTCCTTGCTCTTAGGAAACACAAGCTGAAGCCTTATTTGGGAGTAAAGGTCATTGGGTGGCAAGTTTGTGATGACCTCTCAAACAGTTCTGGGAGAAAAAACTCTTTTTGCAAGAGTGAAATTCGGTGAAATGTTACTTCTGATGAAGTTGGGTGAAAGGTACACGGAAGATTTTTTTTTTTTTTTTTCAATTCTTGCAGGTGTCTTCAGGACTGAAATTGTTTCAAAATAACTCAGTGAATCTACACGTAAAAGTATTGAGTGGGACTTGAATACCACTGAGAATAAAGCCGTGGCCCCCAGAGGAGAAAAGCCGTGGACAATGTGGTGAGCACACCTCCCACAGGGGTCTCCATCTCCTTGCACTCCTGGAGAATCCAGGGGAAGACACAGCCAGAGCCCCGGGGGTGTCGGGGACATCCGCCCACCCAGGGATATGTACCGAGCACCTTCTGTGCGCCAGGTGGGGCGGGGGTCTGTAGCAGGGGAAGGGTGTGAATATTCTCTGTCCCCACAGAGCAAAGAGGCTCCCGAACGCCGGGGCCCGGGGCCTGGACGGACGGGCAGACGGGCCGGGCCCCCTCTGAGCAGAAGAACGGGTGGCTTGGGGACCTGCGGGCTGCCTGTGCGCAGGGAGGCAGGGATGGCGGCCAGGATGTGAAGGGGGCACCTCGCTCCCCTCCCACCACAAAACCCAAACATGCTGCCCCGTGGAGACCCCACCAGCTGGTCCCCCACCCCTGCTCCCCGGGCGCTGCCCAGGGAGGCCCGTTCCTGGAGGTTCCAGCGCTTCTCAGGCAGGGGGCTGGGCCTGAGTTATTTTAGGGGATCTTGCGTCCCATATACACACCCAACACTGCCGATAGACCAAACAAATACTACGCTTCACACATTAACATCTTCCAAACCAAAACAGATGCTGCGCCGTGAACAAAACTCACAGACTTTGCGTTCCTCTAAAACGGGTTCTCGCGGCTAGCTGTGGGCTTTCGGCCATGGACACTAACCCTCCTGTGGAGAAGTGGCNCCCCTGCCCCCGCCCCCGGCTGCACCTGCTTCCTGCGGGGAGGACAGGGCTGGGGGGCGAGGGGGCCCTAGGGCTCGCCCCTCAGCAGTCTCCGGGAGCCATGTTCCCACTCTGGGACTGGGTGCTTCCAGCCCTTCTGCCCCCAGCAGATCAGGAGCCTCTTGAGGTGACAGGGATGGCACTGAATCCCGAGCGGCCAGCACGGAGCCAGGGTGACCTCGAAGGTGGGGGCTGGGCCAACGGGGCTTCCTAGCCACGAGGCCACTGAGCGCTTGGAACGGGGCTAGCTGAGGGGCTGACTTCTTTAACAATTTCATTTTCACTAGTTGAGACTTGAGTAGCCACCCATGGCCAGCGGAAATCAAATCTCTTATGATTATACAGTGGAAGTGAGAAATAGATTTAAGGGCCTAGATCTGATAGACAGAGTTCCTGATGAACTATGGAATGAGGTTCGTGACACTGTGCAGGAGACAGGGATCAAGACCATCCCCATGGAAAAGAAATGCAAAAAAGCAAAATGGCTGTCTGGAGAAGCCTTACAAATAGCACTGAAAAGAAGAGAGGCGAAAAGCAAAGGAGAAAAGAAAAGATATAAGCATCTGAATGCAGAGTTCCAAAGAATAGCAAGAAGAGATAAGAAAGCCTTCTTCAGCAATCAATGCAAAGAGATAGAGGAAAACAACAGAATGGGAAAGACTAGAGAT
>SJYX01020481.1:1078037-1125447 GCA_006410675.1 Oreotragus oreotragus | reverse complement strand
GATAGTATATTCAAAAGCAGAGACATTACTTTGCCGACTAAGGTCCGCCTAGTCAAGGCTATGGTTTTTCCTGTGGTCATGTATGGATGTGAAAGTTGGACTGTGAAGAAAGCTGAGCGCCGAAGAATTGATGCTTCTGAACTGTGGTGTTGGAGAAGACTCTTGAGAGTCCCTTGGACTGCAAGGAGATCCAACCAGTCCATTCTGAAGGAGATCAACCCTGGGATTTCTTTGGAAGGAATGATGCTAACGCTGAAACTCCAGTACTTTGGCCACCTCATGCGAAGAGTTGACTCATTGGAAAAGACTCTGATGCTGGGAGGGATTGGGGGCAGGAGGAGAAGGGGACGACCGAGGATGAGATGGCTGGATGGCATCACGGACTCGATGGACATGAGTTTGAGTGAACTCCGGGAGATGGTGATGGACAGGGAGGCCTGGCGTGCTGCGATTCATGGGGTCGCAAAGAGTCGGACACGACTGAGCAACTGAACTGACTAACTAACTGAGACTTGAGTAGCCACCCATGGCCAGCGGCCGCTGTACCGGGCGGTGCGACTTCTAGAGGTTTACGGGAAACACTGAACGGAGCCAGCGCAGGAGGTGAGCAGGTCAGCTGGGAACCCCTCTATCCCCAGCTGGGACGTGGGTGTCCCCCGTCTGGTGTGGCCCAGGGATTCACCCCACCATGGGCGCTGAGCTCCCCGCAGGGCGGGCACCGAACCAGGGGCTCTGCAAGCCACGGCAATGTTAGGGGTCCTCAGGGGGAGTTTTACCGGCTAGTTCCTGACTCTATAAACAATGACTTTAGAACTTGAAGCCGCGACCCCTACCCTTGTAAGCAAGAAGCCGGCAAAATCCTAACGACACACACTCTGCGACTGCAAGGCGATTCCCTCCATCAGCATACCTGGGCTCCACCTTCGCCCTCTTGGATGCCAAAGATGCCAGCTGCCCTCTGGAGGCCACCGACGGGTGAGCAGCAAGGTGCCCCAGCCGAACAACCACAGCCGAGTGAGTGGGGCCACCTGGGACTTTCCAGGGAGCCCAGGGGCCCCAGCGGGCCGGCCCGGGCACGGTCGCCCATGCTGCTGGGGCCATGGCCTTTGGGGTGGCCTGTCACACGGCGGTCACGAAATGAAACACGAATCGGCACACTGATCCCTGGGGTGGCCGCCCCGGGCTGTCAGAGCTCAGGGCCCAGCCGGGGCCATGGGAGGCAGAACCCAGGCCTCAAGCCTTCTCTGGAGGGGTGGGGGCCCCACCAGCAGCGTCCGGGGCCCCAGGGAACTGATCTGCCCTTTAAACAGAACAGAGGCCTGAGAGGGGCGGGAGGGAGGCAGCCTCTGGGGGAGCCGCGGCCTGCACGCAGCCGGGCTCTGACCCGGCTGGATCCGCCCTGCTGCAGCCCAGACTGTCCCTGTTGTGCTTCCAGCTCGGGGTTACACAGCCCTCACCGTGGGC
The DNA here is from genome assembly GCA_006410675.1 of Oreotragus oreotragus. NCBI lineage: Eukaryota > Metazoa > Chordata > Mammalia > Artiodactyla > Bovidae > Oreotragus > Oreotragus oreotragus. The sequence goes on along the minus strand of SJYX01020481.1, from coordinate 1,123,983 downwards.
GGGCGTCTTTCTCCCCTCTTACAGGGGAGCAGGCAGACTCGGGGCGACCGAGGATGCGATGGTCGGATGGCGTCACCGATTTGACGGACGTGAACTGGGCAGACTTCAGGAGGCAGCGGTGGACAGGGCGGCCTGCCGTGCCTCGGTCCGCGGGGTCCACAAAGGCGGACACGACCGAGCGACAGAACAGACTCAGGAGCAGAGCCGCTTGTCCGAGCCGCCCGGCCCGACGCGCCGCCCTCGGCTCCGGCTCCTGGAGGCCTCACCCTGCGGGCGTGACACCCTGCAGACGCTCCTTCAGCTCCCAGCCTGGCCCGAGGGGCGGGTGGCAGGAGACGGCCACACCATGGGTGGGGTGCTGACCTAGCGCCCACTGCAGTGAGGACGGGGGCAGGCGGACCCCAGAAGAGGGCCCCCAGAAGCGGGCCAGGGCGCTGTCAGCAAAGGCTCAGCCTCCAGAGGCACCGCTGGGCCCTCCTCCCATGACTGCTTGATCAGCCAGATGACAGAGCGTGGGGGCGCCCGCTGGAGGCCAGCTGCCACCTGAGAGAGGGCACCAGGGACCTTGGCCTGACCGCTGAGGGCGTGAGCAGAGCCTGCACGCTGCGGATGCTTGGCCGGGCAGGAAGGGAAGCTGCGAGGGGAGGGGACGCCTCGCCGCCCAGCGGGAAAGAGACACCCAGGGAAGATCCCATTTCCCAGACAAGGCGACTGAGGCCCAGAGACGCAGGGTGACTCGCCCACGGCGGCTCGCCCACGGCCTCACGTCTTGGCGCGCAGAGAGCTGGGCGGCGGGGTCTCAGCTGCTCCCCCTCTGCGCTCAGCACGCACAGGAGGGAGTCGTCGCGGCTGGCTCTCACTGGCATCCGCAGGTGCCAGGCCTTCAAGCCGTCTTCTTCTGTCGTCTCTGGGAGGTCATCTTGGGTCCACTCTGTAGATGTAAAACTGAGTCCTGAGGTTTGACGAGGTCACACAGCAAGGCAGCGGCATTGAGGACTGGCATTCAGGCAGCCAGACTTCTCCAGGGGCTGACCGCTGGGCCCACACCGCCTCGGTTTCCCCTCTGTGCAAGGAGGCTGTGCGTGGGTTGACCTCTGACCTGCTGTGATGTCACCAGGGAGGCGGGCCTCTCGCCTGGGAAGTCTCAGGGCTGAAAAGGGAAGTGGGGAGCGGCTGTTTCCCCATCCGGCCCACTCCCCTCCCTGGCCCTGTGCCAGGCGGGTGATCACCTCCCTTCGACTGCTTCCTCCGGAAATTCCCCGGAAGTGCCCCTGTGCCCACGGTAGGAGCATAAATGCAACCTCATGCCTCACATCCTCCTGCTAAGACGCCCAGAGCAGAAAGCAGGAGGCACAGCTACTCACACAGGCCAGCCAGGCTGGCAGCGTCTGGATGCCCCCACAGCAGCGACCCCCAGGGCAGCCCTCCTCTCTGCCTGTGTGGCTCCGCCCCTGCCTGTCCCCTGCACCCCGTCCTCCATACGAGGTCCCCAGGCGTCCTCTTCCACCCTGGGTCTCGTTACTGTGAGGCAGTGCGCAGACGGTTACAGGCCTGGGCTTTGGGGCCACGGTGATTCAAGGTTGCGGGCCGTTTGTTCATGGTGGAAACGTGGGCAGGTGGCTGTAGCTCCCCGGCCCTTGGTTTTCTCACCTGCACAGTGGGGATCTTAATGGGCAGGAAGGGGTGACGCAGGTCAAGCTGCCGAGCACAGCGCCTGGGGCGTCTTTATCAGATCACAGCGGGGGTGCTGGAAGACTGCGCCTGCCCAGCCCAGCTGGGGAGCCCCAGTTTTCCCTGGGGGATCCCCTCCTCCACTCTTAAGTCCATCTTGCGTCCATGGACTCCATCCCCACTTGCGTACTCCGCCCCCTCGCCAAAGCAACTGGCCCAGGCATAAGCCTGTGACCCAAGGCTCTTCTGCGATTTGTTGGAACCGTTTCTGCGGGGATCATTAACAGGCTCCTGGGAACCTGGAACCGGGGGGCCCCCACGAGCACAGGCTGCCTGAGGGGGAAGTTGTGAAAGAAGGGAGAAAGACACCCGAGTCTCTGACACGGTTTGAGCTCCTGCATCAAACTGTACCTGAAGCCCTGTCTATTTTAGAAATCGAAGGCAATCAAGCTGCCCTTCCGCTCAAGCCTGGGTTTTTTCTTGCTTTCATCACTTGCAACCAGAAGAACGCTGGTTAATGTAACCTCCCCGCTCACAGACAGCACAGCGCCGGGGCTCTGGCCCCCGCCTGCCTTTTTGGCCCCGATCCAGCCCTCATCCCGTCCAGACCCCACCCCCCCCAACACTGACTGCGGCCCCCCGGACACACCGACAGATCCGCCTTCTCCACCTGCCTGGCTCTACATACACTCCGGAGCAGGCTCAGATGCTGGTCTGGAACCCTCTCCTAAACACTCCCCTTTCTGCAGAGCAGAGCTTCTTCCCGGGTGCCTCAGATGGTCAAGAATCGCCTGCAGTGCGGAGACCTGGGTTCGATTCCTGGTCAGGGAACCGCGGCCAGGCGCCGCGACCAGCAGCTCCCCGGCTATAGCTGGGGCGGCGTCCACATGTCGGCCGCTCAGTCGTGTCCAACTCTGCGACCCCGGGGACTGTCGCCCGCCAGGCTCCTCTGTCCATGGGATTCTCCAGGCAGGAACACTGGAGTGGGTGGCCATTCCGTTCTCCAGCGGATCTTCCCGACCCGGGGATCGAACCCGGGGGCTCCGGCATTTCAGGCAGATCCTTTACCGTCTGAGCTACAGGGAAGATCTGGCAATTAAAGGTCCCACATGCCACAAGGAAGATCGAAGACCCTGCGTGGCACAGCTGGGATCTGTCACGGCCAAGGAACTATTAACAATTAAGAAATAGCAATATCATAATCACACGGAGAACAGCCGTCTTACTCCACGTAACCGCTGACGCTCACGGAGCCGTCCCGACACGTGGACACGCCCAGGTACCGTTATTTAACCCTCACCTTGGGAAATGTGAGTCGCAGTGTGCAGAGGAGGAAACTGAGGCTCAGAGGGGCACAGGGGGCTGCCCAGGAGTCACAGCCACCCACACGAGGGCTGGGCACCGACCTGCCACCTCCCCGTTCCCACCTTGGCTCATCTCTGCCAAGTGGACACGCTTTATGGAGAAGCACTTAAAAAATTCGCTGCTGAAGGACTTCCCTGGAGGAAGGGTGGATAATGCAGGGGCACTGGTCTGATCCCTGTTCCGGGAAGATTCCAGATGCTGCGGAGCAGCTAAGCCCGTGAGCCACTGCGACCGAGCCTGGGCTCCGGAGCCCGCGAGCCGCACCCACTGAAGCCGGAGCGCCTAGAACCCACGCTCCTCAACAAGGGAAACCACGTCACCGAGAAGCCCGCACCGCAGCCAAGAGTAGCCCCTGCTTGCTGCAGGTAGAGAAGCCTGCGCAAAGCAACGATGACTCAGCCCGGCCAAAGAGAAAATCGCTTTTAAGAGTCAGAGCCAAGCTGGTCTCCTGGCTGCTCAGAGCGGGTGAGCGTCCGTAGCCACCGCGCCGGGCAGGCCTCCCGGTTCACGAGTCGCCACCATCCCCGGCTCTGACGCAGCCCTGTTTTGCAGGCCCTGGGTTTCGCGTTGACTGTGTTTGCTGCTGATGTGATGGGAGGCCTGGTGGTCAGCCTGCTGCTGGGAAGGTGTTTCAACACACAACTGTTTTGAACATGGTGACTTCCCCATGCACCACAGCCGGGGACAGCCTGGCAGTCTCTTGTCGGTAGAGCAGAGGCTGCTGACCCTGGCTGACGGGCAAGGCGCACGTTCTGCCTTTGTGGGGAAAGACGGCTGACTTGGAAAAGCCTTGTTCCGATCCAGCAGCCGCTCCTCCTCTGCAAAGTGGGGACGGGGAACCTCCAGGGCCGTGGTGTGGCCGGGACGGGGCAACAGAAAGTTATGGACATACTGAGTCTCTTTCCCTCCCTGTCCTCATGATCTGGAAGCCAGGCCACTTATCACCTACTCGTAGGCCCTGGCACTCCGTCCTTCTCACCCTCAGGCAGCTGTCCTGACCTCTGGGCCCTGGGCAGGTGCCCCAGGAGCCGGGCACAGCCCGCTCGCCCTGCTGCGTGCAGGTCCTAAGCCCCAGGGCTCCTGCTCTCTCGCGTCTCACTCCCCAGGTCAACTCCAGGCCCTCAAAGTTTAGCTCGGCTGCGGCCACCTCCAGGAAGCCTCGGGGAAGCTGTCTGAATATAAACTCCACCTCTGCTCCTCGGAGCTCCCACAGGCCTTGGAGCTCACCCCCGGTCAGCTCTGACTGCCGGTGTCCTAACTTCCTCTTTCCTGTCCCCTCTGCCCCAGGGCACTGTCAACAACATGCCAGAAGCAGCGTGAGGCTCACGACTGCCTGGGCCTGCAGCTGGCCCATCACGGGGTCGGGCAGCACTCTCCATATTTGCCAGGCACCCACGTGGAGAAGGCCAACGCAAAGCCAGAAGAGAGGAAAGCAAAGAGAGAGCTGAAAAGCCCAAACCCAGTCCATAAACTCAACTCCTGGGTCCAGCCGTTCCTGAAACCATTACCCCAGACTTTCCAGTTCATGAATTGGAAAAGCCCCTTTTACAGATGAGCCTGTTTGACCCCGATTTTTCTGTCACCTGCGTCTACCGGGCCTCTACCGGGAAGGCTGGTGAGCTGACTTGAGACTCCCAAGGGCGCATGCCCAGGAAAGCCACAGAGAGGGGCTCCCACGGAAGTCTGGGCCCTCAGCCTGCCTCTGCTGCCCGGCCACAGCCCAGCGCCCCGGCCAGCCCTCTGGGTGCAGCCGAGGCACTCTGCTCTGCCGGCCTTGGCGTCTCACTGCCGTGCTAGAGGCGGGCGATGTTACGCTGATTTCTGGGCGTTGCTATGCTCGTACATTGAAGGGGGCTGATGACCACTCCTCCACACACTCTTGGTGAAGGTCAGAGGGCGCCTCAGGGTGGCCTGGCCCACACTCACGGGACTCAGGGAGTGAAGGCAGCCGTGTGGACCCTCCTTCCTGCCTGCACCTGGCTGACAGTCTGCAGATACGATGCCCAGTGGACCCAGGTCCCAGCCTGGGGGCCACCTGGAGCTCCAGACACAGCGTGCCCACGCCTGGCAGGTGACTGTGGCCTCGTTTCTGAGCAGGGGTCTGAAGGCCCACATGCTCCGGCTCTCTGACCCTGGGGTTTTACGTAGCCCTGGCTCTCTCCAAACAGAAGGCGTTCCAAACATAATGAGGCCGGCAGGTGTCCAGGGGACAGTGTGGGGTGGGGGCCCGGCAGCTCCACGGTCTCTGTGTCCCACGCAGGCGACGCGCCAGGGGAAAGTGATGTGAAGTGAAGTCGCTCAGTCGTATCCGACTCTCTGCGACCCCGTGGACTATACGGTCCGTGGAATCCTCCAGGCCAGAATACTGGAGTGGGTGGCCTTGCCCTTCCCCAGGGGATCTTCCCAAGCCAGGAATCGAACCCAGGTCTCCCACATTGCGGGCGGATTCTTTAACAGCTGAGCCATCAGAGAAGCCCAAGAATACTGGAGTGGGTGGCCTATCCGTTTACAGCGGGTCTTCCTGGCCCAGGAATCGAACTGGGGTCTCCTGCATTGCAGGCGGGTTCTTTGCCAACTGAGCTATCGGGGAAGCCCTTAGGGGAAAGTGTCACTTGCAAATCAGTGTCCAGGCCCGGGGGAAAACTCCCCAAGGGCTCGGATTCTTCAAGCAGGGAAGGTACCCCCACCAACCTGAACTTTTCTGGTGACGGCAGAGAAAGGGGAGTGACCAGGCCCGCACAGAGCCAGGGGTGCAGAGCCAGGGCTGGCAGGCCTGGCCGTCTACACAGTGGCGACCCGCTGCCTCAGAGGGTCAGCAGGAAGGAGGCTTGAGCCTGAGGCCCTGTTCTAGCAGAACTGGGCTGAGGAGGTCACGTGGCAGCGGGGACTTGGTCCGGGGACTTTGGGAAGTTTCAGGAGAGGGAACGGCGGGACGCCCCGCATGGCTTCCCACAGCCTGCACCGCGCGGCTCAGGGCCCCGGGCCCCCACGGGCCCCCTCCGCTGTGGCCCTCTGCCCGCCGCCTGCTCTTCCAATCGCCCTCAGTCCACCTACTTCGTGATGCCTCAGCTCCGCTCGTCCCTGAGCTCTGACACCCGTGAGGTCGTGAATCAGGCCTGCCAGTGGCTTTGTGTCAAACGGCCCCACGCATCTATGAAAATAAGCCATAGTCATCCCAGTGGCCCCCTGCCGGGCCACTCACCACCTCCTGTGCCTTTTAATCAGGTTTGTTCCACCCTTTCGGAGCCCAGAGATGACACAGTGCTTGGCTCACAGTAGGCGCTCAATAAATGTTTGTGGAATGCTGGGGTTTAGGGATGCGCAAGGTGCTGAGAGAGTGCAGGGCGGCGGGTGTGGGGTGGGGGGGTGCGGCTCAGCTCGGGACTCTGGGGCCTGCGGGTCAGGAGAGAATGGGCGGTCCAGGAGGGGAAGCAGCTTGTCCGAGGCTCCCTGAGAGCCAATCACAGCGCCCGGCCAGGGGCCCTACCCCCCTTCCCAGAGCCAGCACAGCGCCCACCCAGGCCCTGCTGTCGCAGCCCGGACGACCCCCTTCTGACTGCCCTCGGGACGTTGGATCTCTGCCGGCCGGTGCCCATCTGCCTGGCCAGGCCCCCCCGCTGTGCCTTGGGACCGACAAAGGCAGGTCGTGCCTGAGAAGCTGCGGCCGGAGCCCTGGGCCCTGAGCAGCCTGACCGCCAGGATCCTGCCGCAGCCCCTGGCCCGGGGGTCAGCGGCAGCCCTGTGGCTGCGTCAGGGGAGCCTTCGTCGGCCCCGGCTCGGAGGGCAGCCCTGGATGGAGCTCACCCCTCAGCCGTGCACCCCCCACCCCAGTGCAGCTCCAGGGGGCCTGTGGGATGGAGACCCCCTCCTTAGGACTGGAGTCCGACCGCCTGCAAAGGAAGAAGCGCACCCAGTGTGGGGTCATCACGGGAGCACTGCCCCTGCCCCGGGAGCACTACCTCCTGCCCCCGCAGACGGCGGTGCCACGCACAGGGGCTGGGGGTCGTGCCCCCGCAGACGGCGGTGCCACGCACAGGGGCTGGGGGTCGTGCCCCCGCAGAGGGCAGTGTCACGCACTGAGGGGCTGGGGGTCATGCCCCCGCAGACGGCGGTGCCATGCACAGGGGCTGGGGGTCATGCCCCCGCAGAGGGCGGTGCCACGCACAGGGGCTGAGGGTCGCTCCGAGTCCAAACCCCAGATCGGCCTCACACACCAGCCTGGGACGCTGCGCACAGGCCCTCAGGTCACGAGGGGGGACGGCCGCCCGGGGCGGGGAATCTCCCTGTGGGCCAGGTGGCGGGTCCCACCTCATCCGGGGATTTCCTGAGGGACCGCTTTCCTGAGTCTCTGTTCCGCGCACAGAGCGGCTCCCCCACTGGGACTGTCCCCAGTCCCTCCAGACTCACGGCTCCACGCTGGACCAGCTCAGAAAGAAGCCACGGTTGTCAGTGGGGCGGGCGGGGCGTCCCCGGGGCAGAGCCCACTTAGTAAGTGGACCGCAGTGGCTGGTGGGCAGACAGGAAGCCCAGGTCCCGGAGCCTGGGGACGTGCTCTGCCCCTTGCCGCAGCCTACCAGTGCCCCGAGCGCGTGTCCCCGGGGGGTGGGGGCTCCACCCACCACACATGGGGCCTCTGGGCCCTCAGTTGACTTGGCTGTGAAATGGGCATGGCCCAGAGTCTCTCTTTCTCGCGGGGGTCATGGGGCCCCAGACAGAGAGCCCCGGCCTGGGTGAGCGGAGGGGCCCTGGCCATCCTCCCCCTACAGGGCATGGGGCGGGTCTCACCGCCGGGGAAGCCCATGAACTTCCCTCCTGCAGCTGCGACCGCCCTTCCAGGCCGCTGTGGGAAACGCCGGGGCCACCGACCACGCCACCTTGTCCAGGCGCGGAGAAGCAGGGGCAGAAAACAGTTCCAGGAAGCGGCCCAAAGCCTTGGCGGGGGCAGGAGAGGCCCTCCGCCCGGCCGCTGCCCCAGGACTGTCGGCGCCCCCACAGGTCCCCTGGGTGCCCGAGCCCTGTCCCTGCCCCCTGGGGCGGGCGGTGGGTGTACTCACAGTCCCTGGGGAGAGGGCGGCAGTCCTTCCGGCACCCTGCCTGCGTCCGTGGCCCCAGGGCACCAGCTGCGGGCCTCCCGCCTCTGTCTGAGGTCCCACTTCCTCCAGGCTCAGCCCGCATCCAGGAAACCACGCCCCGGGCACCCTCGGGCCCCACCGCCCTCAGCCACCGCCCTCAGCCGGCCGGACACTGCCCTGGGGGTTCCCCATCCAGGTCTGGGCCGCGCAGGTGGCCGGAGACCAGGCAGGCCCCAGGGGCTCTGCTCAATGAATAATAGAGCTTCCTGCTGGCCGGGCTCTCGCAGCCGATCGCGTTTCAGGGGCCACTCGAGTTTCCTCGAGGCCGCTTTGTTCAGAAGCGCAGGGGCCCGGCTGGCTCTCCAGCCACTCGGCACTGACCCTCTCGCTGCGGGCCAGGCTGGGCAGGCAGGACAAAGGCAGGCGACAGGTGGCCTGGCGGACTCTGCTCTACTTAGTCTCAAAGCTGCTCTGGCCCACAGGGGACCAGGGGTGGGGCGGTCAGCTGGCCTCCTTGTGGTCGGGTGGGCCCCCCGAGGCCTCTTCGCACTCAGTTCCCGGTCCCCCACCTGCAGAGCCCCTGGCCACCCCCGTCACTGCCCGGCCCATCCCCCACTCCTGGAGGCCGCGCTTCTTATACACATCTCCCCGCCAATCTCGTTTGCTCACGGCAGCCTGATTGTTTACACACAGAAAGCACAGTTGCAGGTTTATCCTGCTTCGCACCCTGCCTTGTCTCAGCTGAGTCTGAAGTCCTCGACCTGACCCGGGGCCCTGAGGATGGCACATCCCTCCCCAACTCCCTCCCCACCAACCCTGCTCCCGCTCTGGCGCTGGCACCTGCTGAGTTTGCCCTCAGCTCAAGGCCACCCCCCCCTTTCCTGCCGCTCTCAGCTCAAGCCCACCCCCGAACCAGGTGTTTCTTCCCTCTGTCTTGTTTTAAAAACAGTTTCGCTGAGATCGAACTCAAGTTCCGTAACATTAGCCCATTTAAAGCGTGCCGTCCCCAGGCCTTCCCTGACGGCTCCAGGGCTAGGCTCAGCGCCTCAAGGGTTCAATCCCTGGCCAGAGAACTAGGGTCGCACATGCCTCGCGGTGCAGCCAAAATAAAAATTCAAAAAGTAAAGTGAGCAAGTCAATGCTTTTTCCAGTGTATTTTAGAGTCGTGCAAACATCACCACCATCTGAGGCTGGAATGCTTTCATCATCCCAGAAAGAAACACCTGTTAGGCAGTCCCTCTGCGTCCCACCCCAGCCTGGACAAGCGCGCGTGTGTTCCTGGGTCAGCGGACTCGCCTCTTGTGGACGTTCGTGTCTGTGGCCTTGCGTGACCGGCCCCCATCCCTCCGTCTGCGACTCTCAAGGCTCGTCAGTGTCACAGCGTGTCCTCCCTTTTTACGGCTAACACCGTTCCGTGGCAGGGCCTGGCCTGCTCTTCAGCTGAAGGGCACCTGGGGAGGCCTCTCTGGACCACCAGGTCACGTGGCCCCTTCTGCCCGGCTGCTCCATCACTCCCCCCAGTCTCACCCTCTTCCCCGAGTCCCTGTCTGAAGACATCTTCATCTGTTTATGTATCGTTCAGCTCCAGCCCCGTGAGACCCGGCCGCCCGCGTCCTCGCCACTGGGGACCCAGCGCACAGTAGGTGCTCCAGCTTTCCGCACCTGCTGGGGTGGCCTGTGCCCCCCTCCGCCACCTCCCCGCCCAGCTCCCTGAGGGTGAGAGCCGCCCCACCAAGAAGGGCCCCCAGTGAGCCCATAGGAAACTAACAACGCCAGATCCTCGGGGCCCTGGCGCCCGCTCTGCCCCAGGCGGTGGTTGGGGGGTCAGACAGTGCCCCTTCCAGGGCAGACGCCGGGCACTGAGTAGGTCCTCAAGTCCTGCACAGAGACTCCGTGGTGGGGGGCGGGGCAGAGGAGGGAAGACGGCAGGGCTGAGGCTCAGGGGGTCTGAAGCCTGAGGGTCTGCGTGAGCTCTCAGGGGCAGCTTGGATCTCCCGTCCCGGCTGCCCAGAGAAGAGGGGTCAGGAGAGGCTGCTGTGTAGGCTGCGAGCCCCCGCCTGCGAGGTGTGTACACAGGCCCCGCGCAGGGGCCTCCGACAGCTCACTGTCCAGGACGCTCCCCGGACGCCCCCCAGGGTCCGGCTGCCAGCTGCGCCCCAGCACTCCTTCCCAGATGCCGGGGGCGGGGTCTGCTGGGCCGAGCTCCCCACCGTCCCATCCCCAGCCTGCGCCCCAAGGGGGCTGCCCTGTTCCCCACCCCCAAGCGGCAGCTCCAACATTCCCCACCTCCACCGCAGCTCAAATGCTCCACCAGCTCCCCCAGGGCAGAAACCGATCTCCCGTTCCCCAAGTAATGCCAGATGCACAAGTGATTTTCCTGCCCGACCTGTCACACACACACACACACACACACACGCACATACACACACACACACACACACACACACACACACACACACACACACCCCTACCCTGCCTGCAGGCCCACAGGCACCAACCCATTTAATCTCAGAACAACCCTAAAAGGCCCTTACGGGATAGAACGGGCTGAGCTGCTTCCAGACTCTGCGGTGGGCGGGGGGGCACCCTGAGTTACGAGCCTGGGCTCCCCGCACTGTGTCACTGGCCTCTGGTGCTGACGGGAAACCCCTCAGGATCGCCCCAAGAAGCCTGCCCTGCTGGAACTGCCCCCATCTAACAGGCAAGGAAACGGGCCAGAGACACTGGCAGCTGGCCGGCGGCTGCGCACGTGACACCCACCGCCACAGGCTGGCGGGGCTCTGCATCCCACTCCCCGGAGCTATGTCCGTCTCGCCCTGAGCCTGGGGGCCCCCGCTCAGCGACCTCAGCCCGAGGCCCAGGGACCCTGCCTCCGAAGCGCTGGCGGGGGACCAGGCCTGGCCAGGCAGCCTGCTCCCCACACACCTCGCGCTTCTCCAGATGTGAGCAGCCCGGCCAGGGCGACAGGCGCACGAGGCGTGGAATCTGAAGACGCAAGTGGGAAAGTATGCGCGTCCATCGCAGCCCCGCAGTCTGTCCCTGTGGCCGCCGCCCGCCCCGCCCACCTGCTGCCTCAGCTCTTCCCCCGGAGCCCAGGGGGTGGGATCCCCCCACCCCAATGTGGGCTGGCCCCCTCTGCCCATCTGTCTCTCTCGGGGAGTGGTCTTGGCTCTCTTGGGGGCTCCCCAAACAAGCGGGGTTGGGCCCAGAGACCAAAGTGCATCTGCTGGAGCCTGAAGCCCCCCCGCGGCCCTCCAGCCGCCAGGCCTGTCCTGCCAAGTAACCACACAGCGCCCTGTATGTACAGGCACTGAGCGGGGCTTTGGGGCAAACCCAGTGCCAACTGTGGTGCCCACAGCCCCCTAGAGCTGGTCCTCTGTCACTGACGGCCGTCACCCCTATTCGGCCAGCAGTGCCCACAAACACCAGGGGCACGGACCGAGCCCCCCAAGCCCCGGGCGGCTGTGCAGTGACCCCCGCCAGGGCCGCTCCGCTCCAGGGCTGAGGCCCTGGCATGAGGTCCTGGCAGGCAGTACCCACCGCAAGGCCTGGGCCCACCGCACCATGTAAACAAGCCCTGAGTTTTCCCAAGTGCCTGTCCCCGGAAACCACAGGAGAGAACAGGACGTAGGAAAATCCCGCTGTGGCCACAGGGAAGGGCGCGCAGGGACTCGCCCTCCGCCCGGCACGGCCTCCAAGGTACCCGCCCTGGGGAGGTCTGTCCCAGGGTTTTAGGAGGGACAGGCGGCTGCTGACTCACACTGGGGGGAGCTTTCCTCCCTCTGCTCCCACAGCCAGCCGGCCTCCCCACCCAAGAGAAGCCTCAGCCCTCACTGTCTGCCCTCAGCCTGGCCCTGCAATGGCTGTCAGCCTCCCGTCCACTCAGGGTGAGGCCCAGGGCTCCCACACACTCTCCCCTGGCAGCAGAGACAACCAAGGTCCTTGAGACGCTGGCTTCTCACGGTGAGAGAGCCCGGGGAGGCTGGCTTTCCCCTTTCCCCTTGGCTGCTGGGAAGCTCAACCATTTTCATCTCCACAAAAGGACCCCAGGATCCTGCACATCTCTCTCCTGCTCTGCTTTCTTTCCCCCCTGCCAAGTCATGGCCTTCCCTGGTGGCTCAGATGGTAAAGCGTCTGCCTGCAATGCAGGAGACCCGGGTTCAGTCCCTGGGTTGGGAAGCTCTCCTGGAGAAGGAAATGGCACCCCACTCCAGTACTCTTGCCTGGAAAATCCCATGGACGGAGGAGCCTGGTGGGCTACAGTCCACGGGGTCGCAAAGAGTCGGACACGACGGAGCGACTCCACTTTCAAGTCGTGATATCCTAAACTGTGCTTTTCCTGATCGTGAAGTTTTACTGTTTATTTTTATTGTAGGCATTTCGTTTAAGTGGTCCCAAGTATTTGGGGAAGGAAAGAAGGCAGGAAGGGAGGGAGGAAGCAAGGGAGAGTTTATATAGTTTGTGGGAAGAAAGACAGGGGATCGTCCTGCCCCTGTTCTTCCTAAAACCTCTCCTTGCCGTAAAAAAATATGCCCCAAGGTGTCATCTGAACAGGCGGGTCTCAAAGCCTCGCCCACCCCCTATAGCCCCGGAGCCCAGCCTGGTCTGAGGTCACTCGAGCTCCCTGGCCCCGGCTCCAGCTCTGAGCCCTGTCAGCAGCTGCGGAGGCTGGAAACAAGCCCCGGGGGCGGGCGGGGTGGGGCTGGGACCGGCTGGCGGGGTGGTGCCCCCGCCCCAGGCCGGCTCTGTGCACCGCTGTTTCCACCCCCATCACACCTGGTTCCGGGCGGAAGGGGAGTCAGCTTACCTCGTGCAGGCTGGGAGCCAGGCCCCGCCACTGCCCCCTCCCTCAGCCCTCCCGCTAAGCCTCTAGGATCTGCAGGTGGGAAACTCTGGCCGGAGAGGTGGGGCCGTGTCACCCGCCAAGGCCAGTGAAACGCGGCTCAGCGCGGGGGGCCACGTGCCCACGGGGGCAAACAGTCCTGCGCTTAGTGCATCTCACCCGGGGAGACAGTCAAGGGGGCTGGGGACAGGTCCCCCGCTGCGCCCAGTGTGCCGTGGCAAATGCCCACCTGGGAGGCTGCCAGCCACTCGGAGCCTGCCTGGCATCCTGCAGGGCACCCGGGCACCTGGTGGTCAGGGCGCCGGGGGATCCGTCCTGCCTCCAGCCCTCGGGCTGGGCTGCCCTGAACCTCCCAGGGCCAACAGAACCGGGCAAGCCGGTGCCCGCTCGCCCCCGCCCGCCGACCACAGCCGGGCTCAGCTGCGTCCACTCGCCTGTCCCCCCGGTACCTGAGGGTCCTCACGGAGATGCAGTATTTCCACATGAGGCTCCACACCCCGCCGCCGCCTTCTCATCCTCCAGGGACCTGAGGCTCAGGGAGGGCCTCACCTGCCCACAGAAGGTCAGGGAGGCTGGGGCTGGGCCTGCCTAGGTCTCCAGGTCAAAGCCTTGTTCTGGGCCTGGCCCCCCGCCCGCCCTGGCCTTGGCCTGTGCAGGATGGGGAATTTTGCTGCGGATTCCAGCCCGATTCTCACAGTGGGGACAGCAGCTGCATGCTAGTCTGGCCCCTACACCGGGAAAGAATTTTCTCTCCAAAAGGAAGCTGGGCTTCAACAGAGACCATGGCCTCCTGGGGGCCTCAGAACCCAAATTCTCTCTCCTTGTTATCAGACACCAGCACAGTGGGCCCCAACCTGCCGCAGGAGTCCCATGGCACTCTGAGGAAGTGGCGGCCCATTTTCTGCCTGAACGCCCTTGAATGCCCCCAGCGACAGGAACCTCACCACCTCTCAAAGCTGGGCATTCCAGCGACCTAAGGAGACTCTCCCTTGGGGCGAGCCCCCCTGCTGCCCCCCATACGGGCTGCAGTTCCTCTGCCACACGGAGCAAGCCCTCCCTTCAGGGGCTCATCTGGCCTGTCCTACTGGTGGGAGTTCTCTCAACACCTGCTGTGGGCGCGGCAGAGCCTGTTTACACATCTCGACCCACCCCTGTGCTCACAGGTCCACCCATGAACCATCCACGGACCCATCCATCCATCCACACAGCCACACACATCCCCCCACCTCTCTGCCAACCATCCACCCATCCATCATTGGTCCCCCCAGTCACCACTGCCTCAGTTACCACCCCACCCCCGGCCTGGGCGTCCGGCGCCCCTGCAAGGGTCAAGAGCTGTGAGAGGTGGCAGCAACGTGCTCGCCCATCCTTAACCCTCCTCCCATCCTCCCGGTCAGCCCCTCGCCTCTCACTTGGGCCCCAGGCCTCCATCCCCAATGCATCCTTGGCAACTTGGAGCCTCGGGTGGCCCAGCAGGTCTGGGTCCCTGTGGCTCTCGGGTCCCACGGCCCCAGGCTCTGGGCTCCTACATCTCCTGGGTCCCCATGTCCCCCAGGTCCTGCCGCCCCAGCTCTGGTGCAGACCCCGGGGGGCCCTCCCCAGCTCCTCTTGTGCTGTAGGACACCCTGTCCCGAGGCGGGGCTTCCCTCTCTCGGCCTTACCGATGGGGAAACTGAGGCCAGGCGACGGGCACGGCTTTCTCAGCGCCCAGGGCATCATCTGCTCCTTGGGGAGGATGGGCTGCGGTGGCTGTCTGAGGGTGTGGGGAGCCCCTGCATCCGCACCCAGTGGGCCAAGCCAGGAGCCATCTCCCATGCGCCTCTTGACGACCTGCCTTTTGAAGCCCCGCAGCCCCAGTCCATGGCCACCATGGGGGTCCAGCCCCGCACTTGCCCGACCCTGGCCTTGGGCTGGCAGTGGTAGAGGCTGTCACAGAGCAGAGTGCCCCAGGGAGGGGGCGCCTGGGGGGTGTGGGGGCTGCCCCACCATCCCCACACTGCCCCATCCTGTCCTCTCTCACGCTGCCCCCATCCCCAAGGGGCGGGTGTCACTGCCCCCATTTTATGGATGAGGAAACTGAGGCTCTAAGTTGCCCTGAGGTCTCCTGAATGTTTTCGGTGGCTTGTCCTCGAGGCCTGGTCCATCCCTGACTCCCCTGTCCCGACACGCGTCATCTCTGAGCCTGTTTGCTCCTTTGCAAAATGGGACAGGACCCCCTCCCCTCTGCACTGTGATGATGGATGTGTGTGACCCTGGGCGCGGGACTCAGCCTCTTGGGGCCATCTCCTCTAGGACGGGTGCGCATGTCTTATCGAGAGCCCCTGGCACGCTGGGCAGTGTGGGTGCCCAGTGACCGCTGTCCCCCTCCCCCTCCATGAACCCGGGGCTGCCGGGAGGTGAGGGAAGGGCACGGAAGCCTTCACGCCCTCCGCCGGGCTTTCTCACCAGCGGCCTGGCCAAAGCCGGGCTCTGCGGAGAGCTGGCCGGCCGGCCGCCCTCAGCCCGTGACTCAGCCGGCCCCCTGGGGGTGAGGTCACTGCCGCCCCGGTGGAGGGGAGGACGCGGCTGTTCCCTGGGAGATGCCGACGCCACGGGAAACTGGGCCTGCGGGGGTGTGTGCCCACTTGCGGGAGGCAGCAGCTGGGTGGGGAGGGCAGTGTGCGAGGAGCAGGTCAGGAACAGGATGGGGGGGTGCCTTACCTCTAGGGCCCGAGGGAGGGTCTAGGAACCCCAGGCCAGCCTCAGGCCCAGTGGGCTTTGACCCCTCTACGGGCCTGGTGAGGAGCGTCTGTGGTCCTCAGGCTCCGAACACCCCAACTCGCCCCTCTGTCTCATTCAGCAAACGGGTGCCCCACTGCTCCCTGACGGTGAGCTGGGGTGGTCAGCCCCCGCCCGGCTGGACCCCTGCACGGCCTCTCCAGCGCTCGCTGGGTCAGCCTTCCCCAGCCCACCTGGCTCCCGCCCCACAGCTGACCTCAGCCAGGCGGGCGAGGCCTTCGCCACCCAACGCCTGCATGGAGCTTCCTGGTGCCTGCGAGTGGCCCCCACTCCAGCCACACCCCCAGGCCCACCCACCCTGGGCCGGGAACTCTGCACCGGTTTCCCGGTGGGTGAGGCCAGGGGGAGACCCCGGCAGGGGTTCACTGCCCCGTCTCCGCAGGCACAGGGCCTGGCGGGCGCCTCTGCCCACAGCTCTCTCTTTCTGGGTTCATGTAACAGCTCCCCCCACCACCTCAGGCCCAAGTAAGCACCCCCACCCCCTAGCCACAGCCAGCACAGGGGCCAGGCTGCCCCCTGCAACCTCCTTGACCCCGGCCCCCTGCTGCTCACGGCCCGGCACGCTGCAGCAACCCCAGCGAGCCCTTGTTTCTGCCAGGACTTGATATGCTGCCCTTCCAGGCGCGACTCACAGGCCACCGCCTTCAGGAAGCCAGCTATTTGTGTTGCTGACCTCAGCCAGGCGGGCGAGGCCTTCGCCACCCAACGCCTGCATGGAGCTTCCTGGTGCCTGCGAGTGGCCCCCACTCCAGCCACACCCCCAGGCCCACCCACCCTGGGCCGGGAACTCTGCACCGGTTTCCCGGTGGGTGAGGCCAGGGGGAGACCCCGGCAGGGGTTCACTGCCCCGTCTCCGCAGGCACAGGGCCTGGCGGGCGCCTCTGCCCACAGCTCTCTCTTTCTGGGTTCATGTAACAGCTCCCCCCACCACCTCAGGCCCAAGTAAGCACCCCCACCCCCTAGCCACAGCCAGCACAGGGGCCAGGCTGCCCCCTGCAACCTCCTTGACCCCGGCCCCCTGCTGCTCACGGCCCGGCACGCTGCAGCAACCCCAGCGAGCCCTTGTTTCTGCCAGGACTTGATATGCTGCCCTTCCAGGCGCGACTCACAGGCCACCGCCTTCAGGAAGCCAGCTATTTGTGTTTGCTCCATCCACGTGACACGCTTTGATCACCAGACGCCACGTGGGGACTTGGGGAGCCTCGCAGCGTGGCAGGCTCTCCAGTGGGAGTGCTGACCAGCACCAAGGAAGAAGTAAATTCAGATGCCTTCCGGCAGTGGCAGGGGCTGGCGGAAGAGCAATGGCCGGCTCTGGCCCACCTCTCCCACTTCCATCCCCCGTCCCAGGCCGGCTGCGGCCTCTCTCACCCTGCGGTCCCGTGTGTGCGGTCCCGTGTCTGCAGTCCCGAGTCTGTGATCTCTGCTCGGAGAGCCCGCGGGGGCAGGGAGGATGTCCACACGGCTCTGCGCTTCGCACATCACCCGAGTTGGCCCCACATCAACCACCCAAGTTGTAACTGTCCTCACCCCGCCCATTTACTACAGACGCACGAGGGTTCCGACACCTGGGCCGGATGACACCTAAGCCCCATGCCGCCGGCCTGACCCACAGCTGGGCACGCACAGGCTGAGAGGCAGGTGAGCGCCGCTCTGCCTTCTGTCTCTGCAGCCTCTCCCAGCGCGGCCTGGAGCAGCATCTGGCATGCAGCGGGCTGAAGATCAAGCCTCCTCCAGTCCCCTGAGCATCCTGCACCCCCCAGCAGCGGGTTTAGGGGGGCGCGGAGGCCAGTATGCAAGCCCCCCTGTGGGTGCAGGGCCTTGCCCTGCCTGCCGCGCACACAGAAGGCTGGAGCGGATGAGCGCAGAGCCAGGAGCCACTGCGGGGCCTCGGGGCGGTCCCGGCGCGGGGACTGCTATGGACTCTACAGCCGTTCACCCCCCGGAGCGGCAGGGATGGCTGCTGGTCAGATCGGGGGAGGCAAAGGCCTGACGCCCGGGGCGCTGAACCACGGGCAGATGGACGTCCTGTCCACGGACAGTGGACGTGGGGCAGCGTGGGGGAGCAGGCAGGGGCGATTGGTGGGACAGGGTGGGGAGGACCACACTCCATCCAAAGGGAAAACCGTTGCTCTGTAGGAACGAGGGCTCTGGATTTTCACTAGTCAGAAATCCAGTGTTTTTTCATAAAGACTCTTGGATTTTATATGTTGCCAATAAGTTCAAATCTAAAAGGCCTCGTGGGCTATTTCAGTGAAATGAAGTGAAAGTCGCTCAGTCGTGTCCGACTTTTTGCGACCCCACGGACCATACAGTCCATGGGATTCTCCAGGCCAGAATTCTGGAGTGGGTAGCCTCTCCCTTCTCCAGGGGAGCTTCCCAACCAGGGATTGAACCCAGGTCTCCCGCACTGCATGCAGATTCTTTACTAGGGAAGCCCGGGCTATTTCTGGGCACACCAAATAAAGCAGAGCTGTGCCTGTCCGGCCCCCAGGGCCTCTTGTACCCTTTGCTCCTCCTCCCCTGTCAAGATTCACTGAGCTGCCCCCTCCTCCAGGAAGCCGCCGTGATGGGTCCAGCTCTAGAGATGCGTGTGCCTCCTCACAGCACCGACACCAGCAGACTGGCAGTGACCTGTGCGTGGGTGTGGGTTTGCTCGTCAACGTCTCATGCACCCGGCAGACACTCCGGCCAACAGGAAGTGTTGATGACTGGACACCTACTGAATGAAGGAACATCTCTCTCCCTTGATCCTCCGGCCTTCCATTTTGCAAATGAGGACACTAAGGCCCAGGGGAGGGAGGTGACCTGTCCACGGTGGGCTCTGGGGCTGCTTACAGTCCCGCCTGTGTGTCAGCTGCCCCCAGGCCGGGCGAGCAGGAAGTACGCAGATGCCTGTGCAATCTCACCAAGTTCCGCTGCCTGAGGAGAAACACGGGACCCCGGGCCGCTCCGCAGTGGCGGGAGGAGCCCATTCCAGGGCGACGGGGGCCACCACCTGGGGTCAGGGCGACCCCGTGGACTGCAACCTGCCAGGCTCCTCTGTCTGTGGGATTTCCCAGGCAAGAATACTGGCTGCTGCTGCTGCTGCTAAGTGGCTTCAGTCGTGTCCGACTCTGTGCGACCCCATAGACGGCAGCCCACCAGGCTTCCCCCGTCCCTGGGATTCTCCAGGCAAGAACACTGGAGCCGGTTGCCATTTCCTTCTCCAACGCATGAAAGTGAAAAGGGAAAGTGAAGTCGCTCAGTCGTGCCCGACTCTTAGCGACCCCATGGACTGCAGCCCACCAGGCTCCTTCGTCCATGGGATTTTCCAGGCGAGAGTACTGGAGTGGGGTGCCATTTACTGGAGTGGGTTGCTATTTCCTTCTCCAGGGGATCTTCCCGACGCAGAGATCGAACCTAGGTCTCCTGCGTTGCTGGCAGATTCTTTACCGGCAGAGTCATCAGGGAAACTCATCCTATGAGGCAGATTTTAGGCATGGAAACCAAGGCACAGACAGGCTTGCAGAGAGACAGGGTGACACAGATGGGAAACAGGGGCACCCGGATTTGAACCGGCTCTGCCCGCAAGCACGACACTGGCCGGCACGGAAGTCCTTCCCAAGGTCTATCCTGAACCCCTTTCCCTGCAGGCTGTGCCTTCCCTAGCTCCTTCTTAGGAGAAAAGCTGCATATTCAACCCCCATTCGGTGCCGAAAAGGCGGGGTCCCAGCATGCAGGTCAAGTCAGGAACCCTCCCCCTAACTCTGTGTGTGTGTGTGTGTGTGTGTGCACGCACATGTGTGCAGAGGCCTGGGGAGGACCACTTCACCCCAGGCCAGGCCCTCACTTCCTCACCTCCTTCCCAACACCCAGACCTGCCTGGGCGGTGGCTGAACCTTCTCCGTCACCCGCCTCTAGTCCCAGACAGTTCCCAAGGCCCTTACAGCATTTCACTGAATATTAGCTAATATCTGCTTTTAAGATCAACTGGTTTAAAAAGCTGGATCCTATATTGGAAGGACGGTTGCTGAAGTTGAAGTTCCAGTGCTTTGGCCACCTGATGCGAACAGCTGACTCGTTGGAAAAGACTTTGATGCTGGGAAAGATTGAAGGCGGGAGGAG
Organism: Oreotragus oreotragus; assembly: GCA_006410675.1. Classification (NCBI taxonomy): domain Eukaryota; kingdom Metazoa; phylum Chordata; class Mammalia; order Artiodactyla; family Bovidae; genus Oreotragus; species Oreotragus oreotragus. The sequence continues at coordinate 1,104,150 of SJYX01020481.1, read as the reverse complement.
AAGGGGACGACAGAGGATGAGATGGTTGGCTGGCATCACCGACTCAATGGACGTGAGTTTGGGTTGGCTCCGGGAGTTGATGATGGACAGGGAGGCCTAGTGTGCTGCGGTCCACGGGGTCACTACTGAACAACACAAGAGTCTGGAGGAGCTTCCAGGTATAACTTCCAGTTAGTTCAGGAGACAGAGGAACAGGTGAAAGGGCACGTGGGGCAATGACCACATGACTCTGAGTGCGGGCGGGCTAGAGGCAAGCAGGCTGCTGTCTCTAACAAGCAGCCCACGGGCTGACCGAGGCCGCGCGCTCATGGAGGGAGAGAGACTCGGGTGGCCCCTGCGGTGCGTGGGTCTCGATAGGCTCCCGATCTGAGCCAAGTGATGATAAAAAGACACTGCTGGAGATCACTTGGGAAAGCTGAACACGGCAAGCAGTGTGCGGCGGGCGGAAGGGAGCTGGCAGGATGGCGAGGCGGCAGCGTTTGGTGCAGGCCCGTGGCTCACGGGGGGCGGGCTTTGAACCTGCTTCCAGCTAGGTTTACGTCTGCAAGCATGAAAACTCTGGGACGAGGCACAAAATACCAAGTGAAGAAGCTGGCTTTCGCCCCGAATACGAGTATTTTGAAAGGAAACTTTAGATCACTCCCCTACATGGAAAACTAGTATCACTTGCCGTTAAGTCCAAGGTTGCCGTGAAAACAAGACAGTCTGATCCAGTTTCAGGGGGATCCTGGGTCCTGCCAAGGGTGCCGCTCACCCACCCGGCCCTGATCCGAGGAGCCCGGGAGAGAGCTGAATGCCCGCACGCTGCTCCCGGGCCCTCCTGTAGGCGGACTCTGGGCCGCGGCGGGTGCAAGAGCCACGCTTCCTCAACCGGCCCCTTTTTCTCCACCAGCGGGGAGCGGCAGCAGGTGTGGGGGGCGGCACAGAGGGGCTCGGCCCGGACGTGGCTGCGGGGGCAGCGAGGGCCGCCCTGCGTCACGCGATCCGCAGCCTCAGCGCCCAGCAGAGACGCGGAAGCCAAGGCCCGGGTGTGGCGGCTGCTGCCTAAGGTCATGCGGAAAGTCTTGAGCAGGGGAACCGAGAGTGACAAGGCTCCAGGGTTTCTGACCTGCAGCCAGTGATCGTCAAACCTTCCCTTGTTCACAGGCGTTTATTGAGCACCGACTGTACGCAAGGCACTGGGGACGTGAGGCAGGGGTGAATAATACAAAGTCCTGCAGAGCTGACACTTGGAGGCGGGGTCCAGAGGGCAAACGCTCAGCAAACGAAGGACACTGAGGAAACCAAGCAGGAGGCCAGCCCGGAGGCGGGGCTGTGCTGGGTCAGGAGCCGGAGGACTTCCTGGGGGAGGTGTCCCTCAGGCTGAGAGCTGAAGCACCAGGAGGAGGCCAGGGCGCAGGAGAGGGAAGGGCCTAGGAGCCGGAGGACTTCCTGGGGGAGGCGTCCCTCAGGCTGAGATCTGAAGCACCAGGAGGAGGCCAGGGTGCAGGAGAGGCGAGGGCCTCGGCGAACCCTGACGCTGTTTTTTTTCTTTCCCCCCATTTTGTATTCTGAGTTAATTTCAGACTTGAAGTTGCAAGCCGAGTGTTCTCACGCCCTTGGTGCAGATTCCCCACGTCGAGAGTGTATCCTGTTTACTATCACACTCCTTCTCGCCGTACCTGTGCGCATGCACACACATGCACACGCACGCTTACAATCAGCTGCCTGAGAGGAGCCGCCCCCTTCGAGTCCTTGCTGTGTCGCATCTTCCCTGAAAACAAGGATGCTCTCCGCCATAACCGAAGTACAGCCTCCAGCATCAGTTCAACACTGATATCTAATCCTCAGATCTTACTTCGAGTCACCAGCAGGCCTAGCGACAGCCTCCGTGGAGAAATGGTCCCTGGTCTTAAGCTTGTCTCAGACACACAGAGGGCACCGCGTTTCCCAGACGACCTTGGAGGGGAGACCCGTCCGGCCCTTTGCGGGCGGACGATGCGGCCCTTGGACGGGCCCGCTCGGGGCCTGCGCGCTGGACCCTGGATGAAGCCAATAGGAAACGAGCACCATGTTCACCAAAACAGCCTCCCATTTCAGACCCAAGGGGAGACGTGAGTAACACTTTAAATGGAAAAGACGGTTATAAGCTCGCGCTGCCTGGTCTCGTGCGCATTGCCGTCAGTCCCCGTAACTCACCCTGCAGGGCGCACAGGGCACAGCCCCTCGGAAAAGACAGCAGAGCAACGCAGGGTCGTGAAACGAGCGCCAGCCCGTCTTGACGTGCAATCCTGACATTTTGTTTACCTGTCTGCTCAGTTTCTTTGCTGCCCATTTACATTTCACACCCGAGCGAAACGCCTCACTGGCCTCGCCCAGCCCTGCCCACCTGCCACACGCCACACACATGGGCTCTGCTGCTGGGCACACATTCTGTGCCCAATGAGACACGGTAAACCTGAGACTGGGTCCTTGTACCCGCTTTACAGATGAAGAAGGGGAGGCCCTAGAGAAGTCGGCTAGGGCTGCAATCCCAGACGCCCCAGGCCGGGAGCTCACACAACAGAACGCATCGCCTCAGGGTCCCGGCGGCCAGGGGTCTGCGGCCAAGGTGCCAGCAAGGCTGGCTTCTCCCGAGGCCTCCGTCCTCGGCTTCGCACCGCGTCCCGGACGGCGCGCTAGTGAGGGTTCTCGAGAGGAGAGCCATCACGCTGTGTGTGCGTATGAGGTGTGTACGTTTATTATCCACACACACACACGTAAACACATAACACACTGATCTGCCACAGGGAGAGCTGGCCCGCACTGCCACGGAGGCTGAGCGGCCAGGAGACCCGCAGTTGCAGGGCTGGAGGCCTGCAGCTTCAGCGCTGCCGGGAGAGCCGGTGGGATGCTTTCCGTCCCGACGCCGGGGCTCTGGCACCCGGGAAGAGCCCGCGCTTCCATCTGGGTCCCGGACGCGGGGAAACACGGCGTCCCAGCTCGAGGGCCCAGCTCGAGGGCCGCCAGGCAGGCGTCGTAGCTCACGCTCACGCGGCTCTTCCGTCTTGTCCGGGCCTTCAGGCCCACCACATCGCGAGGGCAGTCTGTTTTGCTCTACTGAATTCAGTGTTAATCTGATCCAGAAACACCCTCACAGACACATCCAGAATCATGCTGAGCCAAGTGCCTGGGCACCCCACGGCCGGGAAAGCTGACGCATGAAAGGAACTATCAGACCCGGGCGACCTCGTGTGTCTGTGTGAGTCCTGATCTCTGCCTCCCACAGGGACAGCCGCCCCACTGGAGTAGGGCCGCCCTAGTGACCTCAAGCCGCCTGAATCGCCTCTTTAGAGGCCCCATCTAAAAACACAGGCGCGCTCGGAGATGCAGGGGTTAGGGCTTCGCTACTGACCTTGCCCGGAGCAGGCCCTGACAGGACAAGGGTCTCAGCTCAGAAACACGTGGGCCTAGGTCTCCCCTCCTCTGAGTCGCCTGGGCTCCTGGAGCCCCTCGGGCAGGCTGGCCCATCCATCGGTGGCCGCCAAGGCCCAGCTGAGGTGCAGACCGCGGCCCAGCGCGGATTAATCTCACGCGCTAAGTCCAGCAGCTACCCTGGAGGCAGGCGGCACCGTCAGGAGGGCCCCGTGGGCCTTGCCCCAGCAGCAACCCTCCCCTGAGTAAAGTCTCCGTGACTCTGACACCCAGCTCCCCCAGCCTCCGGCCGCCAGCGGGGAGAAGTGGCCGTTCGAAGGCCAGGAGCCCTGGGGCCCGCCGATGCCCGCGGCGTCTGCCGTTCCTGAGCCGGCTTCTTCGCTTTTGGTGGCGCTGGCTGTTCCCCGCTGCACGCGGGCTCTCTCGAGGCGAGGGGGGCTGCTCTCCGGCTCTCGAGTTCAGGGGGGCTGCTCTCCGGCTGGGCCCGTGGTCTCTCTCTGTGCGGCTTCTCTCGCTGGGGGCGCGGCTCCAGGGTTTGCGGGCCTCAGCAGCTGTCGTGCGCGGGCTTAGCTGCTCTGTGGCAGAGGGTCTTCCTGGGGCAGGGACTGAACCTGTGTCCCTTGCATTGGCAGATGGATCCTTAACCACTGGACCTCCAGGGAAGCCCTGCAGTGAGGGTCTGTGTATGCGCCCCCTGGATGTGCCCAGCAAGGACACACTGGCGTCCCATCCAACAACACTCATTCTTCCCTCGAACCTTGGGCCGGGTTCAGCTCTGGCTGCTGGATTCTTGAATCTGTGCCGATTATTCAGCCAGAGACAAGCTTCTCAAGGCCTCCGGCAGTGGGGACAAAGTGAGCCTTTGGCGAGTTTCTCGCTCCCGCCTCTCGCTGGTCCGGCAGAAGCACCTAGGTGGGGTGTGGGGGGTGGGCACACTTGCACCCGCCTGGCACACACACCCGCCCCTGCTGTCCGCCCGCGTCCCCCGGAGACTGCCTCCCCGCACAGGGTGCGGTGCACCTCTGGCCCCAGGGGACCTCTGTGGCTCACCAGCAAAGCCTCCATGGGATCAGCACACACACTCTGCCATTCTCACTTCTGCCCCGTGCCTGTCCTACTGAGAGCCTCGCCTCCCCTGCCAAGCTGGGAAAACCCTCTTCAGCCCTCAAGGCCCGTGTCTGCTCTTGTAGGTTTCCCCAGATGAAATAACCGCTCCCGCTCCTGAGTCACGTCCACGCTTTCTCTGAACTTACTTCATGAATAAAGAAATAAATACATAAAAAGAAAACCCACTATTTGCTGAGAGCCAATTGTGTCCCGGGCGCCCTCATACCCATTAGGTCCTCTTCCTAAGTCTGTTTCAGCCCAGAGAGCGGAAGTGATTGGGAATCACTGTGTCCTGAGATGCTCACAATTGTGAACAGAATGCAGGTAGGCCAAGGGACTTCTGAGGCCTGACCGTAAGAGTCAGCCCCTTGCCCTTGGCTCTGTCTGCCCCAGCTCCGCCCAAGAACTGATGCTTTCAGCCTGTGCGGTGCTGAAGGAGACCCATGAGAGCCCCTTGGACTGTAAGGAAATCCAACCAGTCCATCCTAGAGGAACTCAGTCCTGAGTATTCACTGGAAGGACTGACGCTGAAGCTGAAGCTCCTGTACTTTGGTCACCTGATGGGAAAAACCAACTCATCTGAAAAGACCCCGATGCTGGGAAACACTGAGGGCAGGAGGACATGGGGACGACAGAGGATGAGATGGTTGGGTGGCATCATCGACTCGATGGACATGAGTTTGAGCAAACTCAGGGGGCTAGTAAAGGACAGGGAGGCCTGGCGTGCTGCAGTCCATGGGGCCGCAAAGAGACACGGCTGAGAGACTGAACAATGACTCCCCTTTCCTCCAGACACCATCACGCTGTGGGGAGGCCCAGGCCACACGGGGAGGCCCCGTCTAAGTGTCCAGCTCTCAGCCTGCAGCAGCCGCAAGGTGAGCGGGTGAGGCCTCTGAGGATCCAGCCCCCCGTCTTCAAGGAGCCCCGTCTGATGTCAAACAGGAGACCAGACGGGAAAACGCACACTGGCCCTGAGGGAAGGAAGCCGCGGCGAGTGGTGTTCTGTGACAGCCACGGCAGGCGGAGCGGCCGCACGGGGGCAAGAGGGCCTGCACGGGGTGACCTTGAGTGTGGCCGCCACTGCGCAGAGCTGGCCGTGTGGGCTGCAACGACCACACCCCATCTCCGCGACCTTAAGACGGTCACTTGCCCACTCGGGGCCGCCGTTTCCTGGACTGAAACATGAAAAAAAACAGGTTCTGTTCCGCGAGGCTGCCGCGAAGACTCCTGGAGACACCACGCAGGCGGCCTCCGGCCCCTAAACAAGCAGCAAGGAAGTGACACGTAACGAGGAGCGAAGGCCCGGCCGGATCGGAGCCCCAGCCCACCTGACGGCAGAGCCCATGCCGTGCCCTCCAGTCGCAAAGGCTCGGGCGCTGAACCTGCAGACGCCTGGGCTCAGGGGTATGTGCAGGGGCCGGCAGCCTCTGACCAGCCCCGAGTCTCTGTGTTCAGTTTCCTGGGCTGGGAGTTTGGCGCTGCCAGGTTGCGGGGTTCACGGACTGCGGCCACGGGTGGGGGCCTCTCTCCAAAGTGAGCGTCTTCACACTGCTTTCCATACACGTGGCCTCCACTACATCCAGCACGAGGGGATGGTAAAGCCTGCCCATCGGGCAGCAAGTGACAGCTGGCCTAACTTGAGTTAGTTAGGAAAGACATCGGAAAGCCAGGGGTGGCATCAGCATGCGCTCAGAGGGAAGGCTCCAAAGTCAGGTTGTGGGGAGAGAAAACGCACAGGCGTCACCGCCCTTGAGAGCCCCTAACCTCAGAGGGCCTGGAACTAGAGAGACCGAGGGAACAGCCGTGCGTGTCTCAGCTTCTGCTCCGGGATGCCTGAGGCCGCGCAGAGCTGGGGTGGAGGCCCACACCAGTTACACTCTCCCTCTCTCCTTTAATTATTAAAAACATCACCCGGCTTTTGACACCAAGGGTAGCTCAGGATGTAGGGACTCGGGCCTTCACCGCCTGCTGTTGAGGACACGCACTGCGACACCGCCTTGGGAGAGCAACTCTGCAAAGCCCAGCAGAGCTGAAGGGACTCACGCACCGCCCTGGGACGAACCCTACACACTCCACACACATGTGCAAGGAGAGTGTGCAGGAACACGCACTGCAGCCCCTGCGTGGAGCATCAACAGTGAGAAACCACCAAATTCCATACCAACTGCAGAACAATGGACTGCGTGCTCCACACCAACGAAAATAAACACGAGGGCTGTACACGCCCACACGGTGACTCTCACCAGCAAAGCGTAGAGTGAAAAGAGCGAGTTGCATCTCGAACAAATCTGCACAGTGATGTTCACAGCGGCATCACCCACAGCAGCCATAAGGTGGAAGCGACATGAGTCCATCAACAGATGAAGAGACACACCAAACGCGGTGTATGCAGAGAGTGGAATATTACACAGCCTTGAAAAGGAGGCAAATTCTGACACCAGCTACGGTAGGGCTGATCCTTCAGGACACCGAGCCACGTGAAACAAGCCAGCCACGAAAGGGCAGATCCTGAATGGCTCCACTCAGATGAGGTCCTGCTGCTGAGGTGCCCAGTGCTGCCCAGCTCTTTGCAACCACATGGAGTGTAGCCTGCCAGGCTCCTCTGCCCATGGGATTCTCCCAGGCAAGAATACTGGAGTGGGCTGCCATTTCCTACTCCAAGGGCTCTTCCCGGCCCAGGGATCAAACCCATGTCTCTTATCTCTCCTGCACTGGCAGGCGGGTTCTCTACACTAGCGGCATCTGGGAAGCCCATGAAAGGTCCTGAAAGGGGTCACATCCGTGGAGACAGTAGGATCGGGGCGTGCAGGCTTTGGGGAGGGGGAGGGGAGCTAGTGTTTCCTGGGGACCACATTTCAGTTTGGAAAAAAGTCCTGGCGATGGTGTGGCGATGGTCACAATAACAGGGTGAAAGTGCTTAACGCCACTGAACGGGACACCTCAAAACGTGCAAGACGGTCAGTTTTACGCTGTGTGTATTTCACTACAATTAAAAAGCCAGAACCAGTAAGTGGCAGATTATGACATCGTGCGTGTAGAGTTGCGGAGCTTGTAGAACGATGCTTCGTGTCAGCAAAAGTATAAAAATGTGCGTGTGCCTGGCCTGCTGCGATCTGTGCGGTTGCAAAGGGTCGGACACTACTGGGCGACTGAGACTCAGTGAACTGAAATAAACACACCAGACGGGCAAGGGAGGGGCTACCGCTGAGGCTTAGCTCTGGGGAATCGGGGTGGGGTTCGAGGGGGGTGCACAGGGCCTCCCACCACATCCGCACAGGTCATTTCTAAAGCCAGGGGGTGGGTACAGCGCTCTACGCGTCTCGCTTTTCTGTCCCACTGCCGAGAGTCCCCTGAGGTCCGCCAGGCCCTGGGGCCTGCGGACGGGGCCCTGTGCCTCTCAGGACGGCCTCTGGGTCACAGCTAGGGGCTCTGCAAGACAGTCACTGCCCAGGCAGAAGGCACAGGTGCTGAGAACGTTCTGCCGTGCTTTCTCTCTGGAATGAAAATCTCCGCTCTGCCGCAGCCCCAGCCTCTGGCAGGGCTCCAGGATTATTTTACGTGAATTTAAGATCACTAATGAAGAATAATTAACAGCTTCAAGGGAGCCTGGCACACCCTGTGTTTAGAAGTGGTTAATTATGCATTGTCTGCAAAACGGCCTTTTCATACTCCAAAGTTTTGGGTCGCTGTTTTAAACACCGGGATATGTCACCAGGAAGAAAGCCAGCAGGGTCTGTGCGCCAAGTTCCTGGGGTTGGCTCTGTTTGGGCGACCACGGCTCCCGAGCCCCATAAGTGAGGTATCTTAAGTGCTCCCCGGGCACCGGCCCTGCCAATCCCCCAGGAGCCGTGGCAGGTGGGCGAGCTCCTCCCCCACCCCTGGGGAGCAGTGAGTGCCCCGCCAGGACGCGGTCTGGCCACGAAGACTCTCGTTCCTGACGGATGGGTCACCATTATTTACGGACACGAATGGGTGGAGAGAGGACCGACCCCAGCCTGAGCATCTCCTTGGCTGGCCATGTGCAGCCTGTGAAATCCTTGGTCCCTCGACGGGCCGTATGACTCTGGGCCTGTGACTTCTGCCCCCTGAGTCTCGATTTCTTCACCTGGAGAATGGGACAATGGCATCCTCCCCTTCACGGGGTTGGTGGGCTTAGAGCTACGCCTCCCACGCAGCAGGCGCTCTGAGCCTCCGCATCGCTACCCGGCCTGCCTGCCTTTCTAGCCTCATCGCCTGACCTCCCCCTGACGCCAGGCCCTGACCATTTCTTAACCACGCCAGGCTGCATCCTACCTCCACATGGCTGCTCCTGCGGTGCTCTCCACTGACTGCACCCTTATCTGTCTGGAAAAATCCTGCTCCTACGTTCAGACCCAGCTCAGATGACACCTCCTGTGGGAAGCCTTCCTAGACTGCTCCCCCATGCCGTGGGTGTTTTTGGGCTCCTGCTATTTACCGCCATCTGTAACCTTCTTGGCTTGTCAGTGGGCCTCTTTCTCCTTGCAGGCTGGAAGCTCCTCGGGGACGATGTCCTGTTTATCTTTGCGCCTCAGGAAGACCGCACCTGCTCTAAGACCATCCCATGGTGGGCGGGGCCAAGAGGGCTCTCAGTGGTTGGCCCTGGAGGCCGAGCCCAGCCTCTCACAGGGACCACGTGACTCCCAGGGGTGCCTCTCACCAGCGTGAGACTCCACCCTCAGCACCTTCCCGGGCTCTCCCCTGTGCAGAGCCGGAGGCCCAGCCCCAGGCCTGGACTCGGGTCCCTGGCACCCCTCTCAGCTCCATGGCTTCTCGCCGGCCCCCACAAAGAGCCCTGCCCACTGGAAGCCCCTGGGGTTTCCCACGAGCCTTTCCCTCTGCCCGGAACACCCGTCCTCCCCTCTGGGCCCAGCCAACTACTCCCGCAGACACGTCACCGTCTGCTCAGCCGTCACCTCCTCCATGCAGCCCCACATCCAGATCCACCCCTCTCACGGTGGCTGCCTGACCCCGGTGGGGTGGGCCCGGGCTCCCTTCATCCCTCCCGCCCCAGGACCTTGGCACCCTCCTCGGCTGAGCTGCAGAGCACTCGAGACAGAGTCCACCTTGGAACAAGAGAGGCCTGGGTCCAAACCCTGCGGTCACACTTACTTGGCTGCCTGTGCTCAGGTCTCAGCTGCTCCAAGGGGAGCTTCAGGACCCCTGTTGCAGTGGGGATAAGGACTGACCACAGCTTGAAGTGCACCCTGGCAGACACCTAATCACTAACAGCCGGAATGCTCCAGGAGCCCCAGGCCCCTAAGAACAAGCTCCCCGGCTGGCGGGAAGGGTGGGCCCACCTGCACGTGCGGAGGACGCACGGGTCAGACGCACAGCGGACCGCCCTCCCTGGCACCCACCCAACAGCGGGGACCTCCTTTCTGAGGCTGCTGTGAGACCCTCAGACCCGCCGCCCTCGCAGAAAGCCCTGGGACAGAGAAGAAAGGCTCCCACACTTTCCCAGAACTGCTCGCACGGCAGTCGCTGCGGACGGCACCGAGTGTGAAGCCGGGAGAAACGAATTCCCTCGGAAGCGCCGGTGCTCTGCCTCTGACCCCCACGGGGCCCTCTGGCCTGGGACCGGCCTCCCCCAGCCAGTGTGTGTGTGTGTGGGCGCGAGCATCGGTGGAGGCTCACGTCTGCGCCAGCGTGGGCTCACGTCTGCGCCCGCGCCACCTCAGGGAGCAGTCCCCAAATACCACCCCCATCACCAGGTCCAAACCCCTACAGGTGGGACCTCCTGAGGCTCAGAGAGGGAAAGCTGTCTGCCCAAAGTCACACAGCGAGCGGGGTGGAGGGGGTCTGGACTTGAACTCCAGGGTCTCCTGACTACGTCCAGACCAGGGCTCCCCACCCCACAGTGCGCCTCCCCACTCCCCAAATAAGTCTCAGAACTCTGCTCGGAATGCAGCCATCACACTCCGGAGTCACCCGGGCCGTCGCCAAGGTGGATGTGGACAGCGGCACGGCCGGGCCAGTGTGGGGACGGCCCCGGGGTGGGACCGGGCGGCTCCAGACCTATTCCAGCAGCAAGAACAATGAAGCTCAGCTCGCAACCACAGAGCGCTCAGGGGTGACCCCTCCTCTGCAGAAATCCTACCAGTTTCAGGGCTAGAGGGGGAGGGGGGGCACAGTCAAGCCAAGTTGGCCCGTGGTCCTCAGAGGTCCGCAGCAAATGCCCATGGGGGCCGGGCCTGGCACAGGGAGGCCCCGCGGTTGTCCACGGGGCCACAGTCCTGCCAGCTGCGCTGCCCCGTGGCAGAGGCCCTCTCGGGCACCTACCTTTTATAGACTCCGTGCAGAGGCTGCAGGCACAGAAACTGCCAGTAATCCAGGCAAAAGGCCTTGAACTTGAGCATTTTCACCTTCTGATCACCAGGACTCAGAGGAGGGCTGGCGGAGCTGCAGGACTGGCCGCCTGGGGCCCCGCTCACAGGGCCCGGGCCGCCAGCCTCTGATACAAAGAGCGGAGCACACAAAAGCCGAGGCACTCCTCCGCGGGGCTCGCCCAGCCGGACTCAGGCTGCCACGGCTGCTGGGGGCTGCCGCCCCTCGGGGCTCCCCCGGGGGTCCTCAGGCGGAAGGAGGGCAGCCTCGGCTGTGCTGAGTCGGGGGGGCCCCTGGTCCGTCATCCTGGGGGCTGCGAGGCCCGGGGCTCTTGACAGCCGCTCCGCAAGCTCCTTCCAGCCGGGTCCCGGGCTCCGAGTGGCCGCGTTGGCACCAGGAAGGCCGGTAGCCCTGCTGCCTGCCTGGCCCGGAGTGGCCGAGACTGGGAGGACCAGGGAGGTATTGGGGGGAGTTGCAGGTGGGTAGGGGGCAGATGAGAAGTGCCAGCCTCCGTAGCAGGTCAGTTACGTCCGGCGGAATCCCCCGTGAGCGGAAACTCACCACGTCGCCACATGGTGAGCCGGGAGCCCGGCTCTGAAAGGCGGCGGGCAGAGACTGACAGGCCCGCCGCGGTTGCCCGGGTGACGGGGACACACTGATAAAACCTAACATGGAACCTTGATGACAGCCGCTCATTGGCTGCCGGGAGGGGGACTCCCGTCGCCAGCGAGGTGGGGCGGGGGGTGGCTGCGGGGCTGAGGGGCCGTGCCCAGCGGAGCGTTGTCGGGCGGCGGGAGGAGAGTCTGCAGCCCTGGTCGCGGCGTCAGGGCAGGACCGTGCAGAGCCACCGGGCTCCTCCTCACAGGTCCGGCGTCTGCTCCGGACGCCCTGTGGCCCTTCCCCGCCCTCCAGCCACGGGGACCTCGAGACGCCAACCCTCTGTTCCACGCGGTACGCTGCCTGCTGCCCTCAGAGCAGAGGCCGAGCTCCAGCCCGCCCAACGGCCCCCGGGGCCCTGGCTCCCGCTGACTGTCTGACCGCTCCCCCCGGCCCCGTCAGGCCCAGGAACCCGCCCCCTTGGCCAGCGCTCCTCTCCACCCGCCAGGCCCTACAGCCGGCACAGCCCGGAGGCTTCCCCCGCCGTCAGAGTCCCTGACACCCACCCTCAGTGTCTCCTGACGTCCTGTCTCCCCAGCGGATCCCGTAGATTTTACCGCCTTCTCCTCCCAACTGCTGTGAGAGCGTCCTGGCTCCACCTGGCCCAGAGCCTGGCCCACTGCAGGCGCCCAGTGCTTGCTGCAGGAGTGCAGGGTCTTGTAGCAGGGCGGAACGGTCCCCCTGGGCACGACACGGTCACCCCGCCTGCTACTTGGGGTCCCGGGTTTGTTCAATATAGGTCCCACGGCATCCTAGTGAGGAGACCTCATCCCTGCATGTGAGGGACGACGTCCTGGCCCGTCGGCCTCGGACTGGAGCTGGTGGCCCTAGAGCGCTGGGCACGCAGGGCCCGTGCGGGCTGCTGGTGTCCCAGGGTCTGGTCCCAGCTCACACTGCCTCCCCCGAGCCCTGGCCTCCGTCAGCAGCAGGCCAGCTGATCCGAGAGCACCTCTCTCCCTCCCTCCCCCAGGTGAGCCTGCCCCCACAGGGTCCCCAGGGGACGCTGGCCAGGCCTGGAGACACGGGGGCTGTAGAGGGGTGAGCAGCACTACAGGCCCGTAGACCCCGGGCCACCCCCGCGGAGCACAGGACGCGCCCCGGAGCACAGGACGCCCCCCGGAGCGAGCGCCCCGCGGAGCACAGGACGCGCCCCGGAGCACAGGACGCCCCCCGGGAGTGAAACCCACAGAGCACAGGACGCCCCCCGGGAGTGAAACCCACAGAGCACAGGACGCCCCCGGGAGTGAAACCCACAGAGCACAGGACGCGCCCCGGGAGCGAGCGCCCCGCGGAGCACAGGGTGCCCCCCCGGGAGCGAGCGCCCCGCGGAGCACAGGACGCCACCCGGAGCACAGGACGGCCCCCGGGAGTGAAACCCACAGAGCACAGGACGCCCCCCGGGAGTGAACGCCCCGCGGAGCACAGGACGCCCCAGGAGTGAAACCCACGGAGCACAGGACGCCTCCCGGGAGTGAAACCCACGGAGCACAGGACGCCTCCCGGGAGTGAAACCCACAGAGCACAGGACGCGCCCCGGGAGTGAAACCCGCAGAGCACAGGACGCGCCCCGGGAGTGAAACCCGCAGAGCACAGGACGCCCCCCGGGAGTGAAACCCACAGAGCACAGGACGCCCCCCGGGAGTGAACGCCCCATGGAGCACAGGACGCCCCGGAAGTGAAACCCACAGAGCACAGGACGCCCCCGGGAGTGAAACCCACAGAGCACAGGACGCCCCCCGGGAGTGACCCAGCCCGGCGGCTTGCCCCCGGGAGTGAAACCCACAGAGCACAGGACGCCCCCCGGGAGTGAACGCCCCATGGAGCACAGGACGCCCCGGAAGTGAAACCCACAGAGCACAGGACGCCCCCGGGAGTGAAACCCACAGAGCACAGGACGCCCCCCGGGAGTGACCCAGCCCGGCGGCTCTGCTGAGCGGCTGTGGTGGCCGGCTGGAAGGGAAGGCCTTCACAAAGGTTCAGTTGAGCCCCTAAGGCATGAGTGGGTTGCGTGGGGCCTGGCGAGGGCTGGGCAGCATCTCCAGGCTGGCCGGGAGGTCGGAGCGGGGGGGACACTGAGGGGACGGGGACAGCCTAGAATGCTGCTACGGGCCGGCCTCCCAGGCGCCGCCCGCCCCTCCCCCAGTGGACATCAGCTTCCCTCTCACGCCTGGCAGAGGAAGCCGGCTGCGACTCTGAAAGGAGGCGATTCCTGGCTGGGACCTTTGTTCCCAAGTTCCCAGGCTGTGAGCGGGCCTCCAGGGCACCAGAGCCCGAGGGCCTGCTTTCTCAGAGGCCCCCCCAAGAGCGGCAGAGCCCGGGGCACCGCTGGGCAAACAGGGCCAGGCAGAGTGGGAGGCAGAGGGGCCAGTCCCGGGGCTGGCACTAATGTCCCTCTGGTCCCCGGGCCTCAATCCCCTCATCTGAGAAATGGGCCCGCTGCGCCGCGGCCCCCCTGTGTCCCCAGGGGACGGGGACACACCACGTTAGCGGCTGCCACTCCTCCGGACAGTGGCTCATCCCTAGCCCCTTCCTTCTGCTGTTACACGGCACCTCCTCCAAGACGCCTTCCCTGACTACCCCCATCAGTGTGCCCGCCCGTGTATGTGCGTGTGTGCATGTGTGTGTGTGCGTGTATGTGTGTGTGTGTGCGTGCGCTCAGCCGTGTTCGACTCTTTGCGACCCCATGGACTATAGCCTGCCACACTTCTCTGTCCGTGAAATTTTCCAGGCAAGGATACTGGAGTGGGTGACTTTTGTTTTCCAGGGATCGAACCTTAGTTTCTTGCATCTCCTGCACGGGCAGGCAGACGCTTTACCAGTGGGTCACCTGGGAAGTCCTCACGAGGCCATTTACCCTTCTTTCCTTTTCTTCAGAGCGCTTGTGGACAAACGCTGTTGCTGCCATCAAGCCCTCAGCCATGCAGCAGGCCCTTGAAGGTGCGCCCTGAGGGGACTCAGGATGGAGGAAAACAGAGGAAAACCGCTCAAGACAGTCATTGTGCATGTCTCAGAAATAAACTCAAGGGGCCCTGAGTCTGGCACCGCCCCCGCCCACATACAGGAGCTCTACAGTCATTAACTTGCTGCGTCTGTTTTTCTGTGATTAGCAGTCGTCTTTGATGCCACACCACACTTTTTCCCAGGAGAAGCCCTATAGATGCTGGCTCCTCCTTGGCCTCTTGAGGGGCAGTCCCTGAGGTTAGAGGCCACCTCCTGGGCTACAGTCCTCAGTAAGGCCCAGATGAAATGTAACACGCAACTTGTCACCACCTGATGTACTATGTTGAAACTTCCTTTCTCTGCCTGCTTGCTCCCTGACGTAGTAGCTGTGCAAAGGCAGTGGGAGGGGTCGCCGTGGTTTCCCACGCTCCCCGCAGCTGTGGGGGCCCAGAAAATAACGGCTCAGAAGGGGGTGCTGAGGGGGTCCTGCTGTCTTTGCTCCCTGAGGCCGTGGGGAGGGGTTGTGGCCCGTGGGGTCAAGTGTGACCGGCCTCGAGGGCCGGCGGTCACTGCGGCCACTTCCTGACCGTGAGCGCGACCACACAGGCGCCAACGCGGGGCTGTGGCCATGAGTGCCTGTGAACCCACGTGCAGAGGGACGGTGGGAGGGTCCAAGCGAGGAAGCGCGGCAGGGAGGGAACGTCCTGCAGCCTGTGTGTGTGTGTGTGTGGTTGTGGGAAAGGGGTGTGCTACGGCGTCAGGCAGAGTCACACCAGGATCTGAGTTCAAGCCCTGGCTCTGCTCACGCTGACTGTCCTGAACAAGCGCGGTCTGCGAAGTGAGTGGAGAGCTCCTCACAGCCCCGGGGCGGTGGGACACTGCCCAGACGGCGGGATGCTGCCAAGACGGTGGGCACTGCCCAGACGGTGGGATGCTGCCCAGACGGTGGGCACTGCCCAGAAGGGACAGTGCCCTGCGCCCCACTCTCTGTCCTGGGGGGTGCCCGGCCCCGTGCTGCTCAGGGAAGCCGAGCCCCCGGGCCCTTGGAGCCTGCAGGGTCGGAGCCGGTCACTACACCCACCTCCCCTGTGTCACGCCCGCAGGCAGGGCCCAGCCCTGCTGGACGGACCCAGGTCCGGGTCCACGGGCCCCTCTCACTGAGCTGAAGCCCCAGAGGGGCTCCACTGCAGCCCCCGCTCGCCCTCCTGGCCCTGTGGCCACATCCACTTGGCAGGGCTGCACAAAGCCTGCCCTCTCCCGGGAGCAGGCACCTCAGCCCACCTCCGGTCACCCCCTCGTGCAGCACAGACCTGCCCTCACCCCCACAAGCCCCCCGCGCAGGACCCTCTACGGGGTCCTGCCCTCTCACGCCTGCCTGCTGCCCATCCAGGGAGCTTCCCCTACACCACAGTCTCTAGACCTTTCTCCTGAAAACGTCTCACAGAAGCATCAGGACACAAGACCCTCACGCCAGCCACCCCCGCAACCTCTGCCACGTACAGCGCAGAAGCGGAGGGCAACCGGCAGTTTCTCCCTGGGGCTGCAGCCTTGGTCGTCAGGGGAACCGCGGCGGCAGACCAGCCCGTGGGGGCCCACCAGCCCCAGCCCGCTGAGGAGCACTGCGCTCAGCTGGGATGCGGGGGGGCCACCTGGTCTGCAGGGGAGGTATTGGCACTACCTCTGGCCCCTGGGGGTGTTTCAGTGACAAATGGGGGCTAATTTCCCTGACGGGCCCCTCGGGGCCCTCCCTGGGCACTGATGCGGGGAGCAGGCCAGTGGCTCTGAGCAGGCCGGCGGTGGACAGGGCGACGGTACCTGTATCGGTCAGTGGAGAGGCTGCTTCCGGTCTCCAGGGAGCTCCTGAGGTGGCAGAAGTGAGACAGGATTACCAGCAACCCCAGACAACCCTGCCCCTCCCCGAGGGGCCCACGCCAGCTCAGGCCGCCCCAGGGAGGCCCAGGTCAGCACCGGGGGAAGGCCTTAGGGCCTGCATGCAAGAAACCATGTGCTTTCTTTCCCTCTGACAGGTCAGCGGGGACTCTGCCCTGTGCCCGCCCCACTCTCCGGCGCAGGGCTTGGTCCAAGGGCTTCCTGTTCAGTGGGGAAGCCGAGGCCCGAGGCCCCGCAGGGCGGCTCTCTGCAGGCAGGGCTGCATCCGGGGGTGGGGCCTGGGCCGGCCCACGCGGCCCCGACCACAGAGCGCCGCTTCCCAGCATGAGCTGGCCTGTGCCTCCTCACCTGCTCTCACGCTCCCTGCTCCTGCAACGCGCCTGTCACTCCTGCCCCAGGGCCTTTGCACCTGCGGCTCCACCCTATCACACTCAGCGACCTTCGACTCAGCCAGGCCTTCCCTGACTGTCCAGAGCGGCTCCCCAGCCCGGCCCTCACTGCTCCCTGTGCTCCCTCAGCGCCCACATCGGCGGGGCTGAGCCGTCCATCTGCTCACTGCTGTCTGCCCATCACAGGCCGCTCCTGAAAGCAGGGCCTGTCTGTTGCCCCACCGGGGGGCCAGTCGCGGCCACGACGGCGCCTCCTCTGATCTGTCACCCCAACGTGGCGGAGGGGCGGAGGGTAATCGGAGGGGTGGGGGGTGGGGGCCCTCCCCTCGTGGGGGCCCTCCCCCGCCTGAGAGGGAACAGGCTCCGAGACGGAAGGTGCTACGCANCAGGGGCGGAGGGTAATCGGAGGGGTGGGGGGTGGGGGCCCTCCCCTCGTGGGGGCCCTCCCCCGCCTGAGAGGGAACAGGCTCCGAGACGGAAGGTGCTACGCATCTGACACTCCCGGGCCGGGCAGCCCCGACATCAGGTGTGCTTGCCCGAGACCAGCCCGTCCGCCCCGAAGAGGCCGGGGCACCATGGGGAGGGCTGCCTGCCCCACGCTGGCAGCCTCTGCCGCAAGGTGTCCAGCTCTGGGTCCGGGCTCTGAGTGAGCCTACTTGGGGTCAGATGTCACCCCACCCAGCCGTGCAAACTGGAATAAGCGCTCCTCTCAGCCTGCATCCTCATTTGTGAGGCGGAGGAGGATAAAGCTCTTGCAGGCAAGTACATCTGAAACTTCGTGTTTGTTGGCCTCGCCTGGCGCCATGCCAGCAACAATGGCCTTCACGTTGGGGGCGCCCACGAGGTGGGGCCAGATCCCCAGCATGGCCCAGCCCGGCCCGGCAGCCCTGGGGAGCTGGCGGGCCGCAGAGAGCACACCGAGCGCTAGGTCCTTTCTCCAAACGCGTCCTCGCCCAAACTCTGCGTGAACCTCGAAGGTACCTGGCCTCATGACCCCCCCTTTACAGACACTGACCTTGCAGCTCAGGGGCTCCCATGCCTGGGACACCATTCCATCCCCTCTCTCTTGACCCTGCAGCCAACTCCTATTCACCCTCCAAAACCCTGCTCACGTGTCAACGCCTTCGGGCAGACTTTCTACTCTGTCCCCCAGTCAGAATCCGTCCTTCTTTTTCCTTGCTCCCTCCTTCCCTATCCCCTCCTCTCTCTCCCCCTCCTCGAGTGACGTATTTTTGAGCATTCCCTATGGACTGGGCGTTGGTTGACCAGCGTCACCTCACGTGGCCTGTCGTGACACCCGGGACCAAGGTACGGAAGGAGGAACAACAACCCCCTCCTGCCGGGCAGGTGAAGATGCAGACCAGGCCTTCCCGGGCCAGCCCAACCCCGGGGCTCCCCATCCTCCTCGCCATGTCCTGCCTATCCTGGGGGGCCCTTGGCAGCCTGACCCCCTGGGCAGCCCCCCTCGTGGTGTGCACTGACCCGACAGCCCAGCTGGGTCGGGCTCTGAGTGGGGACCATCCCGCCTCTGCCCTGAGCCTGGCCGGGTCCACGCAGCCTTCAGAGCCATGGCCTGAGGCCCACTCTGCCCATCACCCTCCTCCTGATCAGCCCAGCGGCCGCCGGGAGGGGCACGGCCCAGCGCCTGCCCTGGGAACCCACGGCCTGCGGCGTGCTGGAGGCCCCCTGTGCCTTGGCCTCCCCCTCGGAACGTGGGGTGGCGGAAACACAGTCGCTGTGGAGACCAGAAGGTGCTGGGCAGGCGTATCCGCCCGACCACACGCTACTGTGGGGCCACATCCAGCGGTGCTTGGGGGACGTGAGAGCCGCAAGGTGAGTTCCAGAGCCAAGGGGGCTGGGCTGCAGATGCCGGCTTGGCCACGGGCCAGCTGTGTGGCCTTGGGCAAGTCGATGAACCTCTCTGCACCTCAGTTCACCGTCCTCGACGGTACATTTACGGCACTGGGAACAGTGCCAGACAGTCAGTGCTCCATAAATCCAGCTACGACCAGCAGAGGACCCCAAACAGCAGCATATCACGTTGGCGGGAGCTGTGGCGCGGACGCACACCGGTGACCTGTTAACGTGCTGTATTAACACCGACTCTGTACGGACAGCTGCCTCTTCCATCCACGTAAACAAAGCCCCCGTTACGATCACGGGGGAAACGGGGTGGGAGTCGTGGGCTCTCACTGCGGGGTGGTGGCCCCCGGTCCAGAGCCGTCTGCCCTGCCACGCCTCGCTGCGCCCAGGGGTCAAAGGAGCTCAGGGGGCCCCGGGACCCGGCAGGCTGGGCCAGCCAGCCAGGGCTCCAGCCCCGCTCCCGCCTCCAGTGTGGGCTCGGGGAGACAGCCGTTCCAGCCATCACTGCACAGCGCGTTGTGCCCTGCGACGGTCCCTTCCCTGACGCCCCCGCCCCAGGCCCACTGGACCAGACTCCAGCAGAGGCCACTTCCTCCCCTTCAGAGTGAGCTGGTCGTTCCAGTCCGACTCCCTGGTGTGGCTCCAAACAGCGCCCAGCCACCTACCAAGTTCAGCAAAAGGAAAGACAGCACCTGCTGAATGTCGGGAGAGGGGCCTCTGGGTGCAGGGAGTCGGGGGCAAGGGCAGTGACTGGCAGGGCCCGAGGGGGCTCCCTGGGGCACTGTCCGGCTTCTGCTTGGGGGTCTGTGTGCTGGCTACCGGAAGTGTCCCGTTTGTGACAATTCACCTAGCTGTACACTGGATTCCAATAAATCTTTACTGGAATTTACACTAAATCTTTATTGGATTTACACTAAAAACAAAACAGAAAACGCCTGGTTCCGCCCCAGCCTGCAGCAGGGAAAACCCAAGTCCTCGCAGCCAGTGGCTATCCCCTGCGGCCACCCGCTTCCCCGCTTCCTCCCCCTGCCGCTGTGTGGCCTTGGGAAAACCCTTGTCCCTCTCTGGCCTCGGTTTCCCTCTGCCGAGCTCTGGGCCCAGGCTGTGCAGCAGACACACGGGATGCTTCTTAGAAACACAGGGGGACTGACACCTGGGCCCAAATCCAGACCGCTTAGCCCGAACCTCTGGGGTTGCGCTCCTGGACCTTGTGTGTTGTTTTAAGAACTCTTCACTTTGAAATAACCGCAGGTTCGCGGTAAGACGTACCCCAGCCTCCCGCACTGATAACACTGAACATAGAAACAGGCTGCCCGCCGTCAAGCCCTCGGCCACTGCAGCCGCCCAGACAGCTCCGCCACGTGTGCAGCTTTGCGTGACCCCCACCTACGACGAAGCTCCAGGACCACCCGCCGCAGGGCACTCGCACCCAGCCCTCCCCGCGGAGCCACACCCTCTCCCCCCAGTTCTGCGCGCCCACAGCCACCCGTCCGCCACCATCCCGTCCCCTCAGGCTGTCACCACAAGCAATCACACAGGACAGCTTTCCAGCACTGGCTTTCTTTTTCACTCTGTGTGATTCCCTGGAGGTTTGATTCCAACTGTTCACGTATCTCCTCTTGACAGCTGGACAGCACCCACCACCCGGACGCACCACGGTCTGTTTATCTGGATGCCCCCCGCCCCACACACACCCCGGGAAGGATGCTGCGGCAGGTTCCGGGCCAGGGGGCTGTCAGGGACAGAACGGCCCTGAACCTTCTCCGACGGGTTTCAGTGTGAACCCAGGTCTTCCTTCCTCTGGATGAAAGGGCGTTTGCTAACAGTGCATGTCCCCCGAGGCCCCCAGCGAGCTGTCTCCCAGAGGGGCCGCGCGGGCGGGACCCGGCCCCCAGCCTCCCGGCCGGCCTGGCGTNGCCCTGAACCTTCTCCGACGGGTTTCAGTGTGAACCCAGGTCTTCCTTCCTCTGGATGAAAGGGCGTTTGCTAACAGTGCATGTCCCCCGAGGCCCCCAGCGAGCTGTCTCCCAGAGGGGCCGCGCGGGCGGGACCCGGCCCCCAGCCTCCCGGCCGGCCTGGCGTCTGGCCCCGGCCCCAGTTTCAGGCTTTCTGACACCTCGCTGTGGTTTCAGCTCGAGTTCTGGCGACTCACGGCGCTGACCGCGGTGTCACACGCTTACCCGCCACCGCGCGCCTCGCTTGGGGGAGTGCAGCTCCCCAGATGCGTCCAACCCGGAACCAGCCAACTCCCCAGGGCCCCCTGAGCTCTAGAAAGTTCTGTCAGATTGAGAAAGCACGCCTTCACTGGTGTGAGGCTTCTTCCGGGCACACTGTGCTTTCTGGAAGGGCCTGGGCGGGGTTCCTGGCCACCACGGCTCTGAGCTGGAGGGTGACTGTCCGCTCCTGAGAAGGAAAAGGGAGGCCGCAGAAAGCAGGGTCAGGGGGTGCAGAGGGCAGGCCACCTACCCCCCCCCGGGAGCCCCTCCAGGCCCGCTGCGGAGGCAGCTAGAGGCACGGCGCCTCCACTGCTGACGGGCCCTGGGTGTTGGGGTTATTTGTGGAATTAACCTCCATTTCCAGAGGGGCGAGCAGGCCACAGGCCTCCGTCTTACCAAAAAGGAAGCACATACCCACTGCACCCACGGCAGGAAAGAGCAGCCGGGCACAGCAAGGGAGACAGTGCCCGCCTTCCAGCCCAGGCGCTGCGGGGTCTGAGGGCGTCTCAGGGCCCGGCCGCAGCCGCAGCGTGTGCCTGGACGGGGGCCGGACACAAGAGCACACTCTGTTCCGCAACCCACGCTCCCCTCCCGCGCTCAACACCTCACGTCTTCGGGTCGTCAAACACCCTCTGCGTCACCCTCGGGAAGTGGCCGGGAGCCCCGGGCACACCTCTTACTGCCCGCATGGAAGGGGCGTCGGCTTAGCCGCAGCGTGTGCCTGGACGGGGGCCGGACACAAGAGCACACTCTGTTCCGCAACCCACGCTCCCCTCCCGCGCTCAACACCTCACGTCTTCGGGTCGTCAAACACCCTCTGCGTCACCCTCGGGAAGTGGCCGGGAGCCCCGGGCACACCTCTTACTGCCCGCATGGAAGGGGCGTCGGCTGTCCCGTCGGTGAGGCCTCTGTGCGGGTGGTGGACGTGTGCCCAGGACCCAGCCCTGGACTTTCGGGGTCACAGGGTGGGATGTGTTCTCGACTCCGAGGCAGGCCCATGGTGGCCGCAGCGTGTGCCTGGACGGGGGCCGGACACGAGAGCACACTCTGTTCCGCAACCCACGCTCCCCTCCCGCGCTCAACACCTTACGTCTTCGGGTCGTCAAACACACCTCTGCGTCACCCTCGGGAAGCGGCCGGGAGCCCCGGGCACACCTCTTACTGCCCGCATGGAAGGGGTGTCGGCTGTCCCGTCGGTGAGGCCTCTGTGCAGGTGGTGGACGTGTGCGCAGGACCCAGCCCTGGACTTTCGGGGTCACAGGGTGGGATGTGTTCTCGACTCCGAGGCAGGCCCATGGGGCTGGACGACACGTGGGGCAGGGATGGGCGAGTCATCCTGACCGCCCCTGGGGCTCCCAAAGTTTATGTCATCACTGAGCCCCCGGGCAGCCCCTGGACAGTGGGCACTGGGCCTGGCGGGGCTCACCCCTCACTGCTCCGGGGCTCCGGGGCGGGGTGCAGAGAGGGTGGGTGGGGAGGCTGCCCTGAGGGCCTGTCTGACCTCCCCGTGGGTGGGGCTGCTGCCTCAGGCTGCCCTCTGGGTGCCCTGCTCGGCTCACCTCAGCCCCAGGCTCCTGGTCTGTGGAATGGGGCTGCCGCCTGCCCCGGAGACTCCAGGGCGGCTCTCGGGAGCCGATGGGGCAGGGACCTGGGGGAGTGCCATAGAAACCAGCCTCCGTGGCCAGCTGCCCTGCCCAGGCCCCCAGCGCCCGGCCCGGCCCCCCTCGGAGAAAGCCACAGAGGCCCTGCCCGCCCGCCCTGCCTTCCTGTGCTGGCTCTGGGCCTCGGACAGCCCTGCCCGTGGGCACACGGGGTGACTGCCCTCGGGCTGGCCTCCACGCCCTCCGGCCTGCCAGGAGTCTGGGAAACCCTCTGCTGCCGGGGGAGGCGTGTCCCTGCCCAGGCCCCTGGGCCTCGGGACAGCGGTGTGGAAAGGGCGCTCCAGCGGTGGGCAGGCGCCCAGGTGAGACCCAGTGTGGGCACCACGCCCATCTCCGAGAAGGCGGGCACTCCGGCCAGGCGTGCCAGACCAGGGGGCCACAGCAGGACTCACGAGAGGCTAAGAAGCGGGGCCTCTGAGCCCAGGCCTCGGCTCCATGCGGTGAGGTGCAGGGGGTCAGCACCGCCGGGGGCCGGCCTGGCTCAGGGGAGCGTCCCCGAGTCGGCAAGATGGGACACGGGGCGCTAGGCTGGGAACCTGCCGCAGGGACAGAGGCTTGGACAGGGAGCCCCTGGCCGCACTCGCCTGCCGGGAGCACCCTGAGACCCCAGCTTCCGCGACCCTGAGGCTCCCACCAGGACTCTCTTGCTGAGGCAGACACTGGCTGGGGGTCCGGGGCCACCGGCCAGGGTGTGTCCAGCCTCCCTAGCTGCTGGGAGTGGGCTGAAGGCTTGCCACGTGGCTGGGAGCCTGGCCAGACCTGGGGCCTTGGGTGTGGAATCTGGGAGCGCCGTCCTGACACCCCGGACTTGGTTCGCTAATGGTCAGGGGGCAGAGATGCCTCAGTCCAGACCGGCTGGGGTGGGGGTCAGACCGTGCCGCACCCCTTTTCAGACACTCCTCCTCGAGTCTGCCTGGGGACCTGTTGGTACGACAGCTCCCATTTTACAGACGAGGAAACCGAGGCTGAGAGAGGCTGAGACCTGCCTGAGGCCGCCCAGCTGGCGAGCAGCCCCACCTCGATCCTGACCTGGTTCCCCCGCCCTCTGCTCCAGGGTCCCCACCATCTGCAGCCGTTAGGCAGCTGACCCCAACCAGAACACCCTGATCCCACTCACCCTCCACATCCTGAGGGCGGCCCTCCACTGGCGGGGCAGTTGTATTCCATCAGGTACCGGAAAACAAGCCAACTCACCCCCAAATCCACCCTTTTATACACTTTTCAAATAAATAATGCCTGGACTTCCCTGGTGATCCAGGGGTGAGAAACCCGCTTGCCGCTGCAGTGGACGCAGTTCACTCCCTGGTCCGGGAACTAATTCCACAAGCGAGCCAAAAATGAACGAAAAAGTGGGGCGCTCTCGTGGTTCAGAAATGCAACACAGAAAGAGGCCCAGAGGAAAGGCCCCTCCCAGAGGCCCCGCGCCCACCTGCCTCCCAGGGACGCTTCTGCCCCTCAGGGAGTGCCCACCACGAGCTTCCGGGCCTCCCCACAGAAACTCCTAGAGCAGACACAAGCAGTCAGGAACACGGTGACGTCTGACTCAGGGGAAGGGCGGCCCCCGGGTCCACAGCCCCTCCGGGTGTGTGGAGAAGGGCAGGCGAGGCCAGAGGACCCTGCCTGGACAGAGGGCACAGTGGACGCCACCCGCTGTCCTGGCCAAGCTGGCCGTGGACTGTGCGGGGCCACCTCCCCCTCCGGGTCCAACCTGCGGCCTGCTGGACGGCGTTCCCAACACCGAGCCGGTCTCAGAGCCACGCGGCCCTCACACGGCCAGACAGACACACACAAGGCGCCGCTCGGCGTGCACGACCGCGCTGTGAACCAGCTCCGCCTAGCTGTGCCCGACTCTCTGGGAGCCCTGGACTCCGGCCCGCCAGGCCCCTCTGTCCGTGGGATTCTCCAGGCAAGAACACTGGAGTGGGCTGCCATTTCATCCTCCAGGGGACCTTCTCGACCCAGGAATCGAATCCGTGTCACCTGCTTGCAGATGGATTCTTTACCACCGAGCCACCTGGGAAGCCCATTAAAAATCAACTATATTTCAATTTTCAAAGAGACAGCTCCCAACCATCACACACACACGTGTGTGTGCATGGGACACACGTGTACACGGCACATATGTGTACCCAGACCCTCCCGTGAGTGGCCGGGAGCTCCCGGCTGGTCTCAGGGCCATGGTGAGCAAGAGTCAGGCAGGGATGTGTCCCCAGGGCCTGCGCTGGACACCCACGGTCAACGAGACTCTGCCAAGGTCTTTCCATTTGCATTTCCCTCCCTTCCTGCAAGCGAGCTGTGTTAATGCACCTTAGCTGAATGAAAATTAAAAACAAGGAATATTTCCAGAACCCACTGGATTTGGGTGTTTCCAGGTAAACCTCACCGCGAAACGGAGGCGGGGGTGGGGTGGGGGCGCAGGGAACAGTGAGGCGCCTGTGCTGAGCCTGGGCACCGGGCCACCTGGGCACCGGGCCACTTGGGCCCGTCCTTCCAGACGCCCCCGGGCAGTGCTATTAGCAGCGGACATCCACCCTGCAGAGGAGCGAGCTGGGCACCCTGACTGCGGGGCGGACGGACGGGGCAGCGGGAGGCGAGGGGAGGGGAGGGGGCTGGGTCTGCACAGCTGCCCGGGGACTTGCTCGGGGCCCCCTGGACCTGAAGGCCAGGCTCCCCGGAAGGACCCGGCAGGGGGCCTGGCCTTCCTTCCTGTTTATCCGGCGTCCCGGCGATGAGCTGGGGACCCGAGGGCTCCAGGGGCCTGAGATGCCCCGTGCTCCCCATCTTGGGCGCGCCTGACCCCATGGGGTCCCCGGGAGAGGGTCCCTTCGGAACAGCCCCCGGCTCTGCGTGCAGCGGTTGGAGCATGGCTAACTGCAAGATGTCGTACTGGCCTCGTTGGTTTCACTCCTCGTCAACACGGTCCCTGCGTTTGTCTGGAATGGCTGATGAGGGAAGGGACGTACTTGTCATCAGCCTGGCTCTTGCAGGGCTTGCGGGCCAGGATAACCGAGCATCTGCTCACATTTGCTCCGTTCCTGATTCTGGTCTAGGGGCCACGGCCGCAGGCACCCCCGAGTCCCTCCGATCCCCCATCCTTGGCCTGGCTTCAATCCCTGACCAGCTCTGGGGCTTCTGAGTGATCAGGGCAACTCGCAGGAGCCCACCAAAACTGGCTGGGCCCAGGAGAAGTGGGGGCCGAGGCACTGAGGTGATCAGGCTGATTTCCCGTACCTCCCTCTGCCTTAGGAGCTTCCGGATGGACCCCTTATCTGCTGCCCAGTGGATGTGTGGCACGCGGCAGACAACTTCGCCTCTCTGAGCCTCGGGGCTTTTCTCTGTACTGTGGAGCCCAGCATTGCAACTTTGCAGGGTGGCGATAAGGACTCAGTGATGCAGTAAAGTGCAGGGCGGATCCGTATTTACACATATCCTCGTCCCCTTCCTCCCCTGGACTCTAAGCGCACCGGACAGGCTGGGACCTCAGAAACATGGTTCTGGGGAGGGTAAGGGAACCAGTGGGGTGGAGGGAGTGTAAACCAGAAGTCTCCAGGTTGCAAAGGTCAGAAACCCAAGTGAGAAGGGATTTTAACGGTCACTGTCGGTGACCAGCCTGGGGTCAGGCTTCGGTGTAGCTGGGAGTCTGGGGGCTCCG
>SJYX01020481.1:1067413-1077562 GCA_006410675.1 Oreotragus oreotragus | reverse complement strand
TGCAGATGGATTCTTTACCACCGAGCCACCTGGGAAGCCCATTAAAAATCAACTATATTTCAATTTTCAAAGAGACAGCTCCCAACCATCACACACACACGTGTGTGTGCATGGGACACACGTGTACACGGCACATATGTGTACCCAGACCCTCCCGTGAGTGGCCGGGAGCTCCCGGCTGGTCTCAGGGCCATGGTGAGCAAGAGTCAGGCAGGGATGTGTCCCCAGGGCCTGCGCTGGACACCCACGGTCAACAAGACTCTGCCAAGGTCTTTCCATTTGCATTTCCCTCCCTTCCTGCAAGCGAGCTGTGTTAATGCACCTTAGCTGAATGAAAATTAAAAACAAGGAATATTTCCAGAACCCACTGGATTTGGGTGTTTCCAGGTAAACCTCACCGCGAAACGGAGGCGGGGGTGGGGTGGGGGCGCAGGGAACAGTGAGGTGCCTGTGCTGAGCCTGGGCACCGGGCCACCTGGGCACCGGGCCACTTGGGCCCGTCCTTCCAGACGCCCCCGGGCAGTGCTATTAGCAGCGGACATCCACCCTGCAGAGGAGCGAGCTGGGCACCCTGACTGCGGGGCGGACGGACGGGGCAGCGGGAGGCGAGGGGAGGGGAGGGGGCTGGGTCTGCACAGCTGCCCGGGGACTCTTTCCGCAGCAGCTGGAGGCAGATCCCAGCTCGGGGCGGGGGGGCACTTTCTCCAGGGCTGCAGAGGGGCCTGAAGCCTTAGTGGGTGCCTGCAGGCAGAGTCGTGGGGGCGGGCAGCCCCCAGACCCACGGCCGCGCTGGTTCCGGGACACGTGGGGAGCCCTAACACACCCCGCTCTGTTCACCAGGAGGAGGAGAGCTCAGCCTGAGGGCTGCGGAGGGGGGGCACCTGTTTCAGGGGCTCTGAGGTGCCGAGACGCCCGGTCCCCACGTGTCTGCTTGTGCTCGGGATGCGGAGAGCTCCTGGCGGACGGCCGGGCCTAGGGGAGGCCTTGGTGCCCTCGGCCCATGGGGTGGCTGCGGCCACGGAGCAGAGGACGTGCCTTTAGCCAGCTGGCGGGCGGAGCCCCCGGGGCGCAGGGTTCAGTGGATGGAAGGGGTGGTGTCCTGGGGGCCGTTGCAGCCTCTGGCCTCCCCTGCGTACGGCCGGGCCTAGGGGAGGCCTTGGTGCCCTCGGCCCATGGGGTGGCTGCGGCCACGGAGCAGAGGACGTGCCTTTAGCCAGCTGGCGGGCGGAGCCCCCGGGGCGCAGGGTTCAGTGGATGGAAGGGGTGGTGTCCTGGGGGCCGTTGCAGCCTCTGGCCTCCCCTGCGGTCTGCACACACACCGAGCTGGTGGTCCCCTGCCCGGCGGCCCCACTCGGGCAGCTCCCGAGCCAGAGCCGGGGCTCTATGGCCTGCAATGCCTGAGATGCCTTCCTCACCCCACCGCCCCCGGCCCGGGCCGACCTGCAGCGGGCACCCCGGGCCAACCTGCAGCACCCCGGGCACTGTGCTCCGTCAGCCGCTCAGACTCCCCCAGCTTTTTCGATTGCTCCCGCCTCACCTGGCCTGGGCCCAGCGAGGGGGCACCTTCCGGACATGCTTTTGGATGAAAGCAGGAGAAAAACAAACTTCAGGCTGAAGACGACAGCGCGGGGCGTCCCTCACTCACGGATGCTGCGGCTGCCCCGCCCTCATCAGGCCTGGCCCGGGGGCACCCAGCGGCAGGCCGGGTGGACCCACGCTGGCGATAGCCTGGTGGGAAAGCTGGGTCTAGAAGGACAAAGGTGGGCAGTAGCCAGCGTGTGAACACAGGGAGCGAGGGGGTGGGGAGGCAGCAGGGGCGGGGGACCCGAGATCTGGGGTGAGTGGGACGGATGCGGCCGCCCAGGAGGGTCACAGACCCGTTGTCCCCAAGCCCAGCTCCAGCCCCGCCTTCCACCGGCCACCCTGCGGACCGCCCGCCCTCTCTGCCGTCCTGCCTCTCCTGCACCTGGGGCTCCCAGCCGGGACACCTGGCCACGGGCTGACGGCTGGCCAGGGCACATGTCTGGAACAAGGCGAGGCTGCTGGGGGGCATGGGGCTGCCCACGGGCTCTGGTGGTGGGAGACTCCTGAGGCCAGGAGGGAGGGGCACCCAAGGGCTGAGACATGTCAGCGGAGCCTGGGACCAGCCCCCCAGGGCTCTGCGGGGAGCTGCGTGCTCCCCCAGTCTCACCCCTCCCGCCCACGGACAGGCCCTGGGTCCTCCTCAGCCTCCAGGGTGACTGGGAGCCGTGGCTGACCAGCGCGGGGGTGCGGAACCCTCGCCCCTGTCAGCGCCCCTACCCTGGGGGGACACTGCCCTTACCCCAGCACCCACGCGCTCCCTGCGGTCCATCGCGGGCGGGGAACAGCCCATCTCACAGACGGGACACGGGGCTCGGCCGCCCCCCAGGAGGCTCAGCACGGCCCGGGGGTACCCCTCCCACAAGTGCCGGTGGGAGGATGTGACGTGGGCCTGAAACGGATGGTGGATAACACACAGTGCCCCAGGCCGTTTTCGGGCTTTTGAAAAATGTCGCGTATATACCACTGGGGAAAGAGGGAAGGTGCAGTAACAGGGGCAAAGATTCTCATTTACAGGTCAGGTCCCAGCTGGCTAAGCAGGAGGGAGATGGGAAAGCCTCGAGGTCGGTGGGGGGTCGTCAGCCAGATCCCTAGGTTGGGGTCCTGTGGATTTACCCGACACGAGCAGCCACGATCCCTCTCCTCCCCGCCGCTGAGGGCGGAACTCGGGTCCGTGACTCCAGGCTGTGTGCTGGGGCCAGGGGCCAGCTGCCCGGCCGAGCACTTGCCTCCTGCACACCCGGCTGAGTGCATCGCCCGGCGCGGAGCTGAGGCTGCCAGCTCGGCACGCTGCCCTCTGACCCCAAGCATTCCCGGTGGACTGTCTCCAGCCTCAGTTTGCTGCCCACCCCCACCCAGAAACACAGATCCGAACCCCGTTCTGAACACACAGGTCAGTGGCTGAGACGGAGCTGACCCCGTCCGCCCAGCTCCAGGCCTGGCCGATCACCGCACAGCCAGCCTCCTCTGGGCATGGAGGTATCAGGAAGGCCATGAACCCCGTGGCTGACCAGCGGGACCGGAAAGGTCCTGAGAACACACCCCAGGCGGAAGGCAAGGAGGAGACGGAAACAAGAGTGTCGGAGCCCCCAGACTCCCAGCTACACCGAAGCCTGACCCCAGGCTGGTCACCGACAGTGACCGTTAAAATCCCTTCTCACTTGGGTTTCTGACCTTTGCAACCTGGAGACTTCTGGTTTACACTCCCTCCACCCCACTGGTTCCCTTACCCTCCCCAGAACCATGTTTCTGAGGTCCCAGCCTGTCCGGTGCGCTTAGAGTCCAGGGGAGGAAGGGGACGAGGATATGTGTAAATACGGATCCGCCCTGCACTTTACTGCATCACTGAGTCCTTATCGCCACCCTGCAAAGTTGCAATGCTGGGCTCCACAGTACAGAGAAAAGCCCCGAGGCTCAGAGAGGCGAAGTTGTCTGCCGCGTGCCACACATCCACTGGGCAGCAGATAAGGGGTCCATCCGGAAGCTCCTAAGGCAGAGGGAGGTACGGGAAATCAGCCTGATCACCTCAGTGCCTCGGCCCCCACTTCTCCTGGGCCCAGCCAGTTTTGGGGGGCTCCTGCGAGTTGCCCTGATCACTCAGAAGCCCCAGAGCTGGTCAGGGATTGAAGCCAGGCCAAGGATGGGGGATCGGAGGGACTCGGGGGTGCCTGCGGCCGTGGCCCCTAGACCAGAATCAGGAACGGAGCAAATGTGAGCAGATGCTCGGTTATCCTGGCCCGCAAGCCCTGCAAGAGCCAGGCTGATGACAAGTACGTCCCTTCCCTCATCAGCCATTCCAGACAAACGCAGGGACCGTGTTGACGAGGAGTGAAACCAACGAGGCCAGTACGACATCTTGCAGTTAGCCATGCTCCAACCGCTGCACGCAGAGCCGGGGGCTGTTCCGAAGGGACCCTCTCCCGGGGACCCCATGGGGTCAGGCGCGCCCAAGATGGGGAGCACGGGGCATCTCAGGCCCCTGGAGCCCTCGGGTCCCCAGCTCATCGCCGGGACGCCGGATAAACAGGAAGGAAGGCCAGGCCCCCTGCCGGGTCCTTCCGGGGAGCCTGGCCTTCAGGTCCAGGGGGCCCCGAGCCAGCACCCCGCCCGGGCTGGCTTCTGCCCCGCGGCCCTCGGCCCCACCAGCTCCACTCCGTCTGCCCTGCAATCTGCGCTGCCTCCACGTGACAGAAGCCGGCCCGCCGCGCAACCCGTGTGCAGGAAGACAGACGCAGAGTCCTCTCACCCGCCCTTGCGCCCATCCTAGAAGGCTGCGCTCGCTTTAGTCTCCAGGATGGCACTGGGAGGAACAGCTCCTGGACCCGCGGACCATGGGTGGGAGAGCCAGGCCCGCATAAACACTGAGCTGGTGCCCCGGGCAGGCCTGCAGGCCAAGGGCAGCCCGGGGCGGGGGGCGGGCAGGCGGGGTCCCGGCTCCCGGGGTCTGCAGAGGGTCTCCAAGGTCTCCAGCTCAGCGCCGGGGGCCAACCAGGCCTCAGCTGGCAGCTCCAGGGCAGAGGCCGGTGGGGTTCAGCCTGTGGGACCAGGGATCCCTGTCAGGGAGGCCTCGCACAGAGGGACTGAGGCACGGGGGGCGGTGGTCACTGGCCTTCCTGCCCCACAGTCACCAAGGGTCCAGCTCATCAGACCCAACACCTGCCCCTGGCCTTTGTTTTCAGTTAAACTTTTAATTTTGAGATTAACTGTAGATCCACCGGTAGTTATTAAAAATAGTCCAGAGAGAGGCTGTCTGCGCTTTGCCCTATTTTCCCCAAAGGAAGCGGCCCTGCAGAACTCCAGGACAGCGTTTCCATCACGACGCGGACACTACCGTCCATCTTAGACAGACTTCCTGTGCCACACCCACTCACGTGTGCGTGCATGTGCGCGCGTGCGTGATCGCACGTGTACTTAGTTCCATGTACTTTGACGTGCAGGCTCACGAGGAGACGCACAGTAATTCCGTCCCCTCAGTCCTTGTCCAGCCTCCCATCTTTAGCACCCAAACCTGTACTGCACCTTCTCCGGTCTGAAACGACGTCCATAAGTCATATCACCTTTCTCCACCCACGTTACGAGACAAAAGTCAACGACGGCCTCAGCTGTGGCAGCAACGAGAAGACAGGGAATCAGGTCACGACGAGGCGGCCGGCCCGTCCATGGTGGGTGCGCAGGGACGAGGTCAGTCTCCCGCCCCAGGGTGACAGCGGCTAGGATCCCAGGCGGACCCACGGCCTGGTGCCCCACCCGGGGGCTGCGAGGGACGCCGCCCTCTGTGACGCAAGGCTCCGCACGGCGGCAGCTCTTGGCACAGCTCCGGACGCATCAGCGTCTGATCTTCCCGCGACTGTGAGGAGAGCAGCCGTGTTCCTGGAAAAGCGGCTGGACGTGACGTGACGGCCTCGGGAACGCGTCCAGTGGCGGAGGCATCTCGTGGAGCGAGGGCTGGGCCCAGGGCACTTCCCCGAGGGTCTGGGGAGAGCCTCCGGGCCTCGGCCATGCAGGCCCGGCCCCCACACTGTAGGGAGTGGGCTTCCCCAGCCCGCCGGCCAGACGCCTCTCCCCATGTCTGCCCTGGAGGCCACCCTGCTGAAAGCCCAGGGCACACCGTCCGCCCCGTGGTGGCGGCTCCACCTGCATCCGCCTCCTTCTGGGCAGGGTCGCTGTCTGCAGGGTGCAGCCCAGGCCCCATGCTGGACAGGAGCTCACAAAGGTGCTGATGCAACTGATCTGGATGGCCGGCCGGCCCAGGACACACGGGCGGCTGGGAGGCCTGTGGGATCGGAACCTTGGGTGCCCAGGGCCAGTCTTTCCCACGTCTCCACTCCTGCTGGGCACTCTGCCAGCCACCGGTCAGTATCTCCCACGAGAGGGAGAATGTCGCCTCCTTCACGGGCTGGATGGTCACCCCACCCCCTCAGGGGGCCCCGAATCCGGAACTGCAAAGCCGAGTTGGGAGACTCCGCTCGGTGTACCTGGCCGGGTGGTTGAGCCTCTTTAGTACTGCAGTGCTTCCATCGCGCACAGCACCTCCCCAGGGAGACCCCACGAAGCCGGACACGGCGGTGGCCTCGGGGCCGAGGAACCGGAGAGGGGCTGACCTTGCAGTGTGTGAGGACGTTGCTGCACCACGCCAGAGAATCGTCTCTCAGTTACACGAACAAACAAGGAACGGGCAGAAAAGAGGGAAGCTGGGATTACCGGTGTGATTCAAAACTTCTGAGCACGTACCGTGTGCCAGGCACCCCCAAGGACCCAACACCCTGGGCTACTGATGAGCTGGAGGACTGGGCTCTGGGCGGGAAGGCCTGAGCCCCGCGTCCCTCCCACCCACCCTGATCTGTGACAGAAGCTCCCCCAAAGGCAGCACAGGCGTCGGCAGGCGTCTAGCGGGCCCAGGCCCCCCAGTCAACGTCGGGGGTCCTCGCGGCTGCGTGGCCCAACGGCAGAGAAGGAGGCTGAGCCTCACCACTCACAGCTGCCTTTACTCAAGAAGGAGTAAATCAAAAGCGCCACGAGGCGCTGCTTCACACGGCGAGAATCCCTATTACAAAAACAAACCGCCAAAAATCAGAACGGCAAGTGTGCGCAAAGATGTGGAGAAACTGGAACCCGTGTGCAGTGTTGGTGGGAGCGTGAAACGGTGCAGCTGTGGTGGAAAAACAGCAGGGAGGTTCCCCCAGAAAAGCTCAGCGGTTCCCAGAGGATCCGGGAACCCCACTTCTGGGCACACACGCAGAGGAGCTGAGGGCAGCGTCCCAAGGAGGCCCTGGCAGCCCCACGTTCACACCAGCGCTATTCACAGCAGCCAAAAGGCGGAAGGAAACAGGTGTCCAGAGACAGACAAACCGGTCAACAAAGTGTGGTCCAGACGCACAATGGAATGTTTCAGCCTTAGAAGGAAGGGAGTCCTGACTCAGGCTGCAGACACGGATGAGCCCTGAAAACGTGCTCAGCGAAGTAAGCCAGGGGCAGACAGACACTACAGGATCCCGCTCACACGAGTCCTCAGGGCGGCTGAACCCCAGAGACAGGGCGTAGGACGGTGGGTGCCAGGGTCGGGGAACGGAAGGGGGGGTGAGTGTTTTACGGGGACCGAGTCTCAGTCTGGGAAGATGAGAAGGTTTTGGGGCCGGACAGTGAAACACTGTCAGTGTACGTACTGCCCTGAACTGCGCACTTAAAGATGGCTGCACCGGCCAGGCTTCTGTTACGTGGATGTTACCACAGTTTTAAAACAGAAGGTCATAGACGACCTGCCTGGGCCTACACAGATGCCAGCTAACAGAGGCCAGGCCTCGCCTGGAAGGCTCCCAGGCCACGGGAGCCGACAGAGGGGCTGCCCTGTGCAGAGAGGGGCCCAGGGCCCAGGGCTGTCCTGTGCCAAGGGGCCCAGGATCCAGGGCACTCCTGAGCAGAGGGGAGGACCAGGGCCCAGGGCTCCCATGAGGACGGGACCAGGGTCCAGGGCTCCCCTGGGCAGTCAAGAGAGGGGCATGACTGGATTTCGGGGTCCGAGGGGTGGGGAGAAAGGGCACCCCCTGGCAGGGGGTCAGCACGGGTGGTCCCCACAGGGCAGGCAGGACTCGGTGTATCTGCTGTGCGTCTGGGGGACGATGGGCCCCGGGGACCACAAGCTGTGCAGGGCACGGGGCGTGGGTGAAAAAGCTGGCCTGTCCGAAGCTCAGCGCCGACTTCTGCTAGCTCCGCCCCCTCGCCTCGGCCTCCCGTGTGAGTCTGCCCAGCCCACACCATCCGGAGCTGACCCTGCTGCTCTGGATTCAGAGGACATCACAGGCCCAGAGAGGGCAAGAGGCTGGCCCAGCATCACCCAGCGGGCCAGGGGTGGAGCTGGAGGGCAGCGTCCGAGTCCTGGTTGGCCAGCTCCAGGGAGGGCCAGGGCCTCGGAGACTGCAGGGCGGGGGTGGATGGAGGGGAGAGAGGGCAGGAGCCAGCAAGCAGCCGGGCGGCGGGGCGAGGGGTGGACTCGGGCCCTGGGAAAAGCAGCAGGCCTCGCGGGAGCCGGGAGGGCGCTGATCACCGGCCAAGGCCTCTCAGGCCCCGGCAGGAGGAGGCAAAACCAAGTGAGCCCGCAGGACCCTCCCCTGCCCCACAAGGGGGGCCTCAGTACCCTGGGTGAACGCTGGAGTCATGGCTTGCTGCAGCTCCGGGAGAGCACGCGGAGGCGGGCAGGAGGCAGCAGAAAAGTGCCCCGCAAAGGGCCTCCGGCCAGGACGCCCCCCAGCCCGGCCAGGGCTGGGTGTGTTCCCCTGCGGCCAGCCGGGGGTCCTGTGCAGGCCTCCGGGTCCCAGACCGGACTGGAGGTTGGAGTCAGGTGAGAGGTGGGGAGGGGAAGGGTCTCTCCCACCTGGGCACGGAGCTGCCTGCAGACCACAGCCCGGAGCCTCCCCGGGGCCACCCTGGCCCCTGGCCAGGCCCCGAGCACACCAGCAGGAGTGGCTCCTGACAGCCTGGGCTGGGAACCTGCCGCTCTCTGGGGCGCGGGCGCCGGAAAGGACGGCTGAGAGCCCTGCCCACCCCCAACTTCCCTCCATGGTCCGGTGCGGGAACCGCGGCCCCCACCGCAGATCAGAAGCCTCTGTGGGTCCCATGGCCCCTGCCCACAAGGGGAGCCCCTCCTGGGGGCCAGACGCCTCCTTTCCCAGCCCCGCCGGCACCTGTGGTCTCACCTCTCACCTCCTCTCGCTCACACTCGCGGCGCGGGACGCGGGCCAGGCACCATCACTTTCAGTAAAGCCGTCGCAACATCACAGAGCGGGGCTCTGGGGCCACCTGTCGGGGTCCAACCCCCAGCGCCACCCTTCCCGGGGTTATTCAGCGACTCGGCTGCACCGTCTGTACAGAGGAGACAGCGACAGCTCCCCCCCA
Source organism: Oreotragus oreotragus (assembly GCA_006410675.1). Taxonomy (NCBI): domain Eukaryota; kingdom Metazoa; phylum Chordata; class Mammalia; order Artiodactyla; family Bovidae; genus Oreotragus; species Oreotragus oreotragus. The sequence goes on along the minus strand of SJYX01020481.1, from coordinate 1,068,592 downwards.
GGGTCACCGTGCAGGTCACTGAGCTAGCGACTGCAGAATGCTTGCAACCCTAGGCCCGAGGCCTGCATAGCAGAGCACTCTCCCCTCCCGGATCAGCCGGCACCCGCTTCAGCCTCCAGCCTGCTGTGGGACGCGGGAACCCTCCCCGCCTCTGGGCTGTCGTCCTGTCGGGCCCGTGGCACTCTGCACTGACACCGTCTGTTCACGGCCTACAGGATCCCAGACGCTTCGTCTCACTGGGCTCTGCACCCTCTTGCTTCCCAGGCGGCTCAGTGGTAGAGAACCCAGCGGCCGACACAGGGGACACAAGAGACCCGGGTTCGATCCCTGGGTCGGGAAGATCCCCCGGGGGAGGGCATGGCAACGCACTCCAGTGTTCTGGAGAATCCCACGGACAGAGGAGCCTGGCGGCTACAGTCCCTGGGGTCGCAGAGAGGATACAACACACCTGTACCTTTAGCTTATTCATTAATCAACAAAGACTCACTGAGCAATCACTATACACGCAGCACCTTCCGAGGTGCTGGACACGCAACAGCTAACACGGTCAGCCCCTCTGCCCTGGCGCGGCTGACACTCCAGCGGCCAGAGTGGTCCAGCCAGCCTGTGAGGGGGACGCAGTGCGGCTCGGACAGAGACGGCGCTGGGCGGGGAAGGCTCTGGGGAATGTTTTTAGGGTGGCACTTGCCATGTGGGGTTGGTGGCTCCAGGCGGAGCGAAAGAATGAGTGAGCGAGCGGATGGGTGAATTACAAACGAGAGCCCCCACTCCCCAGCAGCCCCGAGGGCCTTGCACACCCACTGCAAACTCCCGCAGCCTGACTTCCTGTGTTCACGGAGCAGGAAGTGACGAGCCGTGTAAGTGTAGTTACAGTCAGGAGGGGGCCGACCTTAATTAAGACACCGTTAATTAAGCTTGCGGTGTAGGCCTGGCCTTCGTTGCTAGCAAAGTTGATTAAGGAACTGATCCTGGAGGCTTCATAATTGCCCCATTTCATTAATAAATCTTCTCCTGCTCACTGTCTCATCCACTGTCCCATCTACTCAGGGCTGGATCCGGCTGTCGGAGCTCCCGGGTGGGAACCTGCCCCCTCTCAACAGCGACAAAGTCTGGATGCCCAAGCTCTCTTTAGGGCCCAGGGGGTGGAGGGGAAGAGGCCGCAGGACGGGGAGGCGGGGA
>SJYX01020481.1:1042259-1063311 GCA_006410675.1 Oreotragus oreotragus | reverse complement strand
GGGGCCGGGGGGAGGGGGCCGGGGGCAGGGCTCCGCCTGCAGCAAGTCTGTCCAGGTCGGCCGTGTGCAGCGCACTGGGGGAGGGACGTACCGCCGAGCACGGGGCTGGAGGCCAGTGGTCTCTATCCTTCTCTGACCTCAGTCTCCTCCTCTGTAAAATGGGATCATTTCACAGCACGGGTGAGAACCACGGAGGCGAGGGGTGTGAGAAGCCGCGAAGCCAAATAGTGCAGTTCTGACGGTGGCTGCGGTGGTCCTGGACTGGGGGCCTCCAGGCCCTGAAAGTCAAGCATCTAGAGGCATTCCATCCCCATGCTGCAAGCCCAGGGATCGCGCTGCAGGTACGAGGAGAGCCCTGGTTCTGGTCCCCAAGTCTTTCTGCAAAACAGGCCTCCCCCCTCCGACTTCAGCCACCCCCTCCCCAGTCTCTCTGCAATCTCTGGTACCCATGGGCTTGGAGGCGGCACGTGGGGGAAGCCTGGGTGTCCTGCTGCCAAACTGGGAGCTTGAAAGCCAGGGCGGCGAGGAAGGGCCCACGGTGGGGGGAACCTGACCTGCCCTTCCCCCAGTGCAGCACCCCTCCCAGGCGAGCTGGAGAGACAGGCATGGTCTGTGGGCCCTACTGGGGGCTGTGTATTCCAGTGCAGGCTCCTGGGCTCCCAGCAGACAGAGCGAGTCTGTACTGGTAACGGAGAGGGGTCCTGGAACCGGAATGGCAGCTGCGAGCTCACAAATCACAACCGGGCAGGACGGACCCGCAGCGGTGCCAAGGGAAGAGGCCGCATCCATGAACATCACCCGCAGCTGAGCATCGAAATCACGTGGGGAGAACCGCAACGTTCCTGAGGCTGCAGCCCCCCCACGACCCAGAAGCCAGGATCTCGGGTGGGACCCAGACACGGGAGTTTTAAAGCATTCCCCAGTGATTCTAATGCAGAGCTGGGCTGAAAAGCACCCCCCACCTGCCACACACACCTCGAGCAGGGGCACTCCAAGTTTCCCGGGGATTTGCTTAGCCTCAGTTGTCCCATCTCTAGAATGGGAGTCCAGAGGCTGCTGCACAGATTCCACTTCGGAGACCTCCCTCCCCCTGGGTTTCACAGCCCCTGAGACCAGAGAATGTCTCTGACCTCAGGCTCCCGGGCCCAGGCAAAGGAGGCAGGAGAAAGGGGGAGTCTCGGGGGTCAGGGGGTGGCCTGTTCCCAGCGACAGCGGAGGTTCCATGCCAGGGAAGGATTTATTATTTGTTTCAGAAAAAAAAAAAAGCAGGGGCAGGGAGTGAGAGCCCGAAGTGATCAGCTCCCATCAACAAACCAAGCCGTGGTGGGCTTCTCCACTTAAAAGGCAAAGGAACGTCACAGCAAAGCAGAGAGCCCGGCGCCTTCCTCACCCCCAGGGCCCCACCTGGGCCTGCTGACAACACCAGCGGCAGGAGAGACGCCTCCTCTCGTCCAGCTCCGCGAGCAAGCGTGCCGTCCGGCCCGGGTGGAGAGCAGTGGGCGCCGCTTCACTCGGGCTCCAGGGGCCCTCGTCAAGGTGTAGGGGGGTCCGAGGCCTTGGAGCGCCCGCAGGGGTCCCCCCCACGTGATGCTCCAGGACGCCCCCTACCCAGGCTTTCGAGTCCTGGGGACTGAGCCCAGCCTGAGGGTCCAGCTCTGCCCTCTGACCTCACTGCACAGCCCCCAAGTGCCCACGGGAGGAGGAGACTCACGGTCCCCAGTCCCAGAGGAGGGGTCCTGCAAGGCCAGAGACCCAGCTGCTGAACCCAGAATGCAGTAGAGCCCCAGGGAGCTGTGAGGGAAGCTGGCATCCTCATCCGACGTCCCAGGAGGCGCGGGCTCAGCTTTCCATAAATACCCGGACCCGTGATGTCACCGCCCCATGCAGACGTTCACGGACTCTGCTGCGGGCTCGGGGCCCAGCAGACAGGTGCTCTGCCGCTGGCCCACGGCACACCTGGATGTTACGGGGTGACACTGGCGATCCCCGCTCGGGAGGGCAGGCTGGACCTTCGCCCATCCCCGGCGGGCACGGCACCCTGTCCCACCCTGACCTTCCTGCCAACCTTGCATCAGCCACGGCTGAAGGGCTGATCACGGCAGAGCCGGGCATGAGAAGGCATTTCCAAATGGACACAGGAGGGCTGAACCAGACGCCAACGTGGTAGCAGCAGGTCTGGGGACCCCATACGTAGATCTGGGGGGCAATCAGCCCTCAGAGACAGGAAATTTCACAGCCCAACAGAGTCCTGCTAACAGCCTCCCCCCCATCATGACCACCGACAGACATGTCCACTTCAGGGGACAGCTGCTGGCATCTATATCTGGTGGCCAGCTCCCTCTGCAAGCCACCTGCGCGGCAAACCCCCCTCCCCCCAGAGGGCCCAGCCTCCAGCTCCCAGCTGGGCTGCGGCCCTTCTGGCCTCAAGTTCCAGGCGTAAGCCTGCCACAAATACTCACAAATAGCGTCTTCTGCACGCCATCCTGTCTGGAAGGGGTGGGCAGTTTTCCCTTCTCTCCCTCTCCAGCTGGGAAGGTTCTGTGTGCTTAGAGGAGCAGGGCGATGCTCAGGCGAGAAGTAGAAGGGAATAAAATTAAATCGCGGGCGAGTCACATTCCCGGGGGTGGCGCACTCCTCCGCGGAGGCCTGGGCAGGAGCAGGGGGTGGCAGTCGCAGGCTCCGGAGGACCCAGGCACGCAGGGCTCACGTGGTGCCCGGGAGCCTGCGAGGACGTCGGGTCACCATGGTCGCCAGGCTGGCCGGGAGCCTGGCCTCGCGGCTACCTGGGAACACCTCGGGCTTGGGCCCTGCCGCACATCCGGGGTGGTGGCGGGGCGCGGGGGGTTGGGGAGGGCTGGTGGGGGGAACAGCATCCGGAGGAGGGGCCGGCGCAGAGGCTCCCCCGCGCCCCGGGAGCAACGTAGTGCGGGCCGAGCTGGACCAATCGCCGAGGCGCTCGTCGCCATGGCAACCGCAGCATCAGGCGCGGCCGCCCCGCGGCGCCCTCGCTGCAAAGTCACCCAGCAGGCGGAGAGCGCTCGAAACCTGGAAATCCGTTGCTAAAATGCACGCGCTGCTGCTTCCCGGGGTGGCTTCTCTCTTTGACCCGGAGACGTGCGAGTCACGGAGTGCACGAAACTGGCGCCCTGAAGTCAGGCTGGCTGTTTCCCAGATTGGCTCTGCCTCCCAAAGGCCCTGAGATCCCGGGCAAGCCGCTTCTCTCTGGGAGACTTGATCTATGCTGCTGTAAACTGGGATCATCACAGCCATGTCACGGGGTGCCAGGAGGGCTTACCCCACAGAGCAGCCACCCCAGCGCATGGCTGGTTATCAGTCGCCGGCCATATCCTGGGGCGAATCTCTGCTCAGCTGTGGGGTCCCCTCGTTTATTCACCCACTCACTCATTCCAACAGCTCAGAGACTGGCAACCCAATGTGAATAAGGCCAAGTATCTGCCCTCATTCATTCCTGAGAATGCCGTGCTTACCCTCTAAGGAGGAAACAGGAATTCAGCATGGTCAGCTATAATTTTGCATGGTAAGAAGGATCAGGATAAAAATAAAGCAAAAGGCAGGAGGGAGAGGGAGGTGAGAGAAGGGAAGCCCACCCACACGGGGAGGGGGCGGTCAGAGAGGGCACACGTGGGCTGAGACCCGTATGACGGAGGATCTGGGGAGGAGCAGCCAGGCAGAGGGAAGAGCTAGAGCCGGGGTCCTGAGGCGGAATGCGCTGTGTGTGTCGAGAGCCACGGAGGAGGCCGGCGCGTGGCGGCAGGCGAGCCACCGCGCGGGGATGCCGGGAAGGTTGCTGTCTGTCCTCTCCCCACAGATGCGCTTTGGATCAAAGTCTGTTTCCTCAAACCTACTTCGTACACGTATTGAAAGTGAAGTCGCTCAGTCGTGTCCGACTCTTTGTGACCCCGTGGACTATACAGTCCCTGGAATTCTCCAGGCCAGAGTACTGGAGTGGGTAGCCTTTCCCTTCTCTAGGGGATCTTCCCAACCCAGGGATTGAACCCAGGTCTCCCACATTGCTGAGGGATTCTTTATCAGTTGAGCCACAAGGCATATATATCTATATAGGCACACATAATGTATACATGTTATATATATAAATTATTTGCACATATATATAATTTTTACGTGCATCATAATCCTGTAACGACCTCAGTGAGATACAAGATTTCACAGAAGAGGAAACTGAAGCCAGAGGCTCGACGCCCGCTGAGGGTCACACAGCTGGTGGGCGGCGCGCCTGGGCGGCGTGAGTGCAGGCCTGGCTCTTCGGCGACTGCCTAACTTCCTCGCGGGGTCGCTTACACGGCCCCTGGCTGACAGCTCAGAGGGCCGCTCTCTTCTTCCGAGTCTCTCTGGGCTCTCAGACCCGCTGGGTGTAGGGGCAGGGCGGCTGCTGCATCCTTCGTTTTCTTCCTTCCTTTACAACGGAGGAAACAACTCAGAGAGGGCAAGTGACTTGCCTGAAACCGCACAGCAAAACGTGGCAGAGATGGGACCCTGTTCGGGCGGCAGGCCCTCGCAAGGGGTCGGAGGAGAGACGGGGGCTGGACGGCCGCGGTGGAGGGCACCGGGACTGCTCGACACTTCCTGAGCGGCACCTGGGAAGGACCCATCTTGGCCCAGCAGAGCCTTCCCTCCTGAGAGAAAGGCTGCCAGATAGCGGGCCGACCTTGCCTTAGAGCCCGCCCACCACTCCCCTCACTGGAGCTGCATGGGATTTTAATCATGACCCCTAAATAACAGCAGCCGCAACTCAGGGCTCCCTGAGGCTGGCTGTGCTCCAGTTCCGATGTTCAGTGACTTCTCAGAGCCCCTCCCACCCCGACAGGACTCACCTCCCCGCAGCGGTGGGGCCAAGACTCAACCTCCTCAAGGACGATGATTTTATCACGCCCATTTTCAAGAGGAGGAAACTGAGGCACAGAGTGGCTGTGGGGAGGGCGGGTCAGCCAAATGGCAGAGCTGGCCCCACCAGCGTCCCTTTCCTGGCTCTCGGCCCTCGGAGCCTCCCTGGGGTCACGGTATCACCTGCACACCCATGGCTTTTGGGCACGTCCTCCTCACAGAGGGAGTGTGTTTCTTATACGTTAGTCTGTGTTTTTTCAAAACAGGGCAAATGAAGAAGACCCTGGAGTTCAGACACAAGTTCCAAGACTTACAAGCCACCTGGGGGGGCGGGGGTGGGGTTGCTGGATGTCTGGTGGTCGGTGTCCAGTGCAGGGTCAGGTGCAAAGGAGTCTCCCAAAATCGTGCAGCTGAGATCGCAGCTCGAGACGCACAGGCGCGTCCTGCTGGGAGGTGACGCAGGTCACCGAGCAGGGCCTGTGACCAGAGGCGCAGTCGTGAGCGTCGGCTCTGCCCGCAGCACACCGAGCCTGCCCCTCACCATCAGAGGGGGCTGTCACTCGCTTTCCGGAGGTGGAGCCCGAGGCCGCGAGCGCCCCGAGGGCACCCAGCCGGGAAGCGAGGCTGCAGGACGCTGCACCAAGTGGTTGCGGCGCTTTGCTGGCCGAACCGGATGCCTGGGGTGAGGCGTGGGGGCCGCGGGCCTTTCCAAAGGCAGGCCCCCCCCACCCCGCACCGCTGCAGGCCTGAGACTGGGGCACAGTATTGGCGCTGGGACGCCCCCCCTCACCCTAGCCATCACCCACTCTCCTGGGTCACTCTGGAAATTCCTGCGTGCACCCCCTGCCCCCATCTGGCCACGGTGGACACCTGGAAGTGACCCACACGGGGAGAGAAGGCAGAGGCTCAAGGTGGCGGGGCGACATTTCTCGCCCAGGACTCCCCGCCTCCACTGGAAAATTCCGCCCTGCAGGTGGACAGGCGCCTTCACAGAACATCCCGCCTGCCGCTCGGGCCAGTGACCATCTGTGCCCCGGAAAGGAGCACACGGCCTTTGGCAGAGAGAGTGGGAGCATGGAGCCAACCGATCCTCAGGCCATAGGACCTCCCAGGCTGGGGGTGGGGGTCCCAGCACCTTCCTTCCCACGAGGGCGGCACGGAGCCCCTGCCCTGCTCTAACCATGGGAATGCGGAACCGTCTGCGTTCTGACTTTCCAAATCTCGATCACCAATCCTTCAAGGTCTGGAATTGTTTCTCCCCTTCTCACTAAAGCACGAATTGTACAGAAGCAAAACCCTAACGGCATACGTAACGTGAAAGGCTCTGCTCTTTAGACAAAGCTCCCTCGGCCGCTCCCCCAGTTTTCACTGCCCTCAGCTGTCTCCGCTGACCTCCCCGCTCTGATCTGTTAGGACGGGCCCTTTCAGAACGTCTTCTGTGTCTTTAGCTATATACACATGCCTACAGAAAGAAACAAGTATTATGAAGACCCTGAAAAGCGGCATCATGTTCAGTCAGGAAATAAAAGTTGTGAACACATCAAAAGGCGTAAAGATGCAGACGGGGAGTCTGACGTCAGTTTTCCTGCAGAGCCAGGTACCCAAGAGGTGCCCGCATCTGGGCTTTGCACAAAGGAACCACCCGGGGCCCGTTCCCCAGCACTCTCTACGCCCCCGGATGCGTGACGCTCAGGACGCGAATCCCGGAAGCCCTGGTCCACGAGCTGGGGCCTGTGCAGAGTCCCCAGGCCACAGGCGTGGGCTTGGCCCTCGGCGTGGGGAGGGCCCCCCCGGCTGTGGACAGTCCCTCACATCCCTGAACCGCCAGCTCCCCACGCACAGGGAGCAGAGGTGGGGGGGAAGGGGCCACAGCAATGATCTCCGGAAACTGGGTGGGCTGCTGGGGGCCGGGCAGGGCTCCTATGCAGGGCACCAAATGCCCGCGGTGCCCTGTCCCCCGACCTGGGGCACAGGGTCCCTGACAGGCGGTACTTGGGCTGGAGGCTGGAGGCGTGGGGACCCGCCTCGGGTGGGCGGTATCTGCTTCTGCCCAGGCCTTGGCATCCTGCTCACCCACAGGGCGAGAGCGGGTGGGACAGGGGCCCCGAGAGCCCCAGTCAGGAGCCTGTGGGGGTGCAGGATGGAGCAGCCGGGCCTGCCTGGCCTTCCCCAGGTCGGCCCCCCAGCGGCGCAGGGCAACCAGACACGGAGCCAGAGGCGACGGCCCGAGTGTGCCGGGACGCTGGGCCCCTCCCTCTCCCAACAGCTGCTGCACCCCTGCCCGCAGCTTCTCAGCGGGCAGAGCAGCCAGTGGCCAAGCCCAGGAGTCAGCCCCGCCGCCGGCCGCGGGCCTCGGGGTGGGCCCACGTGCGGCCTCGGCCCAAAGCCTCAGCGAGCGCAGCAGGGGCCGGGCTGGGCGCCCAGAAAGTTCATGGAACTGAGACTGGCTGGGCCTAGAGTCCGGAGAGCCGGGCTGAGGCCTCGATGCCCCCGGTGCCCCCAGCGAGGCTGCGAGGTGGGAGTAAGGGCGGGCAGGGCCCCCAAAGCCCCGGCGGCTCAGAGACGCCACGACGGCTCCCGGTCCTCCCCTTGCTTCCATTGTTCGATTACTTTTATGTATAAAGTAATTTTCATTGAAAAGCAAAACTTCCGGCCACCACTGTAAATTTCCTGCACCTGGCAGGCTGGTTAGACCGTGAGAAATGCGGCTTTGCTGGTGACTCATGGGTGAAGGATCCGCCTCCCAGCGCAGGGGACACGGGTCCCATCCCTGATTTGGGAGGATCCCACGTGCCGAGGAACGGCCAGGCCCGTGGGCCACGAAAAGAGAAGCCGCTGACCCCAACTGGACGGCGGCCACGCTCACACTGGAGGAAAGCCCGTGCCGCGACACAGCCCCGCACGGCTGGTTAAACGCGGCTGTGGAGCGGAAGCTGCCCTCCCGACACCCTCTCTTGGCCCAGGTGTCCAGACACCCCAGCCTGGGGAGCCCCGAGCTGATGCTGGGATGCGGGCAGGCGGGCCCTGCTCACAGGCTGGGTCGGCACGCACTGCCTGTGGTGGGTTCACGGTCACAGCTGGGCGGAGGCCCGCTGGTTCCCTTTCCTGAAGGCCCACTGGCCCGCCTCAGCTGGAGGGCTCTCCCTGTGTGTCTGTCTGTCTGTCTGTGGGGATTCGGGCCGCTCCCTGGGGCAGGGTGGAGGCCTCTGAGGTCCACGTGAGGGGGCAGGTCTCCTGGGTCCTCGTGGGGCCGGGTTCTATGGGTATTTGGGGGCCAGGAGGGGGCATCGCTGCCCAACCCCCAGCCCCCGGGCCGGGAGCGTTCCTGACCGCAGAGCAGCATTGCTCCTTCATCCATAAAATGCTGACTAACGGCCCGGCAGGGAGGGCGGGAGGTGAGACGCAGCCTGCGTCTCCTGCCTGGAGCGAGGCAGTGGGCTCCCGGCGCCATGGTGGGCCTTGGGCCCCTCCTGCAGCGACCCGGGCGCCCCCTTGGCGCCTGAGGCTCCGGGGGCTCACTCCCCTCCCAGCTCAGGTTGGTGCTTGGGACTCGAGCTGGGAGGAGGCCCGACTCGACTGCGGTGCAGACTCTCCCAGCCTGAACTTGAGCTTAGACTTGAGAGGCGGGAGCTGCTGCTCCGCCCGGACCCCTGAGAAGGGGTTGGATGGGGAGCAGGAGAGACAAGGCCCCAGGGTCGGCGCTGGAGTGTCTGGAGGCCGCCGCGCCTGAAGGTCCGAGGTCAGGTGCGCCGATAACCCCTTCTCACCAGGGCCAGCCCTAACTCCTATGCCTTTTAACAGCTATGATGCCGACGGAGTATTATAATATCTAGGGACTGTTTGCCTAGACGTCCCACAGGATATCTGAGTGAGACAAGGAGGGGCGAGTTCTTGGGGAAAGGGAAATGGGAAGGAAAAATGGAGGTTCTCCGGAGGGCAGCACGTGGAAGCTGAGCCTAGAAGGATGGGTGGGAACTTGTCGGGCCGACGGTGCGTGGAAAGGCATCCCCAGCAGATGGGACAGCGTGTGCAGAGGCCTGGAGCTGAGAAGCACGGGGCGAGGGGCCCCCGCCTACGAGGGGCTTGGGCTTCGTCTGGGGGGAATGGGGCGCCGAGGAGGGGTGTGTGATGAGACGTTCACGGGGGAGGGGCTGTCTCTTATACACATCTTCCCTGACAGGCGGTACTTGGGCTGGAGGCTGGAGGCGTGGGGACCCGCCTCGGGTGGGCGGTATCTGCTTCTGCCCAGGCCTTGGCATCCTGCTCACCCACAGGGCGAGAGCGGGTGGGACAGGGGCCCCGAGAGCCCCAGTCAGGAGCCTGTGGGGGTGCAGGATGGAGCAGCCGGGCCTGCCTGGCCTTCCCCAGGTCGGCCCCCCAGCGGCGCAGGGCAACCAGACACGGAGCCAGAGGCGACGGCCCGAGTGTGCCGGGACGCTGGGCCCCTCCCTCTCCCAACAGCTGCTGCACCCCTGCCCGCAGCTTCTCAGCGGGCAGAGCAGCCAGTGGCCAAGCCCAGGAGTCAGCCCCGCCGCCGGCCGCGGGCCTCGGGGTGGGCCCACGTGCGGCCTCGGCCCAAAGCCTCAGCGAGCGCAGCAGGGGCCGGGCTGGGCGCCCAGAAAGTTCATGGAACTGAGACTGGCTGGGCCTAGAGTCCGGAGAGCCGGGCTGAGGCCTCGATGCCCCCGGTGCCCCCAGCGAGGCTGCGAGGTGGGAGTAAGGGCGGGCAGGGCCCCCAAAGCCCCGGCGGCTCAGAGACGCCACGACGGCTCCCGGTCCTCCCCTTGCTTCCATTGTTCGATTACTTTTATGTATAAAGTAATTTTCATTGAAAAGCAAAACTTCCGGCCACCACTGTAAATTTCCTGCACCTGGCAGGCTGGTTAGACCGTGAGAAATGCGGCTTTGCTGGTGACTCATGGGTGAAGGATCCGCCTCCCAGCGCAGGGGACACGGGTCCCATCCCTGATTCGGGAGGATCCCACGTGCCGAGGAACGGCCAGGCCCGTGGGCCACGACAAGAGAAGCCGCTGACCCCAACTGGACGGCGGCCACGCTCACACTGGAGGAAAGCCCGTGCCGCGACACAGCCCCGCACGGCTGGTTAAACGCGGCTGTGGAGCGGAAGCTGCCCTCCCGACACCCTCTCTTGGCCCAGGTGTCCAGACACCCCAGCCTGGGGAGCCCCGAGCTGATGCTGGGATGCGGGCAGGCGGGCCCTGCTCACAGGCTGGGTCGGCACGCACTGCCTGTGGTGGGTTCACGGTCACAGCTGGGCGGAGGCCCGCTGGTTCCCTTTCCTGAAGGCCCACTGGCCCGCCTCAGCTGGAGGGCTCTCCCTGTGTGTCTGTCTGTCTGTCTGTGGGGATTCGGGCCGCTCCCTGGGGCAGGGTGGAGGCCTCTGAGGTCCACGTGAGGGGGCAGGTCTCCTGGGTCCTCGTGGGGCCGGGTTCTATGGGTATTTGGGGGCCAGGAGGGGGCATCGCTGCCCAACCCCCAGCCCCCGGGCCGGGAGCGTTCCTGACCGCAGAGCAGCATTGCTCCTTCATCCATAAAATGCTGACTAACGGCCCGGCAGGGAGGGCGGGAGGTGAGACGCAGCCTGCGTCTCCTGCCTGGAGCGAGGCAGTGGGCTCCCGGCGCCATGGTGGGCCTTGGGCCCCTCATGCAGCGACCCGGGCGCCCCCTTGGCGCCTGAGGCTCCGGGGGCTCACTCCCCTCCCAGCTCAGGTTGGTGCTTGGGACTCGAGCTGGGAGGAGGCCCGACTCGACTGCGGTGCAGACTCTCCCAGCCTGAACTTGAGCTTAGACTTGAGAGGCGGGAGCTGCTGCTCCGCCCGGACCCCTGAGAAGGGGTTGGATGGGGAGCAGGAGAGACAAGGCCCCAGGGTCGGCGCTGGAGTGTCTGGAGGCCGCCGCGCCTGAAGGTCCGAGGTCAGGTGCGCCGATAACCCCTTCTCACCAGGGCCAGCCCTAACTCCTATGCCTTTTAACAGCTATGATGCCGACGGAGTATTATAATATCTAGGGACTGTTTGCCTAGACGTCCCACAGGATATCTGAGTGAGACAAGGAGGGGCGAGTTCTTGGGGAAAGGGAAATGGGAAGGAAAAATGGAGGTTCTCCGGAGGGCAGCACGTGGAAGCTGAGCCTAGAAGGATGGGTGGGAACTTGTCGGGCCGACGGTGCGTGGAAAGGCATCCCCAGCAGATGGGACAGCGTGTGCAGAGGCCTGGAGCTGAGAAGCACGGGGCGAGGGGCCCCCGCCTACGAGGGGCTTGGGCTTCGTCTGGGGGGAATGGGGCGCCGAGGAGGGGTGTGTGATGAGACGTTCACGGGGGAGGGGCTGTCTCTTATACACATCTTCCCTGACAGGCGGTACTTGGGCTGGAGGCTGGAGGCGTGGGGACCCGCCTCGGGTGGGCGGTATCTGCTTCTGCCCAGGCCTTGGCATCCTGCTCACCCACAGGGCGAGAGCGGGTGGGACAGGGGCCCCGAGAGCCCCAGTCAGGAGCCTGTGGGGGTGCAGGATGGAGCAGCCGGGCCTGCCTGGCCTTCCCCAGGTCGGCCCCCCAGCGGCGCAGGGCAACCAGACACGGAGCCAGAGGCGACGGCCCGAGTGTGCCGGGACGCTGGGCCCCTCCCTCTCCCAACAGCTGCTGCACCCCTGCCCGCAGCTTCTCAGCGGGCAGAGCAGCCAGTGGCCAAGCCCAGGAGTCAGCCCCGCCGCCGGCCGCGGGCCTCGGGGTGGGCCCACGTGCGGCCTCGGCCCAAAGCCTCAGCGAGCGCAGCAGGGGCCGGGCTGGGCGCCCAGAAAGTTCATGGAACTGAGACTGGCTGGGCCTAGAGTCCGGAGAGCCGGGCTGAGGCCTCGATGCCCCCGGTGCCCCCAGCGAGGCTGCGAGGTGGGAGTAAGGGCGGGCAGGGCCCCCAAAGCCCCGGCGGCTCAGAGACGCCACGACGGCTCCCGGTCCTCCCCTTGCTTCCATTGTTCGATTACTTTTATGTATAAAGTAATTTTCATTGAAAAGCAAAACTTCCGGCCACCACTGTAAATTTCCTGCACCTGGCAGGCTGGTTAGACCGTGAGAAATGCGGCTTTGCTGGTGACTCATGGGTGAAGGATCCGCCTCCCAGCGCAGGGGACACGGGTCCCATCCCTGATTCGGGAGGATCCCACGTGCCGAGGAACGGCCAGGCCCGTGGGCCACGACAAGAGAAGCCGCTGACCCCAACTGGACGGCGGCCACGCTCACACTGGAGGAAAGCCCGTGCCGCGACACAGCCCCGCACGGCTGGTTAAACGCGGCTGTGGAGCGGAAGCTGCCCTCCCGACACCCTCTCTTGGCCCAGGTGTCCAGACACCCCAGCCTGGGGAGCCCCGAGCTGATGCTGGGATGCGGGCAGGCGGGCCCTGCTCACAGGCTGGGTCGGCACGCACTGCCTGTGGTGGGTTCACGGTCACAGCTGGGCGGAGGCCCGCTGGTTCCCTTTCCTGAAGGCCCACTGGCCCGCCTCAGCTGGAGGGCTCTCCCTGTGTGTCTGTCTGTCTGTCTGTGGGGATTCGGGCCGCTCCCTGGGGCAGGGTGGAGGCCTCTGAGGTCCACGTGAGGGGGCAGGTCTCCTGGGTCCTCGTGGGGCCGGGTTCTATGGGTATTTGGGGGCCAGGAGGGGGCATCGCTGCCCAACCCCCAGCCCCCGGGCCGGGAGCGTTCCTGACCGCAGAGCAGCATTGCTCCTTCATCCATAAAATGCTGACTAACGGCCCGGCAGGGAGGGCGGGAGGTGAGACGCAGCCTGCGTCTCCTGCCTGGAGCGAGGCAGTGGGCTCCCGGCGCCATGGTGGGCCTTGGGCCCCTCATGCAGCGACCCGGGCGCCCCCTTGGCGCCTGAGGCTCCGGGGGCTCACTCCCCTCCCAGCTCAGGTTGGTGCTTGGGACTCGAGCTGGGAGGAGGCCCGACTCGACTGCGGTGCAGACTCTCCCAGCCTGAACTTGAGCTTAGACTTGAGAGGCGGGAGCTGCTGCTCCGCCCGGACCCCTGAGAAGGGGTTGGATGGGGAGCAGGAGAGACAAGGCCCCAGGGTCGGCGCTGGAGTGTCTGGAGGCCGCCGCGCCTGAAGGTCCGAGGTCAGGTGCGCCGATAACCCCTTCTCACCAGGGCCAGCCCTAACTCCTATGCCTTTTAACAGCTATGATGCCGACGGAGTATTATAATATCTAGGGACTGTTTGCCTAGACGTCCCACAGGATATCTGAGTGAGACAAGGAGGGGCGAGTTCTTGGGGAAAGGGAAATGGGAAGGAAAAATGGAGGTTCTCCGGAGGGCAGCACGTGGAAGCTGAGCCTAGAAGGATGGGTGGGAACTTGTCGGGCCGACGGTGCGTGGAAAGGCATCCCCAGCAGATGGGACAGCGTGTGCAGAGGCCTGGAGCTGAGAAGCACGGGGCGAGGGGCCCCCGCCTACGAGGGGCTTGGGCTTCGTCTGGGGGGAATGGGGCGCCGAGGAGGGGTGTGTGATGAGACGTTCACGGGGGAGGGGCTGTCTCTTATACACATCTTCCCTGACAGGCGGTACTTGGGCTGGAGGCTGGAGGCGTGGGGACCCGCCTCGGGTGGGCGGTATCTGCTTCTGCCCAGGCCTGGGGGCAGATTTGAGGCTCTGGAGGGGGGCGGGCAGGGAGGCCTGCACACAGCGTCGGGAAGGGTGGAAGGAAGGGGTGTGTACAGACTCTCGTGGGGGTGGGGTCTGGGGACAAGGGACACTTGGGTTCCTGGCCTGGGCGCTGTGGCTGGTGGCACCGCTCACCCACCTGGAGACACAGGAAGAGGCGAGGGTGGGAGAGAGGTGACCGTCCCCTTGGCGTCAGGGCCTGGGGGCTGCTTACGGGCAGTGTCCAGGAGGCTCTAAGGATCGGGCTGGAGGCTCAGCTCTGGGGGAGAGGGGAGGGCGTGAGAGGGGTGCGGAGGGGAGGTCAGCAGAGCCCGGGGGTTCGGACACCTAAGAGAGAAGGAAAAGCCGGTGACGGAGGTGGGGAGACCTGGGGAGCTCCGGCCTCAGCCGCAGGCCCCCACTGCCCTCCCATCCCGCATCCTTCCCGGGGCCCAGCATCCTCCCTGTCCCATCACAGGGGCCCCGTTCCCGCGCCCCCAGGGTCTAAGATAACACAGGAACAGCACATCTTAGCAAACAAGAATTCAAAAGAGGCTCTAAGCCTCATGCTCACCACGGTACCATTTACAACAAACACACTGAAACGGCAAATGAAAGTCAGCATCTCAGATCCCCGCCCATCATGGGGTTATCACGCAGCCTTCAGAGGGAATTAGTGACTGTTGCTTAAGAAAAAAGACGTGGGTTCTCAAAGCGTGTCCACCCAAGAATGTGACCGAGACACAGCCAGCAAAAGGCCACATCGACAGCTGGCCCTGAGTACAGGTCACCGATCCCATTCTAATTTACTTTTCAGATGTTCTACCACATGAGTTAAATATAATAAGGAGAAAATATATTATTACAGAAAACTCCCCGGGCGCCTAAAAGCAGCTGAAACGCCACTGAGCTGTTGTTTCAGGCGGAGGAGACAGGCCCTGTGGGGCAAGGCGCGCAGGTCTGGGGTGGGATGCGGGCTTGGGCCCCAGCTCCCTGCTGCCTGCCTGGGGGCCCGGCCCCATTCCCTGCGCTTCTCGTCTCGGGACACCCCGTGAGTGGGCTCCAGGGCGCCTGTGACCCGAGTTCCCCAAAGGCGAGAGCGTCCCGGGGCTGGACGGGTGGGGCGCTGAGAAGTCAGCGCCGCAGCTCAGGGTGCAGGCGGCGGGCGCGGCCGCAGCCCCGGGGGCCTTAGTGGCTTTGAAGACTATTAAAGGCGCTGACTTGGGGGTCATCACCCGTTCTGTGAGTGGGGGAGAGGGGTGGGCCCTGCTTGCCCTCCCCACCGTGAGGTCCCGTCTGAGGGTCCCCTGGGCTGCAGCGGGCAGCGTGACCCCACGGTGCCCGGCCCTGTGTCTCCTCTCCCCGACCTCCAGGGGGCCATGGGCCCAGCTGATCACCCGTTCATCCTCACCCCGGGAGGGGCCTGGGGAGGAGGCTGGTTGCCAGGCCAGCAGGGGCCGGTCTGGCCAGCGGCCTGGGCTGCCGGGGGGCCCAGGCTGGAGGACTGGGTTCTCTGATCACCTAGCCCAGAGAGACAGGACCGTCTGCTGGGATGAGGCTGCTCCCGGGCAGGGGCCCAGCAGACTCGGACTCTGCCCACCGCTCACCTGCTGTGTGACCCACAGCGAGTGACAAGCTGTCTCTGAGCCTCCGTTTGTAGCCTGGAAAACCGGAAATGCAGGGTCCTCCCTGAGAATGGCCACGGCGAGGGCTGCGGGATGGACAGCTCATGGCCGGGGGGAGAGGCCTGTCTGTTTCCGCGCCCTGAGGGGGCCCTGAGAAGGGAACCAGAGCACGTTTTCTTCCCGAGAGCGCCAGAGTCCTGCTCTGTCTTGACTGGGGGTACTGGCCATTCTCCACGCTGTGCCGCGGCAGCTTGTACAAACACCGATCAGATGCTTCCCAGGATGCTCAGAACAAACCCCAGCTGCCTGGCCCGGCTCCCAGACTCCACCACCCCAAGCACCTGCGGCCACTTGCCCCTTCCCCCATCTTGCCCCCTGCCCAGCTCCGGCCTCAGGGCCTTTGCACGTCTGCTTCCGCCATCAGAGTGCCCTTCCCCCAAGCCCCGTCTCACACTATCATCTCACACCATCCCAGTCCCCCCAGAGCTCCGCCTGCCTGGACAGCCTTTCCTGCACACTCTCACGGACATGGCCCCCCAGGTGCCATTTTATTTCATCCAGAGCATTTGAAAGGATCCTGCTTAATCGTTTTTTTCCCAACATCTGTCTTCCCTCAAGAGAATGTCGGGTCCCCAGGGGCAGGGTCCCCTGTGTGGTCGTCGCGGCTCCCTTCGGTGCATGGAGGCGGCCTGCACACGACGCTCTGCTGTGCTTAGCTGCCCAGTCGTGTCCGACTCTTCACGAGTCTATGGACTGCAGCCCACCAGGCTCCTCTGCCCACGGGAGTCTCCAGGAAAGAATGCTGGAGTGGGTTGCCATGCCCTCCTCCAGGGGATCTTCCCAACCAGGGACTGAACCCAGGTCTCCTGCACTGCATGCAGGTGGCTTCTTCACCCGCTGAGCCACCAGGGAAGCCCAGAGAAATGCCCACCAAAGGCAGGGACTAACACATGCCCTCAGTCACACTCCCTGGCCACCCCCAGCAGGATCGGTGGAGATGCAGGTAGCACCCTGAAGCTTCTGGATCCACACGCCTCACCCTTCACGGGTTTGGCAACCCCCCCCCCGCCCACCAGCCCCCAGACAAAGATTCTTCCAACAGTGACTCTGTGCTGGGTAATTATGTGCCTCCGCACTAATAATAGGTCTTGTGATTATAGTTTATTTGCTGTGATTTTAGTTAATGGACCAGATGGAATATTTGCATCTGGAAAGTTCCCCAGCTGTTTTGGGGACCTCCCAAATTTACTGCTCAAAGGAGAAAAGGCTCTTGGGGGTGGGCAGGAGGCCTGCAGGCAAGCCCTTCATGGCTCCGGGACTCAGTCTCCCCATCTGTCAAATGGGACGATAGCACCTGCCTCGCAGGGAAGGAGACAAACAGCCCAAACCTCCATCGCCACGATGGCCTAGTTGTGCAGTAGCCAGGTAACTGCTTTCTTTAATGGATTTTTTCTTTTATTTGAATGCAATTTTATTATCATTTTAAAATATTATTATTGTTACTTGTAGTTTCATTTCTGTATCTTTGGCTGTGCCAGTCTCCGCTGCAGTATGGCGGCTTCTCACTGTGGCGGCTTCTCCTGCTGGGAGCGCGGGCTCCCGAGTGTGTGCTCAGTAGCTGTGGCTCCTGGGCTTAGCGGCTCCAGGGCACATGGGATCTTCCTGGAGAGACTCTTTCAAGGGAGACTCTTTCAAGACCTTAAATGGAAACCAGGGCCACCTGTCTTCCACATGCCTGGTGGGACCCCGCCCTGAAGCTTCATACGGGTGGGTTTGGGCGGTCATCGTCCACCGCTCCCACGGGGTTGCCAGCTCCCTTGTCGCCCCCCGTTGCTGGAACCAGTGCCCGGCGCAGAGTAGGAGCTCCCTCTTTGTCGCCCCTCGTTGCTGGAACCAGTGCCCGGCGCAGAGTAGGAGCTCCCTCTTTGTCGCCCCTCGTTGCTGGAACCAGTGCCCGGCGCAGAGTAGGAGCTCCCTCGGGTGTGGTGAAGGAAGGTCTGCTGGCAGGGGGCCCAGGGTCCAAAGGAGCGGGCCACCCACATGCCAATTCGTCGAGCACCCGCTGGGCGCCTGCTGGGCTCGGGTCCACAGCCGCGATGGGCTGATGGCGTCCTCTTGTGCCCCTGGCCACGTCTCACTGCCCGGCTCCTCCCTGTCTGCCTCGCGCCCCGGGGGTCCCGTCCAACCCGGGCTCTGTGAACTCCCGTCTGTTGATGACGCCCACAGTTATGCTTCCAACTTGCACTCTGCACCGACTCCCGGCCCGAGGTCCCGCGGCCTCCGAGTCGCTTTTGCTCAGACACGCGTTCCAGAGGAGGCCAGCCCCCGCCCCCGCCCCCGCACCGACGCCTGCTCCTCCACCTTCCTCTGCCGTCACTCGGCCGCCTCGCTCCCCCACGGCCTCTCCTGCCCTCATGTCCCCGGCCGGCCCTGACCCTCCCTGCCTCCACACCCCGGAGGCCAGCGGCAGTCCCTGCACCCCGGGTTCCCACCTACCCCTCCCGACGGCAGCCAGACGCTCCTCTGGCTGCAAGCGAGAGAACCCTGCAGGGCTGCTCAGCACCCTCTGAGGCCCCCTCCTCACGCAGAGCAGGAGCCGAAGTCCGTGCGAGGAGGCGCCCGGCCTGCGTGGTCCCCTGACTGGCCCCTCCTCACCCACTGCCCAGGCACAGTGGCCCCTTTCCCCGTCGGGCAAGCCCTCTCCTGCCCCAGGGCCTTTGCCCAGGGGGCCATTCGGAATATATGAATATACACGCAGAAGCACTGCTGCGCTGAGCATTAACGCCGCCCCTGCAGGTCCTGGGGGGCCGGGGGGCCGGGGGGCAGGACCGCAGAGCTGCAGAATGGGTCAGTCCAAGGCTCAGCACAGTCTGCAAGTCCTGGCAGGAAACACGTTTCAGTATTTTGGTGAGGGGGCCACGCAGGGGGAGCTGACTCCCCGCCTCTGACGTGGGCTCGGGGCTGATCTGCGACTTGGCTCCCTGGGCAGGGATCCCAGTGCTCAGCCAGGGGCACGCCTGTGCAGAAGGACTGAGCCTGGGCATCCCTGGTGCCCCGCCACCCTGATGCAGAGACAGCGCCCGGGGCCATCTGCCATAGGAGGGGAGCTGGGGGCCCAGCCGGCGCTGAGTGAGGGGTTGGCGAGGCCCCTGGCCGGGCAGGGGACCACGTCTACCCGGCCCCAGTCAGGCCGCAAACGGGTGTCCTTAAACGAGCTTTAGACGTTTGCGTCCGGGCACGCTGAGGGCTGCCTTGGATGGCTTCCTGCAGTTATTCTTTTCCACATTTACTTAGAGAGCGTATTTTATAATACATTTGCCGGATTCAAAAGCCAAGAGCGTGCACGATTCATACTGAAACCTGGGCCCCACCCCTGGCCCCACCGTCTCAGCTCCGGGCCACAGAGGCAGCCACTCCCATCGAGCTCTCTGGCAATCTTCTTGCCGAATCATTGGCTTTTATTTTCAAAAGTAAGCAAATGCGGGTCAAAGAACCTGAACAGACGCTTCTCCAAAGAAGATTCACAAAAGGCCAATACGTCCGTGAAAAGACGCTCAGTATTATTTGTCATCAGGGAAATGCAAACCCGCCCCCCAGGGTCGAAAATGGACAAGAACGCGGCCGGTGAGGGCGTGGGGAGGCGGGGCCCTGACACTGCTGGTGGGGACGGGAAATGCTGCGGACGCCGCAGAAGACAGCTGGCCTGTCTCTCTCGGGTCACACACGCAGTGACCGTGTGACCTAGATCCACGCCCATGAGCGCTGGAAACACATCACACAAAAGCCTGAACTTGGATGCTCACAGCAGCATTCGGCCAAAAAAGGGGAAACGGCCCTTCTGTCCGTCTGCTGAGGAGGGGGTCAACAGAATGAATTAAATACCAGCTAGTCGTGAAGAGCCCCCCTGCCAAGGCAGGAGGCAGGAGAGGCGGGTTGGATCCCTGAGCCGGGAAGGACCCTGAGGGAGGGGCAATGCACTCCAGTATGCTAGCCTGCAGAACCCCACAGACGGAGGAGCCTGGCGTGCTGCCGTCCACGGACTCGGACGCGCCTGAAGAGGCCTAGCAAGCGCGCAGCAGGACGCGGTCGGCTGCAGTGGCTGTGAAGTGTGAAGAGGTGTCACAGCATGGTGAGCCCTGAAAACATGGGCCGAGTGGAAGGGATCGTACCACACGACGAGGAGCGTCAGAGGCCACTTAGACGGAGTGTACAGAAGCGGCGGGACCCCGGAGGCAGAGAGTGGAGGAGGGGCTGGGGGGCTGGGGACGAGGGAGACGCTAGTGGACACGGGGTTTCTTTCAGGATGACAAGAAGGCTCTGAGACTGATGGCGGTGCTGGCCACACAATGCTGAATACACTAAAACTTCAAGCGGTCTACCTCAGTCCTGTATGTGTTACCTCACCCCTTCCTAGAAAAAATAAGCAAGGTTGCATAAACAACGCGTTCCCCCAGGCTTTCATCACTCCGGTCTCCGCTCAGAGGGGCCTCCCCTGCCCAGCTCGGTCCCCGGCGCCTGCATCCGCTTCTCCGCCTCCGAAAGCACCGGGTCTTGCGGCTGCCCGTCTGCTCTCACGGAGGTGTCAGACTCCACGAGCACAGGGGCCCCTTCTCGTTTAGTCCCTGACATGTCCTCGATGCTCAGGACGGTGCTGGGCCACGGCAAGTTCTCAGACAGTATCCGATGATCGGCCTGTGTGATGGACGGAGTTGAGCATTACACCCACGGTGATGGGTGGGACCAACCCCAGAACTTCCCCGATAACTTCACGGGAACGTCCCTGGGATCCGGGGTCCTCAGGGATGGCAGGCGCTCCCCAAGCCTCCTCCTGCCCCGTAGCTCCTGGCTTGCTTGCCCCTGGGGCCAGGGAGCTCATCCCCTTTGGAGGCAGCCGGTTTCGGCTCTGGTCTCAGGCCCACCACCCCAGCTGCCTGAGCCTGCTCATTTTCCTCCTCTTCCCGCTCCTCTCTTCTTGGGCTCCCTGGGAACAGCCTCCTGTGCAGAAGCAGGGGCCGGGGCTATGGAAGGTCTTGGAAGGGCGTCGTGGGCTCAGCTCCGGACACCCGTGTGCTGGAGCCCCGCCCCTGCTGGGCTCGGACCATCGGTCACCCCTCTGTTCACGCCTGGCTGGTCCCCAAGACTTGCCCCCTGCCAACCTCCCTGTGGATTCAGGGGAACCCCGAGGGGCTCGGTCGGGTCTGCAGGGATCTTCCTGGGAAAGCCACATCCCGTGCAGGAGCTCAGGGCGTCTGGACCTCCCACCGGGCTCTCTTCTTGGTCCGAGCTCCGGTATGGAAGACGGTCAGGCATAAGGCTTCCGGGTGAGGCCAGGGTGCGCAGGGCCTGGAGCAAGTGGAAAAGCCCAGCCTGGATCGGGGCAGCTGGGGAGGCGGGCCTGAGAGCCAGGGGGCAGGGCTGAGGCTGGGAGGAAACCAACTGCAAACTGATCTGCGACTGCCTCAAAAGGGGGTGAGCTCCCTGGCCATAGAGGTAAGCAAGCAAGGAGGCCTGGGGAGCGCCTGCCATTCCCGAGGACCCCGGAGCCCAGGGACGGTCCCATGAAGTTCTCGGGAAGTTCTGGGGCTGGTCACGCCCAACACCACGGGTGTAATACTCAGAAGTGCCAGCAGAGGGCAGCACCGGGCTGCCACGCCGTCGGGAACGGAGGCCTGTGCAAAACCTGGAACCCACGGAGACCCGGAGGCCCAGCCCACCCGGCGCCCCCTCCCCCAGCGGCGTCCAGACCCCCGGCCGGGCCTGCGGGGCCCGCTCTGCACCCCTGCAACAGGCCTCGTTCCCAGCTGCCGCGCCCTCTCCTGCCTCCGAGGGCCGCAGATCCCTGTGCTCCCAAAGGCCCGCGGAGCCCCGGCCACCCGCAGGGCTCTGCCCAACACCCCCCCGCCCCCCGCCCC
>SJYX01020481.1:971451-1037666 GCA_006410675.1 Oreotragus oreotragus | reverse complement strand
TCTTTTTAACCCTAAGGCAGTGGGAAGCTGCAGGTGGGTTTCGAGCACCTGAGACGATGTGGCTTGTGCCTCTCAGAGCTCCCCTGGGGGCTGAGAGGGCAGGAAGGTGACCGGGGACTGGCTGGGGGTCCCAGTGTGGGTGCCTGAGGAGGCACTGATGTAGGGGCCCAAAGTTCGGGGGCAGCAGAGGGGAGCCATGGAGGGGCGGCGCTATAGGCTGGAGGTAAAAATCTGGAGGCCGCGTTCCAATGTCACTGTTTCAGAGATGAACACTCATGAAGTCCAGGAGCCGGTGACAGCCGGACAGGCCATCGTGCCCACCCCGATCCCGGGAGAGCCGTCCACAAGGAACTGCTGTCGGACGAGTCCTGGGGAGGGCGGGGGGGCCTGGGCACGGAGCCCTCCACCGCCTGTGCCCAGGGCTAAGGTGCCCAGTCCCAGGGCAGCGCGAGCTGCTCCAGAAGAGGCCAGCCTGAGCCCCCAGAGGCGGGCGAGCCGGCCTGGGGCCCACGCGGCCCTGCTCGGACCCGAGGGGCCCCAGCGTGAGACTCCCACGTCTCACTGCCCGAGTGGGGTGAGGGCCCGGGCCCACGGCCACCCCTCACCAAACCTCAGTTACACATCTGAGAAATGGGCACAAAAGGACCGGCGTCCTGGGTTCTGTACGGAGGAGGAGGGGTGCAGACTGCGCTGCAGACGCCCCCTGGGGTGAGGGGGCGGGGTGATCTGTCAGTTGCCATGACGACGTCCCTCTCACTTCCCAGCTGCCACGGCTGCCGCTGGCTTCTCGCCCTTCCAGGCCGTGGCACACGCTGTGTCATCATACAACGGACTAAACAGACTCTGTGGTCCGTCCCACCACTAAATGTGAGCCCCAGGGGGGCCTGGGTTTGGGGCGAGCTGTGCACGTCCGGCGGAGAAAGCAATGGTACCCCACTTCAGTACTCTTGCCTGGAAACTCCCATGGATGGAGGAGCCTGGTAGGCTGCAGTCCATGGGGTCGCCGAGTCAGACACGACTGAGCGACTTCACTTTCACTTTTCACTTTCATGCATTGGAGAAGGAAATGGCAATCCACTCCAGTGTTCTTGCCTGGAGAATCCCAGGGATGGCGGAGCCCAATGAGCTGCCATCTGTGGGGTTGCACAGAGTCGGACATGACTGAAGCGACTTAGCAGCAGCAGCAGCAGGGCACGTCCGGAGCCGCAGGGCTGAGGATGTGGCCTGCCTCTGCCCAACTGCGATCACGTGTGACCCCAGGTGTCGCCGGGGCTCCAACCCCAGCAGAAGTTCCTCTTCCTCCCCTGCTGGGGCCCAGAGTCAGCACGGGGCCCTGTGGGGGCCCCCTCCCGGCCTGCCGTGTCCCACCGACCCCCACCCCGGCAGGTCGGCTTGCAGAAGGCGTGGGATCGATTGCCCGGAGCCAGAGCTGTCTGCTCGCTCTGATACCATCAGCTTCCCATTAAGTGGATCAATAGCTTCCACTGGTTTCCAATTTTTGTTTCCAGAAATTCATCTCCAAGACACCTTTTTAATTAACCCCCTCCCACACACCCAGGACGCCCATAGATCACCCGCCCCAGGCCCCGTCTGCGGGCCGGGGCCCACGAGGCTGGAGCCTCTGGGGAGCTGAAGGTGTGTGTATAGCTGCCAGGGCGCTGTTCCCGCACCGCGGGCCTGAATATCAACCCCGGGGGAGGGCCGGTCCCCCGACGTGGAGAGAGCCAAGGACCAGAGAGGTCTGGGCAGGGGCCAGGGCGCCTTGCAGGGCCAGCCTTCTGCAAAAGCCCTCCAGACTGCAGAACAGCGGGGGTCCCCCGGGGGCCAGCGGCTGCAGCCTCTGGGCAAGGGAAGCGGCATGGCCCCAGGAGGGTCTGCCCCCGCACCTGAGGGGCCTCCCACCCCACGGGGGCAGGGCCGCTGCCCGTCCCCGTCAGTGCTGTGCCCGCCGCGCCCCGCACAGTAGGCGCCTGGAAAATCCTTGCTGCGCAGGAAGAGCTCTCCTTTCGTGCCGGGCGTTGTCCTAAGGACCCCGCTGCGTTGTCCGTCCTCACGGCGATCCCCGGGGGGCACTGCTGGGTGGGAAATCCGCAGGACAGAAGGGTAACGCGGCCCGCTGGTGCGTGGTGGAGCAGGACGGGGCCTGCCATCTGACCGGCCACCCGTCGCAGCCCAGCCGGCCGCAGTCACCTGTGCCTCCACTCTCCGCGCCCGCCCCCGCCGGAAGGGCTGGCCCTCTGTCCTGTGCCCCGCGGAACTTTGTGACACACGCTCTTCATGCAGACATGTTTGTCGAGCGAGTCAACGGGCGACGTCTGTGCTCCACGTGGCCAGTCTGGGGAGCAAACCTGGAGCACAGCAGGCTGGGGATGAAGGGGAGGGAAGCAGCGCGTGCTCTGGGGCCCTGAGGGCAAGCCCTCTGCCGAGTGCTCCCCAGGGGCCCTCACCGGGGGCCCTCTGAGTCCACGCCGAACCTCCCTCACCCTCAGATCCGGGCTCTCTGCAGTCTACAGGGTGGGTTCAGAGCCGCGATTTCGCTCTTACGTGAAGTCTTAAAACCTTGTAGTAAGTAAGTGGATTACAGCTGACCCGGCTTCCCAAGTGGCGCCAATGGCAAAGAGCCCACTCGCCAGTGCACGAGACGTAAGACACACGGGTATGATCTCGGGAAGATTCCCTGCAGGAGGAAACGGCAACCCACTCCGGTAGTCTTGCCTGGAGAATCCCACGGCTGGCAGGCTACAGTCCATGGGGTCGCACAGAGTCAGCCACGGTGGAAGCGCCTTAGCACACACGCACAGCTGACCCAGCCTCCAGGCAGAAACCCACCGGGGGCCGGAGCTCAGCCCCGGGTCTCCCTTGTCCTCTCCATCCCAACCCCCCTCCCTCGCCCTGGCTCTGGACTCAGTTGCTCTCAGGGACCCCGGGTGCAGGGATCATCACAGCCCCTCCCGTTCACCCCTCAGCTTTGGCCTCCACCACATGCCGCCCAGACAACACTGGGTCCGCCTGGAGGGGCAAGCCCTTCAGCCACCCCCTGACCTGCTTGGCACGCAGGGGTCTTCCAGGCCCCCTCCCCGCCCAGTTTATCCCTGCGGGTCTGCACGAGGCAGCACTCTGAGCACGTGCGTGCTGTGTTTGTGACACCAGTGAGTGAGGAGGCACCGCGCTGGTCACCCGTCCCCAAGGCTTGGAGGCCACAGCCTGGGCACCCCAAGGACACACCATCTCCCGCAGCATTTCAACCCTGCATGAGAAAGGACGCCACACGCCAGCTCCGGGCCCATGAAACCCCCAACCGTGCAGAGTTAGCCAGAATGATGGAAAGAGTAAACGACCAGGGTGGTTTTATGGAAACACTTAGATCTTAATAAAATGCCAAGCCAGAGTCACAGCAAACGTGTAAAATGCCACGAAGCCAGCAGACCCATGGCTGGCTTGTCGCCGGTGCCTTTTTCCATGTGGAGAAGGGGACCCCCAGACAGAGACGCAGGGCCTCCGCACAGCCCCAGGAGGTACTGAAAGATGGTCACCCAGGGGCTGAAAGACCAAGCCGGGGCCAATCAAAGCAGTGAGCGGAGAAAAATAATAAAGCCAGTTCCCACCGCCTCTCACCTTGAGCTCCAGACTCTCTAGAAACCACCTAGGTAAGAGAAGGCAGTGGACATCGCCCCCATGACCGCCATCCCCGTGGACACTACAGTTAACTGGGCGCCTACTGTGTGGCCGGCACAGTTAGATGCTTCCCGCGTGTTTATCCTTCCCAGCAACAATTCAGGTAAGCGTAAGCTCCCCTTTATGCCCGAAGAAACTAAACGGGCTCAGGGAGGTTAAGTCACTTGCCGAAGGTCACAGAGCCGGCGAGAGGCGCGGGTAGGGCTTTGCTCAGATCTGAGCTGGAACCCACGTCCGGCCACCGGCATAATGTCTGCTGGTATCACGGTGGCTCTCATTCGGCCTGGTTTCCCCAGGACTCCCACTTGTGCCTGAGGACTCTGCTGCCCACCACCAGCCCCGCAAACCCTGGGCAGACAGGCTGACACTCCGGGACCCGCTGGGCGTGGGCATGGCGGGGGAGTCCTAGCTCACTGCCAGCTGGCGCAGACCCCGGCCACAGAGTCTCCAGTTGCAAAGCGTGGGCCTTGAGTTACCCCTGGGCATGTGGGATATTGGTTCCCAGACCAGGAATCGAACCCGAATCTCTAGAAGTGCCAGGCAGATTCTTAACCACTGGACCACGAGGGCAGCCCATTAAGGACCCGCTGACACTCACGTGAGTGGTGGTTGTGTCGACTAAGAGATGGAACCTGTATTCTCAGACAGCAATGTTATTGCAGGCATTTTGCCATCCCAAGCTCCGTGGCAGGGCAGTCCTTGTTTTTGTCTATGAGGAGCTCCTTCAGGAGCCTGCCCAGAGGCGGGGTTACGGGTCAAAGCCCACGGACGCCTGGGGAGACTCAACACGAAGGCCCACACGGTGCTCTGGGCCGCAGTGAGCACGGTCCTGCCCACTTTCCAGCCTCGCACACCCAGCTCCTGTCTCGCACGAGGGCGGCACCCCGTGCCATCGCGAGCCAGTCTTCGTGGGAAGCGCCCTCCCTAGCTCGGGCGGGACTGGCCTGTCCCCCTGAGTCTGGGGTCCGGACCTGCCTGGCTCCCTGGCCGGTCAAGCCTTCTCTGCGTGGACAGAGCTTCAGAGAACGCCACGGGACTCACGCAGGGCAGGCTGCAGAGAGAGAAGCACCCTGTGATCGGGTCTGTACGAATCTCACAAGGGAAGCACGGGCCAGCAGATCTCAGAGCGAGGAGGCGCCCGCAGGGGACGCTCCCGTCTTGGGAAATGCTCGGAAGGGAACCTGGAGGGATGGCAGGTGTGGGTGGGGAGGCCGTGGCCTCCTGCAAGCTCGGGGGTCCCACAGACAGCACATCCTTCTGGGGTCCTGACCTCCCATGCTGACCTCCAGACAGCAACCCCTGGTGGGCATGTCCAGAGTGTGGGTGGTGGGGGAGGGCTCACACAGGGTCCGCCAGGGCCCTCGGTGCCCTGGGCTCCGTGCTGACTTAAGAAAGGGGCCACACACCCCGGGTGGCGGGGCTCAGGGCAGCTTCCTCTCCGTCCTCCCCTCCCTCCTCTCGAGGCAAAGTACAAAGAAACGCCAGCGCATCTGGATGGTGGCTGTGGGGCCCATGGGTCTGCCCACCCACCCCGCCCGGGCCCCTGGGCAGCTGTTCGGTGCCTCCGTTTCCCTCCCTGAAGACACTGCACCCACCTCAGGGGTCGTTACAAGCATCTGAGGTATTTTTGCTCATATTCAATGCTTTAGAATGGTTCCAGGCACACAGGAAGAGTTATATACTGTATAGATCGTTAGTTTTCTTTTCCCCAGATTTGGAATATATTGTAATCTAAAATATACCCCATAAAAATGTAAAATATACCCCATAGAAACGTAACTTGGTACATCCGCTATGGAAAACAGGTTCCTCAAGAACTGCTATATAACTATATATAACTGTATGACCCAGCCATCCCACTCCTGGGCATATATCCAGACAACGCTAGAATTCAGAAAGATTCCCGCTGTGTCAGCTGCAGCATTATTCACAGCAGCTAAGACAGGGAGACAAGCTGAATCTCCACCAGCAGGCGATGGATAAAGATGTGGAGTATTACTCAGTGATTAAAAGGAGCGACACAATGCCATTTGCAGCAGCGCAGATGGATCCGGAGGTTATACTGAGTCAGACAGAAAAAGTCAAGTAGACGGCATCGCTTACACGAGGAATCTCAGATGCGGCACTCGTGAACCTAACTACAAAACACGCACAGGCAGAGAGAAGAGGCTGGTGGTGGCCGTGGGGGCGGGGTGGGGAAGAGAGGAGCTGGAAGTCTGGCGTGAGCAGACGGATAAACAAGGCTGGACTGTACAGCATGGGGAGCTACCTGCCATGTCCCGCGATAAGCCACGAGGAGGAGTGTGAGAAAGACCGTCGTTCGCGCGTAACAGTCCTCGCGCTGCACGGCGGAAATCAACACCACACTGTAACCACTGTGCGTCCAAATCGGGAGGGAGGTGGGAGGGGCGCTCAGGATGGGGAGCACGTGTACACCCACGGCTGAGTCACGTGAATGTTCGGCAAAAACCACCCCAATATTGTAATTAGCCTCCAATTAAAATGTTTTTAAAAAGAAACAAACGAAAAATAAAATAAGGAAAAATCCTCAGCCACATGACAGCAGTTGGGTGGTTCCAAACGCGTGTCCCGAACGTGCGCCCACGGGGTTCCACTCCGCGGCCCCAGCAAGCTGCCTGGCCCTGGCCCCCACGGGCCTGCGTCTGGCCCGGCCCTGCCCCACCCCTGCAGGCATCCCTCCACCCTGACCCATCTCTGATTCTCCTTGGCTAGATCGTAGCCAGAGTTGGTTCCTGTCTCCTGAAAGCAAAAGTGCTGCCAGATACCCCGTCGTCTCAGGGACCTTCTGGGCCGCTGAGCCCCTGGACCCTGAGCTGCCTCAGCCTCGCAGCTTGCTGGATCCCTGCAATGCACGACCGAGGTCTGGAGGTTTCCTCTGGGTGGGGCGGGGCGCCAAGTAGAGAGGCCATGCCCACAGACCTGTCTTGGGGGGCTTAGCCGGGACCCGCCGGAAACAAGGGTGAGGGTGGGTCTGGGGAGTGGCTGTGCCCAGCTGCCAGCCCGTAAGAAGATACACCAAGCGGGCTGGAGGGACGCGAAGAGGGGAGACCAGGAGGCAGTAACAAACCAAAGGGCCCCAGTCCCGCCTGCCCGGCCAGGCTGGAGGCCCCTCCCTGCAGCCAGGCCCGCGGGTCCCGACCTTGCCCCCAGCCCTGAGAGCTATGACGGGAACAGTCTGCGTGGGGAGGTCGGGGGGCTTCTCTGAGGAGGCAACACTTGAGCGGGGGTGGTTTGGACACTTCAAGGGTCTCCACTCCAGACCCGGAAGGCTCTCAGCTGTGAGTCTGGCCACGGCAGCGAGGGCATGGCTGGCAGGCGGGGCTGCCTGTGGGGCTTGGCAAGAAGGAGCGGGGGCTGCTGGCTGGGGGTCCACATCCCTCTCCCTGACTCACTGCGCAGCCTGGTACAGGCCGCAGGCCGGGGTGCGGCGCGCATGGGGGAAGAGGAGGGGGGTCTGAAGGACCTCGGGGAGCCCCCCACCTCCATCCTGCACCTCACCTCGAGGCCGCATGAATCAGCGTCTGATCTGCCCAGCTTCACATGCTGTTCCCTCTGCCCGGCGCGGCTGTGATTAAACCCGGCCTGCTGCACGCCGCCCCAGGTGGGAGCCGCCGTCATCGCAGGCTCCTGCTGAGTGCCAGGGCATGGGGACCCCTCTCCCCCTCCAGGGAAGTGTCTGCTGCCAGCCCCACTCACGGGACCTCTGCACACCTGCCCGGACCTGCAGTCCACTCTCCCTCGAGTCAGCAGCCGACGGGTGAACGCCTGCTGGGGAGAGCCCCCAGCGCCCACCGCCTGCACCCCACCCCAGCCCCGCAGCGTTTCCCCGGCCAGTGCCAAGGGAAGGGGCCCTCAGGGACGGGATGGGGGGCCTTGGGGTGAAGGAGGGGTCCGGTGGTACTCAACATCCGGACACATAAAGAACTAAAACTCAACAAGAAAAGCCCAAATAATCCAACTCAAAATTGGCCAAGGCCTTGAGCTGATACACAGATGACCAGCACCCAGACGCCACCAGATCCTCAGAGAGATACCACTTCATCGCCTTCCGCTGAGAACTGCCCAAACCCCAAAAAAACCCACAAAGAAGCAACCTAAAGAGTTGGAGAGGATGTGGAGAAACCAGAACACGCGTGCACTCTTGGTGGGAATGTAACGTGCAGCTGCTGTGGGACATGGCGTGGGGGCCGCTCGGCGAGTGAGAAAGGCCACCCATCTCCAGCAACCCCACCGTGGGGCACACACCGCAAGAGGCGGAAGCAGGGCCCCAGAAAGAGACACACACGCACACAAAGGCTCCCGCGGCTGAAACGCAGAGACGGCTCACAGATACACGTACACAGCTCATAGATACACGCACACCCATGCACAAAGACGGCGGCTGACACGTGGAGACGGCTCACAGATACACGCATATGCACACACAAACACTCACGGCGGCTGAAATGTCGAGACGGCTCACAGATATACGTACACCCGTGTACAAACACTCCCAGCAGCTAAAATGTGGAGACGGCTCACAGATATACGTACACCCGTGTACAAATACTCACAGCAGCTAAAACGGGAGACGGCTCACAGATATACATGCATACGCACTCACAAAGACGGCGGCTGAAATGTCGAGACGGCTCACAGATATACGTACACCCGTGTACAAATACGCACAGCAGCTAAAACGTGGAGACGGCTCACAGATATACATACACCCGTGTACAAACACTCCCGGCAGCTAAAACATGGAGACAGCTCACAGATATACGTACACCCGTGTACAAATACGCACAGCAGCTAAAACGTGGAGACGGCTCACAGATACACGCATACGAACACACAAGCACACACGGCGGCTGAAATGTCGAGATGGCTCACAGATATACATACACCCGTGTACAAATACGCACAGCACCTAAAACGTGGAGATGACCCAAATGACCACCAGTGCGTGACAGATTTACAAAGCACGGTCCGTACGTACAGCAGAGCGCCACTCGGCCTTAAAGGCAGGACGCTCTGCCTCCTGCTGCTACGTGGGGACTGCGGGGATGTGACACTCAGTGAAAAAAGGCAGTCACAAAGGGCAAGCACCGTGTGACCCCCTCTCGCGGCGTCCCTGGAGGAGTCACACTCACAGAGACAGAGAGGAAACGGAGGGGGCCGGGGCCGGGAAGTGAGTGTTTCACGGGGACAGAGGGTCAGTTTGGGAAGACGGGAGGCTCTGCAGGTGACGCTGGGGTGGGCCGCATGACTGTGTGAACGCTCTTAAAGCCACTGACCGTACACGTTAAAATGGGTCCAATGGTAGATTTTACATTATGCTGATTTTCCCAATAAAAAAGTAAGGAAAAAATAAGTGTGAGCCCACATGAACCATCTGATCCCTCCAACCCCTCCTTAAAAGGGATCATGGGGCTCAAAGCTAAAGCTTCCTTAGCTGTAAACTTGCTTCTGCCGATATTATGAAAAACAGACTTATAAACACAGTTCCATGCTGATGGAAGCAGAGAGAGGGAGCTGGTTGTGGGGTCTAAACTGTGAACGGCGTTCATCTAGCATGTCTTGAGACCATCACCACGCTGCAGCTCACAGTTTATAATTTAAAGCAGTGAGTGAAAATCGCTAGGCCGTGTCCAACTCTTTGAGACCCCACGGACTATACAGTTCATGAAATTCTCCAGGCCAGCATACTGGAGAGGGTAGCCTTTCCCTTCTCCAGGGGATCTTCCCGACCTGGGAATTGAACTGGGGTCTCCTGCATTGCAAGTAGATCTTCACCAGCTGAGCTATCAGGCAAGCCTTTCACTTTCATAGTTCAAAGCAGAGATACTACTAAACCACAAAGCAGGCTTAAGGAAGATCAGTACAATTCTGGATTTTTTCCCTCCAGTGACTGACGCTTATTAGAAAATAAAGGGTCAAAACCTCTCACGAAAGGAAGGAAACAGCATCCAGGGGGCTGGCTGTGGCGCCGGCTTCTGGACCCCCGGTGGCGAGCACCTCCCAGGCGGCTGTGCAGAAGGTCAGCGCAGAACGGGAGCGGCTGCGGATCCATCACTCACGATAGGTGACGATGGAGCTGATGACGCGCTGGGGGACGAAGTGTGGGCCCAGAACCCAGCTTTGCTTCCCGGGGGCAGCGCAGCACTGCCGTCGGCCCCTGTGAGCACCCAGGGTCGTCCGCGCCCCACCCCACTGGCTGAGCACAGCGCCCCCTCCCCCCAGTGCTCTGCAGCCCCGCCTGCCAAGGACGCGGGGGTAGAGAAGGATCCACCCTCAGCAGCTCTCGGCTCCCTTGGGAAGGCTCTGGCCTCGGAGGCACGCTCCTTGGAAAGCATTCTCTGCACACAGGCCGGCCGCCAGCCACTCCAGCTCAGGGACCAGGGTGCGCACGGGGCCAGCCGGGCACTCTGCAGCAGCAGGGACCTTCAGGGCCCCGAGAGACAGGCTGGGACTCTGTCCTTCTCTCCCACCTCCCTCCCGGCCTAACAGAATCCAGGGCCGCCCTGTGAGGTGGTGACGGTCACTGCGTCCACTTCGCAGGTGAGCAAACTGAGGCTTTGGGAGAGTGACTCTCGCCACCCAGGTCTCTCCGACCCCAGCCTGGGTCCCTCATGCCGGCGCTCTCCCTGAGGATGGTGAGAGGGGCCTCATTTCAGATCCCAGCTCCACGGCTCTTAGGCTGTGCGTACTCAGGCAGGCACGGGACCTGTCTGGGTTCCACACGTGCCTCCCAAGGCCACATGTGGGATACACTCAGCTAATGCCAATTCTCCCCCTTCCCTTCTCTGAGGAGGAGCTGCTCGCAGTCTAGAGGGAGGAGGCATTCAATTAGGAAAATCTTCCAGTGCAATCTAAGATGGGGAACTGAGCAGAGGGATCGCGGAGCTCCGGGGAACGAGCGAGGACCGGGCCAGCGAGGAGTCCTGCAGGCAGGGAAGCAGGTCTGGGGCCCCAGGGGCACAGCCCAGGCTTCCTTCAAAGTGCCGCTAAACCAGCCGCCTCTACGGGGCTCCGGGCAGACCTCAGTCACCGGTTAAATCCTAGCTTTCGTCTCTTAGAGCACGTACCCCGCCAGGCTAGGGGTTACACCCAGGCAACGCCAGCTGAGACGTGGCCTACGCAGATTCAAACAGAAGGCAGGTTTGTGTAAGTCTCACCTCCGGCCTGTGTGGCCCCAGCGCTCTGTGGCCCCTGGAGCACAGCCCTCATCCCCAGAGGAGGACGGCCCCTCCCCACGGCCACCGTCATCCTTGGTCATGATCGCAGCACCAGCTGCCCCTCACCCTGGAGCCACCACAGACTCTACACCAGCGCTCAGCAGGCCATGGCCCCCGCCACGTCCAGCCGCTAACTGTCTTTGTAAGTGATGCGTACATTTCGTCTAAGGCGGAGACAGCTGCGGGACAGTGCGGCCCAGGAAGCCTGAAACAGAACAAATTTGCTGATCCCCGCTCGACACCAGGCTGCTAGACTCCTCGTGGCCTCCTGGGGAAGGGACGCCAGTTTCTCATTTCACAGAGGAGGTGCCCAGGGCTGGGAGAGGAACGGCCAGCCCCATGCAGGCCAGGCTTCTGGGCCGTTTCCAGCCGGCAGCGCAGGGCAGGGCCGGCGGGGACAGCTGCTTGGTGACTGTTTGCTGAATAGACAGGTGGACCGGTGATGGATGGAGGGTGAAGACATGGCCGAATGGCAGTCCAGGGTGGAGTCTGGGGCCACGGGAGACCTTCCTGGAGGCCCATGAGCACAGGTGCTCGCTGCCCTGGGGGGCGGAGGCCCTTGGCAGAGAACTGCAACTGTGACGCGCCCATCGTGTGCCAAGGTCTCGGGCAGCCGGGACCCAAGCGGACCAAGGCCAGCCCCGAGAGGACGGGGCACCAGCCTGGCCGTCTCGGGGAGCCAGGTAGGCACAGGACAAGCTGATTTTGCCTCTGGAAGATGGCAGGTTTGGGGGTCTGGGGGCCTGGATTGGGGAAAGAGAAGGGAGGCGCCCTGCTCTGCCAACACTGGATCACTAAGGGGGCGCGGTCAGGACGGGTGCTGAGCCAGGCCTGCCCAGCTCCCAGCTGCGACACAGAGGGGCCACACAGGGCTGCCTCCAGAACCGCGGCCCCCTCGGGCTCAGGGGACCACTGGGGCAATTGGAGGCTGAAAGGGGACCTCCATGCAAACTGAAGGCCCTCTGCACGCTGGGTGCCAACCATGCAGGTCATCCAGGGGCAGCAGGTGTTCCACGAGCCTGCCCTGGGCCGGGCCCTTCCCTTCCAGCGGGGAGATGACAGTCTGCCTGACCTGACAGGGGGTGGCATGCTGTGAACCGCAACTGCGCCCGGAGAAGGGACCAGCCTGCAAATGCAGCAGGCTGCCCAGGGGCAGCCTCGGCGAGAGGAGGCTGGCGGAGTGAAGGCCTGAAGTAGATGAGGGAGTCACATGGTGTCTGGGAGGAGGGCAAGACAGGCTGTGGGCTTGGCCGGTGCAAAGGCCCCGGGGCAAGAGCTTGCCTGGAGCCCAGGGATGGCTGAGGCCAGGCAGAGGGCGGGCAGATGGCCCGTCCACCTGGGGGGCTACGCAGAGACGAGGTCTGTGGCCCCCGTCGGCCCCTCACGGGCGAGGCTGGCTGGGATCAGGGGCCAGGACACAATGGGGTGGGCCGTGAGGGTTGCTGCAAGGACCCTGTGTCTGCTGTGAGTGGGCAGGAGTGGGCAGGAGGGACCCCTCTGGCTGCTCGGTGGGGAAGGGCTTACTGTTCAGAGGGAAGCCGGCGGAGCTCCACGCAGAGCTCAGGGTGGCCCCTCATCAAGTCCAGCAGCCACTGCCTGACGCCCTCAGCACAGGCTCTCGGACGGGGGCTCAGCACAGGCTCTGGGGGGAGCCCAGCTCCTGGGTCCCCAGACCGCCTCCACTCTGCAGCCTAGACCCCGGAGCTCAGACAGTGACAAGGTCACAGGGTCATTACTGGACACCTGCGGGCCACAAAGCAAGGCTTCTGGCTCCTCAGAGCCAGCGGCCTGCTCCTCAGACATCACAGGGGCCGCTCCCAAGCCTCCCTCTAGAAGGGGTCCTGGCGGGATGCAGCCTGGGGCTCCTCCAGAGCTCCCATGGAGGGGCTCCGGGGCTCCCTTGACCCTGGGGCAGGGCTGGAGTTCACCACCCTCTTGAGTTTCATAAAGACCATTCAAGGCCCTGAGAATGAATTTTCCCTAGGAAGACAATTACATGTCAAGTAAGACACCCACTGAGCAGATGATTAACAAAAGGATCCAGCTGAGAAGGTTCTGTGCGGGCACAGATGAGCTGGGAAGGCATCACCGGTGGTGGCGGCTGCAGGCAGCGGCCGCGGGGAGGTGCTCGTCCTGACATCGGGGTCTCCCTGGCCTCGCAGCTGGTTTCAGAGCTAACACTGGCATCTGAGGGGAGGCCAGCCTTCTCAGTCTGCCGATAAAGGAGCGTAACAGCAGCACTCAGGCCCAGCGGGGGAGGAAGCCGACATCCTCAGGCTGGGGGGCTGCGAGGGGATGTGGTCTGTGGCCCCCGTCGGCCCCTGGCCAGCACCCGGTGGGCTCACGTCGTCGAGGTGTAGGCTGGGGGCTTAGGAGAGCTTGCAGGACAAGTGTGCCTGCGGCTGTCCCTCGACGACAGAAATCAGAGCGGCGAGCGGTGGCGGGGATGCGAGAGGCAACGCCCGCCCCACGCTCGCTGCATTGAGAGGCTGCAGACTGAGGGGGCGTCCAGGCCGTGACGGCGGGGGGCCGGCAGGTGTCATGAGCTCCGGAAAGGGCTCGGGGGACAGTCCTTAGCGATGTGACTGGCCTAGGTCTCGGGGCCCACGCCTACCTCCTGACTCCACACCCGGGCAGCCTCTGATGGATAAGAATTCATCTGCACTTTCCAGAAGCGTATGCAAATGGAGTCACACATTTTAGCCTGGCCTCTTTGACTCAGCATAATGATTTTAGATCCATCCAAGTTGTTGCATGTATCAGCTGTTCGTGGCGTTTCCCTGCCAAGCGGAACTCCATGGTATGGATGTGCGGCTGTGTGCGCGTCCACCCCTCAGCTCACGGGCCTTTGTTTACCTCCTCCCTTTGGCTATTACGAACCAGACTGCTATGCACACTCGTTCACAAGCTTTTGTGCGGATGTGGCTTCACTCCTCTCGGGTAAATAAACGCCTAGGAGTGGAAAGGCTGGAGCATGTGGAAGACACGTGTAACCTTTTCAGAAACCGCTAAATTGTGTCCCAGCGTGGTTACACACCAGTTCACATTCTGAAAGTTTCAGACCCTCCACACGTTCAAATGCACACGCTACATAAGTCATTTAAATTGTTGCCATCCTAATAGGCGTGTAGAAATATGTCATTTCGGTTTGAATTTGTAATGAGGCCAAGCATCATCCCTTCATTCTTGGTATTGGGAACTTGTGCCTTCTCTCTCTTCCCTGGATTAATCTGTCTAAGGGTTTATTACCTGAATCAATCTTCTCAAAAGATCTGGGTTTTAGTTTCATTTATTTTCTCTGTTTTCTGTTTCATTGATTTCCACTCTGATATTCATGTTTTCTTTCTTCCACTGATTTTGGGCTTAATTTGTTCCTCTTAAAGAAAAAAAGGAGGTGACGCTTCACCTTGTTTCTTAAGGTGAAATTTAAGCTCACTGATTTGAGACCGTTTCTCCTTTCTAAGTATTACTGGTATCTTGTGCCTTAAAATGTCCTTCCCATGCTGCTTAAGTAGCATCCACAACTTTTTGATATGCAGTGTTTTTATTATTCAGTTGAAAAGACTGATTTCATCTTTCACACAGGTTCTTTAGAAATGTTATTTATTTTCCAAATACCTGGGGACTTTTCCAGAAATATTTCTAGAAGTTCTTGATGTTTAATCAATTTCAGTGCATCACAGAACATACTTTGTATGATCTGAATCTAAGGCAGTTTTATCACACAGATTTTGGTCTGTCTTGGCAGACGTTCTGGGTACACTTGAGAATAATGTTTACCTGCTGCTTTTGGGCGGAATGTCAAGAGAGGTAAAGCTGGCTGATGATGCTGTTTAGATCTTTTATATCCTTATCGATTCTACTTCTGTTCTATCAAGTATTAAAAGGGGAATAATAAAATCTCTGACTATAATCGTGGATTTGTATATTTCTCCTTGCCGTCTTTTCGTTTTCCTTTATGGATTTCAAACATGTTAGACCACGACACAGGACTGTCACTTTCTCTTTATGAGTTGGTCTCTTAGCGCCCACGTCCTGGCCTTCTCTGCCCTTTGCTCTGAGGTTCGGTGTTAATACAGTCATTCCACTCCCCTTTTTGACTAGTGTTAGTACATATTTTTCCATCCCTTTAAGCCTATTTGTATCTTTATATTTAAAACGCTTCTTGTAGGCAGTACATAATTCTCACTTTTTAAAACCATCCAATCTGAAAATCACTACCTTTTAACCGGGATATTTAGATCACTTATATTCACTGTGAGCACCGAAAATGATTAGGCTTAAATCTGTTTTTCTTTCTGCCCCATGGGTTGTTTTATTTTTCTTCTTTTTCTGCCTCTTTTGGGGGGAGTTATTTGAATGTTGCGTATTTTTGAATGTTGTAGTTTTGATCTCCATAAGTTTAATTTGGGTTTCTAAAAAACCTCTACATAACCTGTTGAACACTTGGTTATTCACAGATACAGACATGAACAGTTATAGTAACTATTTTAAAGCCTGCTAATTCTAGAATCAATGTCTGTTTGGGTCAGTTTTGATTTTTTTTTTTTTCATATGTGTCATATTTGACCACTTTCTTCATGCCCCAAACTCTTCACTGACTGTGGACACAGTAGCACCTTCCCGTCTCCTTGAGAGGCCCAGGCACGGCGCTACCGGGTTCCTCTGGACAGTTAACCCCGAGGCGCCGGGCGCCGTCTCACACTCAGGGGACCCTGGGTGACAGTTTCAGGTGGACAGCAAAGGGACTCAGCCATGTGTATACATGTATCCACTCTCTGGTACACTTTTTAAAAATTGAAGTGTATTTGCTGTAAATATGATGAGAGTCATAAGTTACAACACAGTGAGTCACAATTTTAAATGTACTAGTCCAGTGACAGCTAGTATACACTACCGGCCAGACGGCCCCACGCCCTTGGTGCTGACTCTGTGCCTAAGAGCCCCGGCGGCCACTGCCCCATCCGGTCCCTTCCCGCTTCCCTCTCGCCATCGGGAGCTGTCGGCTTGGTCTCTGCGTCGGTGAGCCTGCTGCTTTTTGGCATAGTTACCAGTCTGTTGTATTTTTAAAAATTCCCCGTATAAGTGGTATCACATACCATTTGCCTTTCTCTGTCTGACTCAGTGTATTTAGCCAAACGCCCTCCAGGTCCACCCAGATGGCTGCAAATGGCAGCATCTCATTCTTTTTCTGTGGCTGAGTAACAGTCCCGTGTGTGCGTGTGCGTGTGCGCATGTGCATGCGTGTGTGTGCATGTGTGCACGTGTGTGCGTGCGTGTGCGTGCTTGCGTGTGTGTGTGTATCCCCCATATCTTCTCCACCCTTTCGTCTGCTGGTGGACACTTTGCTTCTCTATCCTGACAGCTGTAAATAACGCTGCTAAGAACACTGAGCTGTGTGTACCTCTTTCCATTGGTGCTTTTGGTTTGTCTCCAGACATATACACACACATATATATATACACCTAGAAGTGGAATTACCGGGTCCTGTGATAGTTCTATTTATCGTTTTTAAGGAGACCTCCACACTGTTTTCCACAGTGTCTGCCCCAGTCTGCATTCCCACCAGCAGTGTATGAGAGTTTTTTCTCCACATCCTCACTAACAGTTGTCATCTGTGGTGTTTTTGATGACAGCCGTCTGACAGATGTGAGGTGATAGGTCGCTGTGGTTTTAATTTTCATCTCTCTGATGACTAGTGATGTGGAGCATCTTTTCATATGCCTCGTGGCCATCTTTCTGCATTTCCCGTTTGGAAAAATGTCTATCCGTTTCTTCTGCCCATTTTTTAATTGGGTTGCTTTTTGTCTGTTTCTGATGTTGAGTTGTATGAGCTACTTATATAAGCTGGATATTAATCCCTTATCTGTCATATCATTTGCAAATATTTCCTCTGATTCCGTAGGTTATCTTTTCATTTTCATCAACGGCTTTCTTGCTGCGTAAAAGCTTCATATGTTTAATTAGGTCTTATTTATTTTTGCTTTTGGAGACAAATCCAAAAAAATTATTGCTACAATTTATGTTAAAGGGTGTTCTGCCTACATTTTCCTCTGGGAATTTCATAGTATCTGGCCTTACATTCAGGTCTGTAATCCATCCTGAGTTTATTTTGATATTCGGCCTTAGTGGATGTTCTAATTTCATTCACAGAGCTGTCAACTTTTCCCAGCGCCCCTTACTGAAGAAATTGTCTTTTCCCCACTGTAAATTCTTGCCTCTTCTGCTGAAGATTGATTGACCGCAGATGCGTGGGTATATCTCTGGGCTCTCTATCCTCATACATTGATCGACGTGCTTATTTCTGTGCCAGTACGATGCCGTCTTGATTCCTGTAGCTTTGTAGTATAGTTTGAAGCCAGAGTGAGTCCTCTGGCTCTGTTCTTCTTTCTCAGGATTGGCTATTCAGGGTCTTTTGTGTCCATATAAATTTTAAAAATATTTTCTCTAGGTTTGTGAAAAATGTGATTGGTATTTTGAAAGAGACTGCATTGAATCTGTAGATTGCCTTGGGGAGTACAGTCACTTTAACAATATTATTATAATTCTTCCAATACAAGAACATGTGGTGTGTTTTTTCTTCTCTCTGTATTGTCTTCAATTTTTTTCATCAGTGTCTTATAATTTTCCAAGTACAGGTATTTTATCTCCTTAGGTAGGTTTATTCTCAGGAATTTTATTCTTTTTGATGTGATGATAAATGGGATTGTTTCCTTAATTCCTCTTTCTGATAGTTCATTGTTAGTGTATAAAAGTGTAACAGATTTCTGATATTAATTTTGTATTAATATGCAATTTTTTTTAAACCAAATTCATTGACGAGTTCTGGTAGTTTTCTGGGGGCATCTTTAGGATTTTTCTCTATGTAGTATCATAGATACTATCTCAATATAGTATCAGCAAACAGTGATGGTTTGACTTCTTCCTTTCCAATTTGGATTACTTTTATTTCTTTTTCTTCTCTGCTGTGGCTAGGACTTCCAATACTGTGTTGAATAAAAGTGGCGAGAATGGGCATTCTTTTCTTGTTCCAGATTTTAGAAGAAATAGTTTCAATTTTTCACCATTGAGTATGACACTGTCATTGCAAAGTCACGTCTGCCTCTTTGCGACCCCATGAACTGCAGCATACCAGGTTTCCCTTCTTTTACTACCTCCCTGAGTTTGCTCAAACTCATATCCACTGAGTCAGTGATGCCATCCAACCATCTCATCCTGTCACCTCCTTCTTCTCCTGCCCTCAATCTTTCCCGGCATCAAGGTTTTTTCCAATGAGTTGGCTTTTTGCATCAGGTGGCCAAAGTAGTAGAGTTTTGGCTTCCACATCAGTCCTTCCAATGATTATTCAGGGTTGATTTCCTTTAGGATTGACTGGCTTGATCTGCTTGCTGTCCAAGACACAAGAGTCTTCTCCAGCATCACAGTTTGAAAGCATCAGTTCTTCAGTGCTCAGCCTTCTTTAAGGTCCAACTCTCACATCCCTACGTGACCACTGGAAAAGCCATGACTTGGACTACATGGCCCTTTGTCAGCAAAGTGCTGCCTCTGCTTTGTAATATGCTGTCTAGGTTGGTCACAGCTTTTCTTCCAAGGAGCAAGTGTCTTTTAATTTCATGGCTGCAGTCAACATCCACAGTATTATTGGAGCCCAAGAAAATGAATCTGTTAATTTTCGCTTTTCCCCCCTCTATTTGCCATGAAGTGATGGGACCGGATGCCATGATCTTTGTTTTCTGAATGTTGAGTTTTAAGCCAGTTTTTCCACTTTCCTCTTTCACCTTCATCAAGAGGCTCTTTAGTTCCTCTTCACTTTCTGTCATTAAAGTGTTATCATCTGCATATCTGATATTTCTCTCAGCAACCTTGATTCCAGCTTGTGATTCATCCAGCCCAGCATTTCACATGATGTGCTCTGCACAGAAGTAAATAAGCAGGGTGACAATATGCAGCCCTGACATCCTCCTTTTCCCCAATTTTGAACCAGTCCGTCGCTCCCCGTCTGGTTCTACGTGTTGCTTCTTGACCTTCATACAGGCTTCTCAGGAGGCAGGTAAGGTGGGCTGGTATTCCCGTCTCTTCCCATTCTTGTGATCCACACAAAGGATCTAGAGTAGTCAGTGAAGCAGATGTTTTTTTGACTTCCCTTGCTTTTGCCATGATCTGCAGTGTAACGGCAGCTGTGCGCTTTTTGCATACGTTGAGGTAAGTTCCCTGTATGTCCACTGTCTGGAGAAACTTTATCACAAACGGATGTTGAATTTTAGCGAAAGCTTTTTCGGGGCCTATTGAGACAACCACATGGTTTTTATTCTTCCGTTTGTTAATATGGTATATCACATTGACTGATTCTCAGATATGGAAAAATCCTTGCATCCCTGGGATATGCCCTGCTTGATTGTGGTGTGAAAGTGAAAGTTACTCAGTCGTGCCCGACTCTTTGCGACCCTGTGGGCCATACAGTCTATGGACTTCTCCAGGCCAGCATACTGGAGTGGGTAGCCTTTCCCTTCCCCAGGGGATCTTCCCCACCCAGGGACTGAACCCAGGTCCCCCGCACTGCAGGCGGATTCTTTACCAGCTGAGCCCCCGGGGAGCCCCACTTGATCTTGGTGTATGCTTCTTTTAATCCTTGTTGGATTCAGTTTGTCAGCATTTTGTTGAGGACTTACGCATCTGTGTTCAGCAGGGACACTGGCCTGTAATTTTTGTGTGTGTGATATCTTCGTCTGGTTTTGGTATCTGGGTGATCCTGACCTCATAGAGCTAGTTCAGAAGTGCCCCTTGCTCTGCAACTTTTTGGAACAGTTTGAGACGGACAGGTGTTAACTCATCTCAAAATGTTTCGTAGGATTCACCTGTGAAGCCGCCTGGTCCCGGACTTTTGTTTATTGCGAGTTTTAATTACAGATTCACTCTCCTCGCTGGTAATCGGTCTGTCCATATGCTCTGCTTCTTCTTGGTTCAGTCTGGGGAGATTGTACCTTTCTAAGAATTTGTTCATTTCTTCCAGGTTGGAGTGTATTTGTTTGGAGGACCCTGGTACTTCCTGGGGTGAACCTCGCTGCCCTGGTCTTCTGGGAGGACCAGCTCTGTCCCCTCAACCCGGGTGGGGGGGCAGTTAGTCCACGTATTCTGTTCACTATTTGGAGGCTGCAGGTGTCCCATTCAGTTTGAAGCCTGATTCCGAACATCACATGGGTTTTGTTCTCCAGCAAACTTCAGGGAACCGTGGAGGAGACTGGAAACTGATCCCACGTCACAGCAGAGACTCCCTTTACACCAGACTCTCCTCCCCATGCACCCAGCACCGTCACCACTGCTATCTGAATACAGGAATAAGGAGGGGCTGAAGCTCTGTTACAGATAAGAAAAGGAGACACGTGTATCTTGCAGCCATCTGATACTTAAGTCTGATGTCAGTGCCGGTGGTCCCGATGAACTTGCAGTGTGGACATAACGCGCTGCACGTCTAGCCAGCTGGCCCATCAGCACCCGTTCTGTCCAGAGGGCCGGTGGTGGTGAAGGAGACGCTGGCCAGGGGTCCGGTCATTCCTTCTGTCCGGGCTGTTTCAGGCATGGATACACGTGTCCCCAGAAGAGAGTGCCGGAGTCCACAGGAAGCAAATATTTCATCAGTGTGAAATGTCCGAGTGGTGATGAGCTCCCTGTCCCTGGAAGGGTGTAAGCAGGCACTGAATGACCGGGGATACTGTGGGGAAGCTGAACCAGATGGCGCTCTCTGCCCCTTCCATGTGGCACAGATCCCACGATCTCGCTCAGGGAATGAGAATCCATCCTCATTAATTTGTAAGCCCTTGCTCCTTGCTAGGAGTGTGTTTCCATGGAAATGCCAGTGAACCGCAGGGACCTGAAGCATCTCCTCACGCTGACCCCTGTAGGCTTGGGTGGTGGGCACCCTTGCCAAGACTGGCTCAGCCCTGCCTCTCGAGGGGTCTGGGGTGTGCCTTATTCAGCCAGTTATATAACTGGCCGCTTTAAAGAGCCAGGAGTCACACGTCTTAGCAAACTAGTTCAAGGTAATTTATGACTCTGGGATGCTTGGGTTTCTAAATACAACAGACAACTCCAAATTGCAAAGGCTTCAGCCTCCCTCCCCAAGGAGACAGTGCCTGCCCGGCCCGGGCGGTGGCTCTGACGGTCCACTGGCAGAGAAGGCTCGGGCACAGGCAGCCGGGCCTGCCCCACCGTGGGCCCCGGCAAGGCCCA
The DNA here is from genome assembly GCA_006410675.1 of Oreotragus oreotragus. Taxonomy (NCBI): domain Eukaryota; kingdom Metazoa; phylum Chordata; class Mammalia; order Artiodactyla; family Bovidae; genus Oreotragus; species Oreotragus oreotragus. The sequence goes on along the minus strand of SJYX01020481.1, from coordinate 1,016,526 downwards.
CCCTTGAGACTCAGGGACGACCACGTCCCCCCGCCATCCCTGCCTCCTTCACCTCCGCTGTGCATGCGGAGGGGATGAGGACTTTTCCCTTGCTCTGTGGCGGCTGCACTGCGTTCAGAGTTGTCACAGCTCAATTGGCTTGTCTATGCTGATAATATTGTGGGTAAGTCAGAGTTCAGAGCAGAGACTCTGCAACTGGAAGCTAAGCCCCTGCCCAGGGCCACCCGCGAGCCCCTCAGGGCACCGTCCGCTGCCCCTCGTGCTGGTCGCCTTGCTGCCCAGCCCGTGGTAGACTGCCCTCCCTCTGTCTGGGGGCACTGGGCTGCCTGCCACCCCTGTCTCCACCGACTCCCTATGCAGTGACTGGGCAGCTGCCTGCATCGGAGGTGGGGTCCAGTTTCCCCACCTTGAACCGGTGCTGCCTCCAAGACGTGCTCTGGCCTCGGGCCAGCAGATGGGCTGGGAAGGATGACTGAGCCTGTGCCGGGCCCAGGCCTCAAGCAGGCTTGTGTGCCCACCCTCCTGGGACCCTGTCACAGCACGTGCAGAGGCCCAGCGAGCTTCCCGGAAGAATGAAAGATAGGCAGTCCTGGTCAGCATCACCCCCGGTCACCTCAGCTAGCAGCCGGCTGGCCGCTGACCCCCGGCCGCAGATGGGCCCCCCTGCCCTGCTCAGCCACACACGCTTGTGGGAGCCCAGGAGCCTGCCCAGGCCGCGAGCTACTCGGCTAGTAAACGGTTCTTGGTGTGAGCTGCTCCGTGCTGAAGTGCTTGTTACGCAGCAGCAGCTAGCTGATGCAGGCGCCGCAGAATCCTGAACACACAGGCCTCTGTGCACAGGCTCTGCAATGCACGGACAGGGGCTGGCTGGGGGCAGAGGGGCTGGGCTCAGACTCTTGCCTCCTGGCCCTCAAAACAGCCGCTGTTCAGGCTCTGCCCTACAGACTGGACCCTGGGCCTCAGTGCACCAAGATACAAGCTTGGGCACCCCATGCCCAGGCTCCCCGGGGTGTAGGCCCTACTCAAAGCCTTCCAGTGGCTTCAGCGACACTCAGGGTCAAATCCAAGCACACTGCTCCCACCACCCCTGTGCCCCCTCAGCTTCCCGTCTCCCACCCTCTCGCACCAGGCCAGCTCCATGGGCCTCCCACACACAAAGCCCAGCCCCACCCCAGGGCCTTGCGCCTGCAGCTCCCAGGGCCTTGCGCCTGCAGCTCTCTTCCTGGCGCCCCCTGGCGCCTCCCCACCTCCTGCACCCCCGCTCCCAGTGCTTTAGCATGCTGCAGGGCAGCGTGCTTCATGTCAAAGGGCCCCACTGCCCCCCACACCCTGCCCCTGCCGGCTCTCCTTCCAGAGCACGTGGCATGACCTGGTCCCACAACACCCAAGTCACGAGGCCTCCAGCGGGAGCCAGGAGGGGTAGGGGCGGTGGGGAAGGTCCCCCGGGGTCCACCAGGCTGCAGAGCCGGGGCGACCTGCTGCTGTCCTCTCCGCCTGGCAGCTGCCAGCCCCTCTGTGGGCAGTGATGGGCTGCAGCCTCGTCTAGGAGCTGGGCTCTCACTCAGCAGCACGAGCCGGATGTACGGCCGCACGACGGTTGCTGTAAGCCTCCAGTGGGCGACTTTTGTCAAAGATACCAGGACTTGAGGTGGACCCAGAGGTGTCTTCCGTGGAGCGTGGAGCCCCCGCAGTGTGAAACACTCTAAAATTAAGGGCCCAGCATTCAGGGCTGATTCTCCCACCGCAGGGAGCCGGGGCACCCCTACCCCAGAGCAGGTGGCCTGGCCCGGCCTGGTCACGGAAGAGAAGGACGTTCTCTATGGCCAAGGAGGCCAGGGCAGGCCCAGGCCCCCCACAGATCCAGAGCTCAGGGGCAAAGCTCTTCTAGGTTCTGTGAGGGGAGACAGTCCCCCTGGGGAGTGGTTTCGGATGGGTCTCGGGGAGGCTGAGCCGGGGGCCGGGCCCAGGTCCAGGGGGCTTTGCGGCCTCTTGTGGGGAGCATGGGGTCTGAGGCCAGGCAGCGGGGTTGGGGCTGCACACCCTGGGCCGCCCTCCGGCCTGCTGCGGGGCCCTGGGCTCTGGGCCTCAGCCTCAGCCTGTCAGACAGGCACACCAGCGTCTCTGCAGGGCTACAAGGAAAAGCTTTCTCAGACCCGGGCCTGGAACCTGAAGCCATCGTCATCATTGTCTCTCTAGGGTGAGGGTCTGTGGGCCTCCGCCAGCCTCTCCTTGTGCCGAGCTGTCCCAGATCCCGGGCCTTCCTGATCCTGTGGACGGGCAGGGCAGAGATGGCGGGGGCTGGACTGAGGGCTTAACTCCGATCGCAGGTCCGGGAGCGGAGGCCACCTCCTTTCCTGGCTCCAGACCTCCGAGTGGGCCCTGCGTCAAGGGCCCGGGAGGTGGGGAGTGGCCGGGGCCAGGGCAGGGTCAGAGACCATGACTCGGAACCCCCACGGCAGCGGTGGGGCATTCCGCCAGCAGAGCTGCTCTGATCCGGGCTCCAGGGTGACGGTACTGCTCCCCGAGTTCTCCTCGCTACCCGACCAGGAGCTGGAGGTCCCTGAACTACAGGGCCTCACTGTCAACATGACACCGGGGGGATGCAGCGGGATGAGAAGCAGGAGCAGGCGCGGCCCTCTGGAAGCACCTTCGGAGAAACGCGGCAGAGATGCCTCCATGCCGGGCCGGGGAGCCCACCGGAGCGGAGCTGGGGGTCTCAGCCCTCTGCTGCAGCCCCAGACTCGGGCCCCCACCCACCAGCCCTGCTGTGTGTGGCCACGCTGCCAGGGAAAGGAACCCAGACCTTGCCCTCTGGAAGTCCTGGCCACCCTCCATCACAGGGTCACCCACACAATCATCCCGTCATTACGGACTCAAACCCTCCTCTCTGCTCATGTTTCCACAAAAACATCCAGGAATCAGGACACTGCGCTTTCTGGGGCCCTTGCACACACTAGAAATTGCAACTGCAAAATGGGAGAGAAGGAAAAAGACACAGAGAGTCCTGTGGGGCGCTCATGAACCCCCAGAGATCCGAGGGCCTCGGGACCGAGGACGTGTAGACAAAAGGCTTCCAGATGTGAGACTGGAGAAAGGAGGCCCTTTCCGTCAACGGCACAGGAAAGCTGGTGTCCATGTGGGGAAATGAACCCGATCCCTACCTCACACCTCACACCACATCCCAAGTCAGGTCTGAACCTGCATTTGATACGGAAAACTCGACAACGTTTAGCATAGTTTTCTCTGAGGAGTTATCTTCCTACATTTGGGACTGGGAACAATTTCTTAAACAAGGAACAAAAAGCTCTCCAGGCTTAGGAAAAAACTGATAGATATGACTACAGCAAAAGGAAGGATTCCTTTTTACCGGAAGACAGGAGGCAGAGAAAGCACAAACGGCAAGAAGACATTTGAAATTTGCACAACAGCAGAGGACACGCGTCTAGAAAACGCAAGCTCCTGCGAATCCACAGGAGAAAGAGGGCGAGGAGTTAGAGGCCTGAGGCAGGCATTTCTGAAGAGGAGGAAACAGGCGCACAAAGGAAAACCTGAGACGAGGCACCGGTGGGCTTTGCTCGTGCGCTGGAGAGCGCAGCTGACATCCCAGCGCCTTGCCGCACGCCCACTAGACACGCCAACCGTGAGGCAGCCACCACGGGCTTCAGAGGCAAAGACCCACTAGAACATACGGGTCTCCCCACGTAAATGCTGGGGATGAGAGACAGCTGCACAAGCCCATCCATGCACGTTCCCTTCCTAGGCACAACACAGGGCACACGCAGGCGACCTCCTGGCAGCGCTGTTAACACCGGGAGCACGCCCAGGACCCAGGTACATGCGGCCAGGAGCATGGGAGGAGAACTGCTGAGCGGCCCTCCATCCCCCTTCACACCAGCGGTGAACGCCAGCTGCAGCTGCACGCAGCGCTGTGCAGGGAGCCTGAGAAACGCAGCGTGTTGACCGAGAACCGCGAACCTCGGAGTCCGCACGCCGCGTGCCGTGTTGACGAAGCCCGAAGACAGGCGAAGCCACACGCTGTTTAGACAGGTGCAGCAGAGCGACACACGTGCGGTTCCGGACAGCGGCCCCACGGCGGCCAAGACTCAGCTGCTGAGAAGGCTCTGGGTCTGGAGCTGAGCGGCGGGCTCGCAGATGCTGGTTAACCATCCCTTATAATCGACAAAGCACATAAATGTTAAGACAGGCAGGGAGAACACAGAGGAGGAACAGGGCGGACCCAGACTGCCCCAGGACGACTGATTCCTCGCCGCACACTTCACTGGTTTTCCTTGTGTCCCCCGCTGGTGCCCAGAGGCCAGACCAGGAGGTGGAAGAAGCTAGGCTTGTTCCTCCACAAGCGCGCTAAGAGGCTGCACCAGGAACGGCAAATGGCTGGCACACGTCACACAGGCCTGCCCGCCTCACCCACGGCAGACACTACTGATGGACCGCAGCATTCCCTCACACGGAGCGCAGCTGCAGGCCAGGCCCCCTCCTCGGCTTCACGCTCGCGGCAGGCTGCCNCTTAGCAAACTAGTTCAAGGTAATTTATGACTCTGGGATGCTTGGGTTTCTAAATACAACAGACAACTCCAAATTGCAAAGGCTTCAGCCTCCCTCCCCAAGGAGACAGTGCCTGCCCGGCCCGGGCGGTGGCTCTGACGGTCCACTGGCAGAGAAGGCTCGGGCACAGGCAGCCGGGCCTGCCCCACCGTGGGCCCCGGCAAGGCCCACCCTTGAGACTCAGGGACGACCACGTCCCCCCGCCATCCCTGCCTCCTTCACCTCCGCTGTGCATGCGGAGGGGATGAGGACTTTTCCCTTGCTCTGTGGCGGCTGCACTGCGTTCAGAGTTGTCACAGCTCAATTGGCTTGTCTATGCTGATAATATTGTGGGTAAGTCAGAGTTCAGAGCAGAGACTCTGCAACTGGAAGCTAAGCCCCTGCCCAGGGCCACCCGCGAGCCCCTCAGGGCACCGTCCGCTGCCCCTCGTGCTGGTCGCCTTGCTGCCCAGCCCGTGGTAGACTGCCCTCCCTCTGTCTGGGGGCACTGGGCTGCCTGCCACCCCTGTCTCCACCGACTCCCTATGCAGTGACTGGGCAGCTGCCTGCATCGGAGGTGGGGTCCAGTTTCCCCACCTTGAACCGGTGCTGCCTCCAAGACGTGCTCTGGCCTCGGGCCAGCAGATGGGCTGGGAAGGATGACTGAGCCTGTGCCGGGCCCAGGCCTCAAGCAGGCTTGTGTGCCCACCCTCCTGGGACCCTGTCACAGCACGTGCAGAGGCCCAGCGAGCTTCCCGGAAGAATGAAAGATAGGCAGTCCTGGTCAGCATCACCCCCGGTCACCTCAGCTAGCAGCCGGCTGGCCGCTGACCCCCGGCCGCAGATGGGCCCCCCTGCCCTGCTCAGCCACACACGCTTGTGGGAGCCCAGGAGCCTGCCCAGGCCGCGAGCTACTCGGCTAGTAAACGGTTCTTGGTGTGAGCTGCTCCGTGCTGAAGTGCTTGTTACGCAGCAGCAGCTAGCTGATGCAGGCGCCGCAGAATCCTGAACACACAGGCCTCTGTGCACAGGCTCTGCAATGCACGGACAGGGGCTGGCTGGGGGCAGAGGGGCTGGGCTCAGACTCTTGCCTCCTGGCCCTCAAAACAGCCGCTGTTCAGGCTCTGCCCTACAGACTGGACCCTGGGCCTCAGTGCACCAAGATACAAGCTTGGGCACCCCATGCCCAGGCTCCCCGGGGTGTAGGCCCTACTCAAAGCCTTCCAGTGGCTTCAGCGACACTCAGGGTCAAATCCAAGCACACTGCTCCCACCACCCCTGTGCCCCCTCAGCTTCCCGTCTCCCACCCTCTCGCACCAGGCCAGCTCCATGGGCCTCCCACACACAAAGCCCAGCCCCACCCCAGGGCCTTGCGCCTGCAGCTCCCAGGGCCTTGCGCCTGCAGCTCTCTTCCTGGCGCCCCCTGGCGCCTCCCCACCTCCTGCACCCCCGCTCCCAGTGCTTTAGCATGCTGCAGGGCAGCGTGCTTCATGTCAAAGGGCCCCACTGCCCCCCACACCCTGCCCCTGCCGGCTCTCCTTCCAGAGCACGTGGCATGACCTGGTCCCACAACACCCAAGTCACGAGGCCTCCAGCGGGAGCCAGGAGGGGTAGGGGCGGTGGGGAAGGTCCCCCGGGGTCCACCAGGCTGCAGAGCCGGGGCGACCTGCTGCTGTCCTCTCCGCCTGGCAGCTGCCAGCCCCTCTGTGGGCAGTGATGGGCTGCAGCCTCGTCTAGGAGCTGGGCTCTCACTCAGCAGCACGAGCCGGATGTACGGCCGCACGACGGTTGCTGTAAGCCTCCAGTGGGCGACTTTTGTCAAAGATACCAGGACTTGAGGTGGACCCAGAGGTGTCTTCCGTGGAGCGTGGAGCCCCTGCAGTGTGAAACACTCTAAAATTAAGGGCCCAGCATTCAGGGCTGATTCTCCCACCGCAGGGAGCCGGGGCACCCCTACCCCAGAGCAGGTGGCCTGGCCCGGCCTGGTCACGGAAGAGAAGGACGTTCTCTATGGCCAAGGAGGCCAGGGCAGGCCCAGGCCCCCCACAGATCCAGAGCTCAGGGGCAAAGCTCTTCTAGGTTCTGTGAGGGGAGACAGTCCCCCTGGGGAGTGGTTTCGGATGGGTCTCGGGGAGGCTGAGCCGGGGGCCGGGCCCAGGTCCAGGGGGCTTTGCGGCCTCTTGTGGGGAGCATGGGGTCTGAGGCCAGGCAGCGGGGTTGGGGCTGCACACCCTGGGCCGCCCTCCGGCCTGCTGCGGGGCCCTGGGCTCTGGGCCTCAGCCTCAGCCTGTCAGACAGGCACACCAGCGTCTCTGCAGGGCTACAAGGAAAAGCTTTCTCAGACCCGGGCCTGGAACCTGAAGCCATCGTCATCATTGTCTCTCTAGGGTGAGGGTCTGTGGGCCTCCGCCAGCCTCTCCTTGTGCCGAGCTGTCCCAGATCCCGGGCCTTCCTGATCCTGTGGACGGGCAGGGCAGAGATGGCGGGGGCTGGACTGAGGGCTTAACTCCGATCGCAGGTCCGAGAGCGGAGGCCACCTCCTTTCCTGGCTCCAGACCTCCGAGTGGGCCCTGCGTCAAGGGCCCGGGAGGTGGGGAGTGGCCGGGGCCAGGGCAGGGTCAGAGACCATGACTCGGAACCCCCACGGCAGCGGTGGGGCATTCCGCCAGCAGAGCTGCTCTGATCCGGGCTCCAGGGTGACGGTACTGCTCCCCGAGTTCTCCTCGCTACCCGACCAGGAGCTGGAGGTCCCTGAACTACAGGGCCTCACTGTCAACATGACACCGGGGGGATGCAGCGGGATGAGAAGCAGGAGCAGGCGCGGCCCTCTGGAAGCACCTTCGGAGAAACGCGGCAGAGATGCCTCCATGCCGGGCCGGGGAGCCCACCGGAGCGGAGCTGGGGGTCTCAGCCCTCTGCTGCAGCCCCAGACTCGGGCCCCCACCCACCAGCCCTGCTGTGTGTGGCCACGCTGCCAGGGAAAGGAACCCAGACCTTGCCCTCTGGAAGTCCTGGCCACCCTCCATCACAGGGTCACCCACACAATCATCCCGTCATTACGGACTCAAACCCTCCTCTCTGCTCATGTTTCCACAAAAACATCCAGGAATCAGGACACTGCGCTTTCTGGGGCCCTTGCACACACTAGAAATTGCAACTGCAAAATGGGAGAGAAGGAAAAAGACACAGAGAGTCCTGTGGGGCGCTCATGAACCCCCAGAGATCCGAGGGCCTCGGGACCGAGGACGTGTAGACAAAAGGCTTCCAGATGTGAGACTGGAGAAAGGAGGCCCTTTCCGTCAACGGCACAGGAAAGCTGGTGTCCATGTGGGGAAATGAACCCGATCCCTACCTCACACCTCACACCACATCCCAAGTCAGGTCTGAACCTGCATTTGATACGGAAAACTCGACAACGTTTAGCATAGTTTTCTCTGAGGAGTTATCTTCCTACATTTGGGACTGGGAACAATTTCTTAAACAAGGAACAAAAAGCTCTCCAGGCTTAGGAAAAAACTGATAGATATGACTACAGCAAAAGGAAGGATTCCTTTTTACCGGAAGACAGGAGGCAGAGAAAGCACAAACGGCAAGAAGACATTTGAAATTTGCACAACAGCAGAGGACACGCGTCTAGAAAACGCAAGCTCCTGCGAATCCACAGGAGAAAGAGGGCGAGGAGTTAGAGGCCTGAGGCAGGCATTTCTGAAGAGGAGGAAACAGGCGCACAAAGGAAAACCTGAGACGAGGCACCGGTGGGCTTTGCTCGTGCGCTGGAGAGCGCAGCTGACATCCCAGCGCCTTGCCGCACGCCCACTAGACACGCCAACCGTGAGGCAGCCACCACGGGCTTCAGAGGCAAAGACCCACTAGAACATACGGGTCTCCCCACGTAAATGCTGGGGATGAGAGACAGCTGCACAAGCCCATCCATGCACGTTCCCTTCCTAGGCACAACACAGGGCACACGCAGGCGACCTCCTGGCAGCGCTGTTAACACCGGGAGCACGCCCAGGACCCAGGTACACGCGGCCAGGAGCATGGGAGGAGAACTGCTGAGCGGCCCTCCATCCCCCTTCACACCAGCGGTGAACGCCAGCTGCAGCTGCACGCAGCGCTGTGCAGGGAGCCTGAGAAACGCAGCGTGTTGACCGAGAACCGCGAACCTTGGAGTCCGCACGCCGCGTGCCGTGTTGACGAAGCCCGAAGACAGGCAAAGCCACACGCTGTTTAGACAGGTGCAGCAGAGCGACACACGTGCGGTTCCGGACAGCGGCCCCACGGCGGCCAAGACTCAGCTGCTGAGAAGGCTCTGGGTCTGGAGCTGAGCGGCGGGCTCGCAGATGCTGGTTAACCATCCCTTATAATCGACAAAGCACATAAATGTTAAGACAGGCAGGGAGAACACAGAGGAGGAACAGGGCGGACCCAGACTGCCCCAGGACGACTGATTCCTCGCCGCACACTTCACTGGTTTTCCTTGTGTCCCCCGCTGGTGTCCAGAGGCCAGACCAGGAGGTGGAAGAAGCTAGGCTTGTTCCTCCACAAGCGCGCTAAGAGGCTGCACCAGGAACGGCAAATGGCTGGCACACGTCACACAGGCCTGCCCGCCTCACCCACGGCAGACACTACTGATGGACCGCAGCATTCCCTCACACGGAGCGCAGCTGCAGGCCAGGCCCCCTCCTCGGCTTCACGCTCGCGGCAGGCTGCCCGGGACGGTGGATCAGAGAAGGCCTCCTGAGCCATGCCTGCTTGCGGATTCGGAGGGTCCAGCCAGCTCCGACCCGGAGGGTCTGAAGCCCAGCTGGCGGGCCAGAGCAGCCCTGGAGGGCAGAACCTCTCGGGAAACCGTCTATCGGTTCTGGAGCCAGCCCCAGCCGGCCCCCGGCAGCGGGGAACGTCTGCTACTACTGCGCCCAGCCCTGTGGACTCCGGTCTCTTGAGCCCCTTGCTGGCCACCCACCACCTTCCTGGGTCTCTGTGCTCCCACCTGCCACGGGGGAAGGCTCTCGTCTACCCAGTGCTGGAGAGCTTCCCCGGACTTGCAGCCAGCTCCCCCGTGCAGGCGGCCAGGCAGGATCGCCGTCCTCTCCAGTCCCCGAGGCGCGGCCCCGCTGAGCCCTGTCATCTGCCCACCGCACCCCCGGCACAGGGGCTGCACCCCCGTCTCCACCGTGGCCTCCTCAGGCTCCAGGCCTTCCTTTCTTTGTTCCTGAGCTCCCTCTGCCTGGGTGGGGGGTTCCCTATCTCTGTCCGCGCCCTCCCAGCAGGAGCTAACTTCCCTCCTTTCGGGCCAGCACCCACAGGTCAGCCTTCTCATGCAGAACGCGTCCGTTTCTGTGCGTGTCTGTCCCTCTAGTGCAGGGACCCCCTCGGGTCAGCCTCACAACTGGCAGGAAATGAATAACAGCACCAGGATGATGACGATCATTTCTCAGAATAAGTGGGCTTGCCCGAGCTGGCCCACCGATGGAATGAAGGTGCCTGCCGCCAGGGACGCGGGCGGTGCTGTTGGGGGACACACTGCTCTCCTTCTGCATGAAGAGAGAATCAAGGGCTACGGAGAGGGGTCGCCTCCAGCGTCACAGCCCACCTTCCTGCCTTATGGGGGCCTGGGGGCTTTCCTTCCGCATCCCAGGGCCGTAAAGCCCCAGGCCTGTGTGGACATGCCTCCCTCCCCAGCTCAAGGGACGCCGAGTGACCACGGTCACTAGTTTCTGAGCAGCAGGCTCGCCCTGTCTCATCCTGATTCCCACTGAACATTTTAATAACAAGGTCATATCAGAGGCATGACAGTCAGCGACACGGTGTCTTGCTGACTCACCTTGCTTCCATCTTCTTCCTCTTATGCAAATATTATCCTCTGCCTGGGTGGGGGGTTCCCTATCTCTGTCCGCGCCCTCCCAGCAGGAGCTAACTTCCCTCCTTTTGGGCCAGCACCCACAGGTCAGCCTTCTCATGCAGAACGCTTCCATTTCTGTGCGTGTCTGTCCCTCTAGTGCAGGGACCCCCTCGGGTCAGCCTCACAACTGGCAGGAGATAAATAACACCACCGGGATGATGATGACCATTTCTCAGAATAAGTGGGCTTGCCCGAGCTGGCCCACCGATGGAATGAAGGCGCCTGCCGCCAGGGACGCGGGCAGTGCTGTTGGGGGACACACTGTACTCTCCTTCTGCATGATGAGAAAATCAAGGGCTACGGAGAGGGGTCGCCTCCAGTGTCACAGCCCACCTTCCCGCCTTCTGGGGGCCTGGGGGCTTTCTTTCTGCATCCCAGGGCCCTAAAGCCCCAGGCCTGTGTGGACACGCCTCCCTCCCCAGCGCAAGGGACGCCGAGTGACCACAGTCACTAGTTCCTGAGCAGCAGGCTCGCCCTGTCTCATCCTGATTCCCGCTGAACATTTTAATAACAAGGTCATATCAGAGGCGTGACAGTCAGCGACACGGTGTCTTGCTGACTCACCTTGCTTCCATCTTCTTCCTCTTATGCAAANGTGACCACGGTCACTAGTTTCTGAGCAGCAGGCTCGCCCTGTCTCATCCTGATTCCCGCTGAACATTTTAATAACAAGGTCATATCAGAGGCGTGACAGTCAGCGACACGGTGTCTTGCTGACTCACCTTGCTTCCATCTTCTTCCTCTTATGCAAATATTAAGCGCCTGCTGGGGCTGTGGGCACAGGAAGCCTCAGTTTACTAGGAAAAACTGTCTGGCAGCTTCCCAGAAAACAAGGACGGGAGCTGGCAGCACCGAGGCATCTCCACTGAGCGAAGTGGCCTCCAGCTGCTCCATCCTGAACAAAGGCCCCCGCGGGCCCACCCTGGGCCCACCTGACCCCCAGGCCAGAGCGCTCATGACACCAACATACAGAAGGGCCTGGACCCCGCTCCAATCCGCACTGTCCACAGACTCCGAGAAGCAGACGCCACACTCTGCTCTTTACCTACAAAGGTGCAAAAACAGGGGAGCTCTGCTCACAGCAACACAGAGGCCAGAGGTTCATTTCTGGTTCTGGCTGCTCCTGGGTTCATCCTTTCAAGCCTTGGAAACTCTGGGCACGCTGCTTTTTGCTCTACAAATCCCACCACACCCCCCAGCAAGCCCTACACCTGGATAACTCCATGTCCTCCTCCAAATCAGGCTGCAACACTCCCTCCTCCAGGCAGTCCCCCATGCGTTCCCTCCAGCCGCTGTTACACTCATTTCCAACCAGAATGATCCAGTGGGTTCAAATGCTGCTGTGTGTGTTCGACAGGGTGGGTCTGTGGGCCCAAGGCTCAGGGCTGGTATTCACCTCCATAATCTCCGGCCCCTAAGCCTGGGCCCTGACACATAGTGGGGATGGAGCAGGGCCTCCAGAAAGCATGAGCTAGGGACTTCCTGGTAGTCTAGTGGTTGAGAATCCACCTTCCAATGCAGGGGACATGGGTTCAGTCCCTGGTCAGGGAATGAAGATCCCACACGCCCCAGGGCAACCAGGCCCACTCGTCGCGAAGACCAGGTCCACGGCCACAACTAGAGAGAAGCGTGCACCCCGCATCGGAAGATACCGCGCGCTGCAGCGCAGACCCTGCCTGACGCAGCCAAGTGCATAAATAAATAAACGATGTGGTCTTAAAAAACCCCAAAGCACAAGCTAGATACCTAAGCTTTGCCTTCAGAAAACTTACAGTTTAGTGAAAGAGAGCTAATGACAAACGAGATGGATTTAAGGTACTCTGAACACAGATCAGGCAATCCTTCCCTGATGACTTCACATTTAAGCTGAGATCTTACTGGTATTAACCAGGCAAAAAGGTATAAATAACCTTCCAAGGAGACAGGATAAAGGTGGAAGGCAGCACTTGTGGGATGGAGTAAAACCAAGAGTCCATGGGTTATGCGTCAACAGTTAGGGCTGAGTAACAAACGCTAACCCAAATCTCAGCGCCCATCAGAAAGGCTTATTACCCTCATGCTATCTGCTCACCTCCTTCCCCTCAGGACTCGGGCTGACGGAGCATCTCTATATCAGCTCAGTCGTTCAGTCATGTCCGACTCTTTGTGACCCCATGGACTGCAGCATGCCAGGCTTCCCTGTCCTTCACCAACTCCCAGAGCCTGCTCAAACTCATGTCCATCAAGTCGGTGATGCCACCCAACCATCTCACCCTCTGTCGTCCCCTTCTCCTCCCACCCTCAGTCTTTCCCAGCATCAGGGTCTTTGCCAAGAAGTCAGTTCTTCGCATCAGGTGGCCAAAGTATTGGAGCTTCAGCTTCAACATCAGTCCTTCCAATGAACATTTGAGACTGATTTCCTTTACGATTGAGTGGTTTGATCTCCTTGCAGTCCAAGGGACTCTTAAGAGTCTTCTCCACGCCACACCTTTATATGGATCTTCAGCATCTGTGTGTGGATAATGCCATTGCCAAGGGAGAAAAAAAAGAGGTGGCATACTCCAGCAAAGGGCACTGAATGTGGGCAAAGTGTAACTTGGTTCCACACCAGGCTTCAGATTTTGATGTGTGTCCCAGGAGCAATGGAAACGCACTGCATGAAAATTTCCATTTTTAGTAAACCACTCTAGCCCTAGTGAAGAGAGCCCCAAGCTTGACTTTTAGCTCTGGAAGGACCCGGTACTCACAAGCACCCCCAGAGAGATTTTCTACAGCAGCAGCCCCTCTGCCACCATACAGGAACCACAGCCCAGGGTCCTCAGGCACAGAAAACCCCGGACCCTCCTCTGCCCTGGGTCCCCTCAGCAGCCACGGAGTGAGGAGGGGTTCAGACGCACAGCTGTGCGAGTGTGGCCTCGCCTGAGCCCAGCCTGGCCCTGGAAGTGCTGCGGTCACGGTCCACGGTGCTCACGGGCTCACGCGGCCGTGCTCAGACCCAGCCACGGGCTGTGAGAGCAGAGGGGCTCCAGGACCTCATTTCCCCAGGGCTGCGTTTTGCAGAAACGAAGAAAGCAGAAGCCCAGAGTGTGTGTGTTAGCCGCTCAGTTCAGTTCAGTCACTCAGTCGTGTCCGACTCTTTGCGACCCCATGAATCGCAGCACGCCAGGCCTCCCTGTCCATCACCAACTCCCGGAGTTCACTCAGACTCGCGTCCAGCGAGTCCGTGATGCCATCCAGCCACCTCATCCTCGGTCGTCCCCTTCTCCTCCTGCCCCCAGTCCCTCCCAGCATCAGAGTCGCTCAGTCATGTCCAACTCTTTGCGACCCTGTGGACTGTAGCCTGCCAGCCTCCTCTGTCCGTGGGGTTCTCCAGGCAAGAATACTGGAGTGGGAAGCCATTCCCTTCTCCAGGGGATCTTCCTGACCCAGGGATCAAACCCGGGTCTCCTGCATGGCAGGCAGGCAGGCCCCCTAGTGGGTAGGGATTCCTCAGGGTCACAAAGTGGGGGGCAGGGTGGGACTGAAAGTGCACCTTCAGATGCTTCCTCGGACAGAACTCATTCCCCCCGGGAGCCTCCTGTCCACTACGCAGAGCAACGGATGTCCTGAAAATGCATAGTGCACACAGCAGGCGCTCAGCGTGTTATAGAAGCAGGGTGGTGGGACCGTTACCTTGAGACCACCAGCCCTGCAGTTAGAGGCCCTCGGCCGGCACCACCCCCCCAGGTCCCCTACGCTCGGCATCTCTTTCTCTTGCTCTGTGTGGCGAACAGCGTCATGCTGATCTGACCACTAGGGCAGTCCCTGTTCATGGGGGAGCCCAAGAGCCTTGGCCCGACCCCTCTTCCCCTACTGAGACCTCCTTCCTTTGGGCCTTCGGGGACCCTCCTCCCCACCTGCTCACCAGACCACGCAGAGACCCACACTCAGGTTGGAATGAAGTGGATCCCCCCTGCCCTGTCCACGCCTCCCTCGGAACTCCGCTTGCTGCTGCTGCTGCTAAGTCGCTTCAGTCGTGTCCGACTCTGTGCAACCCCACAGACGGCAGCCCATTGGGCTCCGCCATCCCTGGGATTCTCCAGGCAAGAACACTGGAGTGGGTTGCCATTTCCTTCTCCAATGCATGAAAGTGAAAAGTGAAAGTGAAGTCGCTCAGTCGTGTCTGACTCGGCGACCCCATGAACTGTAGCCTACCAGGCTCCTCCATCCATGGGAGTTTCCAGGCAAGAGGACTGGAGTGGGATGCCATTGCCTTCTCCATGGAACTCTGCTTACGTGCTCCTTTCTCTGCATCTCGGCCTCCATGGCTGCCACAGGAGGGACCGAGCTGACCGTGAATCCACAGGCCAGCCCTGGAAGGCACTTGTGAGGCGAGAGCTGACCGCTGAGAGGCTTTGGGTACGAGAGACCCCGCTCTTCCTGCTGCAGAAGCCGCCGCGGTCCGGAAGCAGAGCTTAGGCCACAGTGAACCTGCAGCTGTGCTGATGGCTGGGGGCTTCCGGCCATGGTAGGGGTGGGGTGAGGTCTCTGAGGTTCTGAAGGCCCACTGTGTGCAGGCTGAGGAGGCAAAGAGAGGAAAAGGTGGAGGCCTGCCCCAGAGGTGTTCACAGACCTCCTGTGGACAGGTCAGCCAGGCAGAAGGCATCACAGCACATGAGCTGCTTTTATGGGTGAAGGGTATGGGCAAGTGCACAGACCCAAGGCTGATGGGGGAGGACAGAGAATGTTCACCTGAGACTGGAGGGTTGTATCCGTTAGGTATGTGCTTGGCGGAAGTAAGACAAGCATCCTGAGAGTGGCTTAAATTACAAAGGCAGCTAACGTTTCATGTTGAAAGACAATGAGAGATGGTAGGCCCAGACAGGGCCTGGGAGCCCAACAGTGTCATCAGTGCCCCAGATGCCACCCACTTCTCTACTCCACCGTTACCAGAACGCTGGTGTTGTTCCCTCATGGACGCAATGTGGCTGCCTCTGCCCCGGCCATCACCTCTGTTTAGTCCGCACTCAAAGCAGAAGCAAGGGGGCACCTTCTTCCCTGTCGAGCTTTCTTTTCAGGAAGGAAAAATCTCTCACAGAAGCCCCCAGACTTCCTCCAGATATGTCACTGGCCAGAACTGGGCCCTGATCCCTTGTGAAACAGCTGCCGTAATGGCTTAGATCAACTGTGATTCCCCCACGCGGGGCGTCCACAGGAAGAAGGCGGGGAGGGCTGGGCAAAGGCTTCCAGCTGAGTAACCGATACCGTCCTGTCACGAAGCAGAAACGGACAAGGGAGAGACCGAGCTGACCGTGAATCCACAGGCCAGCCCTGGAAGGCACTTGTGAGGCGAGAGCTGACCGCTGAGAGGCTTTGGGTACGAGAGACCCCGCTCTTCCTGCTGCAGAAGCCGCCGCGGTCCGGAAGCAGAGCTTAGGCCACAGTGAACCTGCAGCTGTGCTGATGGCTGGGGGCTTCCGGCCATGGTAGGGGTGGGGTGAGGTCTCTGAGGTTCTGAAGGCCCACTGTGTGCAGGCTGAGGAGGCAAAGAGAGGAAAAGGTGGAGGCCTGCCCCAGAGGTGTTCACAGACCTCCTGTGGACAGGTCAGCCAGGCAGAAGGCATCACAGCACATGAGCTGCTTTTATGGGTGAAGGGTATGGGCAAGTGCACAGACCCAAGGCTGATGGGGGAGGACAGAGAATGTTCACCTGAGACTGGAGGGTTGTATCCGTTAGGTATGTGCTTGGCGGAAGTAAGACAAGCATCCTGAGAGTGGCTTAAATTACAAAGGCAGCTAACGTTTCATGTTGAAAGACAATGAGAGATGGTAGGCCCAGACAGGGCCTGGGAGCCCAACAGTGTCATCAGTGCCCCAGATGCCACCCACTTCTCTACTCCACCGTTACCAGAACGCTGGTGTTGTTCCCTCATGGACGCAATGTGGCTGCCTCTGCCCCGGCCATCACCTCTGTTTAGTCCGCACTCAAAGCAGAAGCAAGGGGCACCTTCTTCCCTGTCGAGCTTTCTTTTCAGGAAGGAAAATCTCTCACAGAAGCCCCCAGACTTCCTCTAGATATGTCACTGGCCAGAACTGGGCCCTGATCCCTTGTCCTGACTGGGGAAACAGTTGCCGTAATGGCTTAGACCAACTGTGATTCCCCCACGCGGGGCGTCCACAGGAAGAAGGCGGGGTGGGCTGGGCAAAGGCTTCCAGCTGAGTAACCGATACCGTCCTGTCACGAAGCAGAAACGGACAAGGGAGCTGAAGGTCAAAGCCATGGGAACGGCAGAGGAGAGCAGCACGTGCAGCGGGCAGAAGCGCCAGGGGCGGCCTGGGGGCTCGGGGTCGCCGGCGGGCCACTGCCCATGCGTGGGGGCTGGCCAGGGTCTCCTAAGAGGTTTTGTGCCTGGAGTGAAGCAGGCTTGGGCAACGGGGAGCTGCTGAGACTCAGAGAGCGGTGCCGGGGCAGGTGGGAAGTCACAGGTGTGCAGAAGCCGTCACGCTCAGGAGCTGAGCAGAGCCGTTTCGCGATGGGCAGTAATGTCGCTAATAGACTGTGGAGGCCTCTGTTCAAACACATGATTGCAGTTGACGAGAGAGAGTACATGTGACCTTAAGTAACGAGTCTGCTGGGGCCGCTGCCCGTTTCTGGATGTCAGAACACAAACACTCGGCCAGTTCCGAGACAGCTCCGAAGTCACACCGGCTGCACACACACCTCTCCTCTCTCACCTGCGCCCTGCCCGGCCTCAGGGTCTGCAGACCCCAGGGCACCCAAATGACCCAGTGTGGGCGAGGGAGACTGGCTTCCAGGCTACTGAGGAAAACAGAGGCTGGACGTGGCGGGTGCTCACTGGTGAGTGGGAGCGTGGGCTCTCAATCCATCAGCCACTTCTGATCCCAGCACGCTTGCTGGGCGGGGAGGCCTTTTCTCTCTGTGACACTTTGCCGAGGGCATACGTGTGAGCCCCAGAGACATGTCATTCCTTCTTATGACGTGGGTCTCCGGGGCCTGGCACGAGGAACACTCTGACACACGGGGAGTACAGTCCCTGGGGGCACACCCCAACGCCCAGGCAATCATGTCCCGGAACTGAGGGGGCTTAAGGGTCAGGTGGCCATTTCCAGCCACGAGGGGCAGACCGTCAGCATCCACCGGGCACGTTTTTTAAATTAAATCACACATTTACAACCAACAGTCAAGGCCCTTTGTCAGCAGTCTTGTAACCTTCAGCCTCTCAGCTTTTATTTCTCCCTGGGACTAAGTTCTTGGCATTAAGCTGAGTCCCATTATGGACATAAATCCTGTCCCTTTCACTTGTCACCTTCAGTATAAGAGCTCCCCCCAAACTCCCCCTTCCTTCCCCTCGGCAACCCCTCCGCGTCACCTTCAGTATAAGAGCTCCCCCCAAACTCCCCCTTCCTTCCCCTTGGCAACCCCTCCGCACAGGTGAGTGGGGCTCTTTTAATGCAGTTCTGCAGATTGGTGAGCTAAGGATTTAGAATAACAGGGTGAGGAGGGGCCTGCCATGCAGGAGGGCAGGGTGGGTGGCGGGCAGGGATGATTCACCTATAAAAACTCAGCCAGCTGAAATGTCAGGGAAACGGCTGCCAAGGGCTGAGAAGTGCAGAGTAAATGGGCTCAGTGTCGACCCAGCAGCCTTTGGGGTGGCTGGCCCTGGAGCATGGGTCTCAGTGTGAAAGAGCGGGTGTTCCCCAGCGCCGGGACTCCCACCATCTAGAAACCGCAGTTGAGATGTGCAGATGCTTTGAAATCAGAACACTGGGGTTCAAGGTGGCTCCACCGCGTGGTTAGTTCATTTCAGGCGCTCAGTCATGTCTGACTCTTTGCGACTCCCATGGACTGCAGCACGCCAGGCCTCCCTGTCCACCACCAACTCCCTGAGTTTACTCAAACTCATGTCCACCGAGTCGGTGATGCCATCCAACCATCTCATCCTCCTCTTGGTTAGTAATTAAAAGCAAAAGGAGCCTCAGTTTCTTCATCTGTAAAATGGGAACACTGAAGTCTCTCGCTCTCAGGGTTAGACAGTGGAGCAGGGGAGCTGACTGGGCTGAGGGTGGTCCCAGGATGCTGCTGTGGCTGCTACGGCCACTGTCCTCCAGGGCAGGGTCAGCACGCTTTTCCTGTGAAGGCTCAGACAGTAAGTATTTTAGGCTGCATGGGACCTCTGGTCTTTGACCCAGGCATGACCCTCTGCTGCTGCAGGGCAAATGCAACTTCAGCTAACAAGTCGTCCCTGCTCTCTCTCCTGTAAAGGTCTCCTACAATTGGTACGTTGTTGATATTTTCCCCAGCAGTCTTGATTCCAGTTTGTGCTTCATCCAGCCCGGCATTTTGCATCATGTACTCTGCACAGAAATTAAATACACAGGGTGACAATATACAGCCTTAAAGTACTCCTTTCCCGATTTTGAACCAGTCTGTTGTTCCCTGTCCGGTTCTACCTGTTGCTTCTTGACCTGCACACAGGTTTCTCAGGGGGCAGGTCAGGTGGTCTGGTATTCCCATCTCTTTAAGAATTTTCCAGTTTGTTGTGATCCACAGAGTCAAAGGCCTCAGTGTAGTCAGTGAAGCAGATGTTTTTCTGGAATTCTCTTGCTTTTTCTATGATCCACCGCATATTGGCAATGTGATCTCTGATTCTTCTGCCTTTTCTAAATCTAGCTTGTACATCTGGACGTACTGTTAAAGCCTCACTTGAAGGATTTTGAGCATTACTTTGCTAGCACGTGAAATGAGTGCAATTGTATGGCAGCTTGAACATTCTTTGGCATTACCCTTCTTTGGGATTGGAATGAAAACTGACCTTTTCCAGTCCTGTGACCATTGCAGAGTTTTCCAAATTTGCTGGCCTGTGAAAAAGGAGGGTGAAAAGCTGACCTAAAATTCCACATTCAAAAAATGAAGATCATGGCACCTGGTCCCATCACTTCATGGCAAACAGATGGGGGAACAAATGGAAACAGGGGCAGATTTTATTTCCCTGGGCTCCAAAATCACTGCAGATGGTGACTGCAGCCATGAAATGAAAAGATGCTTGCTCCCTGGAAGAAAAGCTATGAGAAACCTAGACAGTGCATTAAGAAGCAGAGACATCACTTGGCCGACAAAGGTCCATAGAGTCAAAGCTGAGGCTTTTGCAGTAGTCACGTGTGGATGTGGGAGCTGGACCACAAAGACAACGGAGCACCAAAGAACAGATGCTCTCAAACTGTGGTGTCGGAGACTCTCGGGAGTCCCTCGGACTGCAAGGAGATCCAACCAGTCCATCCTGAAGGAGATCAGCCCTGAACATTCACTGGAGGGACTGATGCTGAAGCTGAAAGTCCAATAGTTTGGCCACTTGATATGAAGAGCTGACTCACTGGAAAAGACCCTGATGCTGAAGGCGGGAGGAGAAGGGATGACTGGATGAGATGGTTGGATGGCATCACCAACTCGATGGACATGAGTTTCAGCAAGCTCCAGGAGGTGGTGAGGGACAGGGAGGCCTGGCATGCTGCAGTCCTTGGGGGTCGCAGAGTCGGACACGGCTGAGTGGCTGAACCACAAGAACTGCCGTGGACCGTTGTGTTGGTCAGGGGTACGGCGTGATTTGCTCTTTGTCCGTATTGTGGAATAATCACCACGGCACGTCTATTTAACATCCAGCACGGCAGTTACGATGCTTCTGCTTGTGATGGGAACTGCTGAGATCTGCGCTCTTAGATCGACTCCCTTCCAAACACAGCACAGTGCTGCCAACCAGCGTCGCCCGCTGCACAGGACCCCCCTTTATTATGTGACTCGGCGTTGGTGAGTCTCTGACCCCGCCTCTGGCAGCTCCAGCGTGTTCTGTGTCTCGGTGCGTCTGGGGTTTTATTCGGGTTCCACGTGGAAGGGAGGCTGGATGGCATGTGTCTTCCTCTGTCTCACTTCTTTCACAAGCATAATGCCCTCAAGGTCCATGGCTGAAAACTGCAGGATCTCCTTTCTCTAACGGCGGGTTACGATTCCACGTACGCACGTCACATGTTCCCCATCCGTCCATTTCTCTGCGGACGCCGAGCTTGTCCCCGTGACCTGGCTGTTGTAAGTAATGCCGTAGGGAAGGTGAGGACGCAGGTATTTCTCAGCACGGCGATCCCCTTCCCGTCAGACAGACACCCAGAAGCGGGACTGCTGGATCGCACGGCAGTTGTCTTCTCCTCCGTGGACACTCCATGCTTTTTTCGACAGTGGCTACGACAACTTCCATCCCGTAACAGCGCACGAAGGCCCCCTTTCTGCACACTGTGGCTAACTCTAGTTACTTCCTGTCTTTGGGTGGCAGCCCTCTGGCGCGTGCGAGGCGGCACCTCGCCGTGGTTTCAATCTGCATCCCCTGGTGCTTGGCGGAGCAGAGCATCTTTCCACGCACCTGCTGGCCATGTGCGCTTCAGAAGAATATCCACCCGGATCCTCTGCCCACTTTACAAATGGGTTTCTTGGTCTTTTGCTGTTGAGTTGTATGAGTTCTTGAGATACTTTGGGTATCAACTCCCTATCANAATCTGCATCCCCTGGTGCTTGGCGGTGCAGAGCATCTTTCCACGCACCTGCTGGCCATGTGCGCTTCAGAAGAATATCCACCCGGATCCTCTGCCCACTTTACAAATGGGTTTCTTGGTCTTTTGCTATTGAGTTGTATGAGTTCTTGAGATACTTTGGGTATCAACTCCCTATCAGATACATGATCTGTAAATATTTTCTCTGGGTCCGGAGGTGCCTGACCTCTGCTTTCTGGAGGACGGTGGTCCAGGCTTGGGATTTTCCATTTTCACCCCTGTTTCCAATCGGTGGCCGGGATCACTACCCACTTTTCTGGGAGCCGGCTGGAAGGGGTGCGGTGGGGCGTGGGCACGGCTCTCCTGCAGTCATCGGGCAGACGGGCAGATGGTCACGGGCCCTGGATTCACACGTCCTCGCCTCCGAGTGATGCAATTCGTAGAGGACCTCGCTGCTGAAACGCTCAGAGGGATGCAATTCGTAGGGGACCTCACTGCTGAAACGCTGAGCGGTGCTCTGTCCCTTGACAACCTGGAAGCCAAGTTGTGGGGAACAAGGAGTCCCCGAGTCATGAAAGCTCGGTTGAGGCCTCCTGGGAGGCTAAAGCCTGCTCCGGGCCGCTGTCACCAAGGAGGGGAAGGCCTCGGCTGGCACTGGAGCTGCGGGCCTGCACTTGCCCTGCTCACCCAGGGTCAGCTCTGGGGCTCATGGCATGCGCGCTCTGCTGGGGGCACGTAAGAGGGTCCGTCTCCGGTGGGAGCGACTGGCTTTTTCCTCTGGCTGAGGGCATCCTGTGTGCCAAGCACAGCCATCCTCAGGGTCACGGTGGGAAGGCAGGGCGCAGAGAGGCCAGGGAGTGTTTCCAGGTCCCACGGCCGCAGGCGCAGTGCTGGGCTCTGACACCCCTGATGCCCGGCCCCTCGCTCTCCTTTCCCCAGAGCCTCCGGGTCCCACACGCCCGCGTCCCGCAGAGGCCCAGAGACGGGCACCGGAGCCCCCTGCCCAGTGAGCCGGACGCCGCTGTGAGAGGGAGGCCGGGGCATCTCCAGAGTCCCCGAGGCTGAGGCTGCTCTCGGCGCGGCGCCCCGCGCACACTCCGGCTGGAGTCCAGCTCTGTCCTCAGCGTCACTGTGTCCTCCGTGCCCCTGTCCCCACGGGGCTGGAAGCTGCAGCCGCTTCACAAGGTTCTGAGGGGCCTACAGAGTCCTTGAAGCCGTGCCCGGCATGCAGGGAGCACCGTGGGGTGTCGTCTCCTCTTCCCCTTGCTGGACGAGGAGGGGGTCCGGCGGGGGGGGCGGGTCCTGGGCTGCGCCCGGCTCTCACCCTACTCACCGTCCTGCAGGGGGAGGTGCCAGGCTGGGCTCTGTCCCCTGTCCCCCCAGGCACCCTCAGTCCCCACCTCCGCTGCCTGACGACTGTCTTCCAGAGGCATCTCTGTGCCTCCCTGACACTGCCTGCCCGGCAGCCCCTTCCAGGGATTGTTCCAGAGCCTCCTGGCCCTTGGCCCCCACACCTTCTCTGTGTCGGGCGTGGGTGAAGTGATGGAGTCTGGGGGAGTCCGACGTCCCCGTTTGCCCACGGCCTCGAGACCCCCAGAGGGGGCTGGAGTTTCATTCATGCGCTGATGTGCTCAGAGAGTCTTAGCACCTACTCTGCTGGGTGGTCTCAGGGCCCAGACAGACCAGGGGACTGCAGGACAGCCTAAGGAAGGTGAGCCGAGCTGGCCTCCTAACTCCTCTCAGCCTTGGTCTTCTCCTCCTTCGAATGGGCACAGCCTGCTGTGGGGGAGTGGAAGCCTGGCCCGCTGCCAGACACCACCGTCCACGCCTCAGAGGTCAGAGCCACGTACGGACGTCCGGGGGTGGGGGGCGGGCACCAGCATCATCAGCCTTTCTGCAGGTCGGAAACGGGCATGCGGAGGTGGCGTGACCCCCGATCACAGAGCCCAGGCCGCCCGGCCCGGCTCGCGGCTGTTGCCCACGCTGGCCCCCCTCATCCTCCTCCGGGACCCGCGGCTGCGGCCCCAGCGCTGTTATTCTGCGGGAGCAGCGTGGGGGCATGGGGGACCCGTGACCCGAGCACTGCAGAGAGGGGCTGTGCTGCGTTCACCGCTGGACACCCAGGCCCCGCCCAGCCCGGCCACACTGCAGGGCCTGAGCCAGTGTTTGCTGAGTGGCCGCCTGACCGTCGGCATGGACCTGCACCGTGCCCAGCACGTCCTCAGCTCTGCAGCACGCCCGGCTTCACGGCTGTCACCTCCATTGGGCCCGTCAGGGACAGTCAGGAGACCAGAGCTGCTCAGCAGGGGACAGACAGCCTCGGGGTGCCTGCGGCTGCCCCAAGGCTCCCCTGGGCCATCCCAGGCCAAATCCCCGGGAGGCCCAGCCGGCTCCCAGAGTCAGCGACGAGCCCCATCCCCGGGGGTGTGCACACGGGCGCTGAGGGGTGCTTCCTGAGGGCGACTCAGCATCCGATGGAGCTGGGGCCAGACTGCTTTCCACGTCCATTCCAAGCCTGCACCGCCGCCAACACAGAGCCAGCTGCAAAGACACTAGCGTGTGGCCTGGACTAGAGCAGGTTCCCTGCTATGTGACCTCAGGCCTCAGTGTCCTCATCTGTAATAAAGAACTACTAGCAGGGCCTGAGGAGGGCTCACTGAGCTGCTCTCATCACCATCCCCATCCTCACAGAGGAAGGGGGGTGGAGGCCGGCTGCAGGGACAGGGTCACATGCCCCCACTCCCCCACACCTCTGAGCCACCGTGCATGCTGTTCCACCAAGCACACCCACACCCTTCCCTGTCCTGACCAGATCACACAGCGGTGATGCTTCAAGGCCCCCCCAGACCCTAGCCCACCTTCCCCACCAGATGTGTCCCTACTTCACCTCAAAGCTCCCCACCTCCTGGCCTCCTCATCTGGCATTATTCTGTCCCTCATGGACAGACACCCAGGCTCCCTCCTCACAGTCCCCCGAGCCCCCGACCTGGGACCAAGTACACAGCAGGTGCTCAAGGCAAGCTTTCTATGAATACATCCTATTTTAAGCCAGCCTGACTTAACACTTTGCAATCACTCAAACAAGTGAGCAAATCAACTATACAGATTTTGTGTTTTTTTTTTTTCCCCATGTCTTCAATCTGTTGCCTAATGTATGGGCTTCCCTGGTGGCTCAGAAGTAAATAATCCATCTGCTGCAATGCGGCAGACGTAGGGGACACAGCTTGGATCCCTGGGTTGGGAAGGTCCCCTGGAGAAAGGAAGGGCGACCCACTTCAGTATGCTTGCCTGGAAAATCCCAGGGACAGAGGAGCCTGGCAGGCTATAGTCCATGGGGTCTCGACTTGTGCATGCACAGTTGACTAACGTATGTTAGGGTTCCTCTCCCTCTAAAATCACAGGCCATGACTGGAGAGCACCCAAGGAGTTAGACAGGACTGGACACCCAGGACGCCCTACAGATCCGTCTCCGCAGACGGACAGCTCAGACCAAGGCTCGACCAGGTTCTAGCCTCTGCTTTCATACTGTGCATGGAATTTGGTTGGTTTTTCAAATTAAGCTTTTATACTTGTCAGCCTAGCAGGGAAGTTGTCATTTCCAAACTCATTTTTCCAGCAATAATCAAGTTACACCACGCGTGAGACGGCCTGTTCCCCGAGTTATTTAATTAGAATCTGCAGCTATTAGCCGGGAAAGAGTCAGTGCAGCGTATTTCAAAACAACCTCCGTCTCTGGGAAGGGGCGGGGGTGGTGCCCCTGGAAGGTATCAGCTCCTGACTCCTCCAGTCAGGAGCATCAATCTTCCCGCCGTAGATTTCCAGAGAAGCACCCAGAGGGGAGAGTGGGCTGGAGCTGAGCCTGGCTGGCACCCACGGGAGGGAGGGCTGGAAATGTCAGCAGAGCCATGGTCCTGAGCATGGACCCAAGGGAGCGAGAAATGTCCCCGAGGACTGCTGCTTGGGCTAGGGAGCGAGAAATGTCCCCGAGGACTGCTGCTTGGGCTAGGATAAGGCTCAGAGGTTGTAATGGAGAGCCCCACAGCCGAGTGACAAATGGAAGCTCCCATCCTTCCCACTGGTTCCGGAGGCAGACAGTCCAGGGCTGGTCCCGGAAGCCCCTCTCCCTGATGCCCATCGTCCCTGAGGAGTGGCCCGTCTACATGGGGGCAGGATGAGAGCCAGCCTCAGAGCTCCTGTTCCCATGGGCACGACCAAGGGAGAAGCAGCTGGAGCCAGCGTCTCTCTGCTAGGACACATTCGAGAGGCTCTACGAATCTCCTCCCTTCCTGCCCTGAAGGAAGGGAGTTTCGCACAGCCAGCCTCGCTGCAGAGATGGGGCCTTGTAGTCCTGGGCGGCTGTGTGGCCACTGAAGGTTGGTATTCAGTGCTCTGGGAAGTGGACAAGGCTATTGGGAGCCTCGGGGGCCCCTCAGCCCCATCCCTTCTAATGTTCCGCCCACCACCCCACCCCTCTCTACCTGAGGTCCTATTTTATGAGACTGTCATGTGGACCAGACAAACCGCATTAAGCAATTCATAATTCAGGAACCAGCTACATACCCTGGGCTTCTGGCTGCTGGTGAGTTTTGCTGGCGAATTGCTGGTGGGGATCCCTAAGGGCCTGAGGTTGCCCCGCCCTGCCGCCCTCCCTGGGCACCTGAGGCCAGAGGGGTCCTGTCCAGCAGCAGGCAGCTGTTACTCCCCACTCGTGGCTACCCCGCTCTTTAGAGGGTAGCATAGCCCCATAGCCCTCGCTGTGAGACTGAGCTGGCACGGAGGGTGAGCAGCGGCAGCCGTGGCCCAGCCCAGGCCCGGGGCTCACGGGAGAGGAGGCTACGGTCTCGGGAGGGCCCTGAGCCTCCGCCATCAGAGCCGCTGCTCCCAGGCCCTGAGCTGGGGGGCGTGAGTTTGGAGCTGCCACGGACAGTGCACCACTGGGGGTGTCCTGCAAGCAAGGGGGCCAGGCCTGCCCCCGACTCCCCACTTCCGCCCCGCGTGTGCCTGACACCCCGCTTTCTTCAGCCCTACGCCTGCTGCTTCCTGCGCTCAAATTCACGCATCGGGGGCCCTCCCTGATGGGGAAAGGGGAAAAGGCCCGACTCCCGCATGACAGAAAAGCCAGCTGCAGAGGAAAGACCAAGCCTCTTTGGGGGATCACCCCCCGCCTTTTCCTGATTTCCCACGCTGGCTGGTTCGTGGGGCTTTACCATCCTATGACGAACCTCTGGGTCGCAATGAACACAGACCTCCGGGCAGCAGTCCCCCTTGGTCCTTCGGGAAACGGGGTGATGTTGGTGCAAGACAGTGACGCGTGATTTCCGGGCTCCTACCCTGCGGCGGCCCCGGCCTTTCCCGGCAGAACCGCGCTGGTGGCTGCTGGGAGTTGCCTGATACTTCTTCTCAGTCGTCACCCCATCTCGTTGCTCTGATGAGCTCCAAGCACCAGGTCACTCCAGGACCATACACAGCCCCACCTCTGGGCGGGGAGGATGCGGGACAGAGCATCTGTGAGGCAGCTTTCTGGAGCATCCAGCTCACGTCACGATGAGGAAGGACCGAGTCCTTGATGAAAACCATCTCTGTCCCCCACCAGCACGGCCCTCGGCGGGTGGGGGCTGGCAGGGTCGCTGCCCTGACTGCTGGTGCCCCTCAGGGTGCCACGTGGGGACGAGAGGCTCCTCTGCCCAGAGGCCTTTGGCTGAACCTCACGGGCTGGGTGGGGCTAGACCTCAGGGCTGCTGAGGTCAGCGGAAGGGAGCCGTGGCAGTCAGGGCCGGGCCTGCACGCTGGGTTTCCCGGAGCTGAGACCGGATCCGCGGCCGTCACTCTGAGCCCTGGATCTCGCCCCTTCAACACCCGTGGTTCTCGTCGCCTCTGTCACCTGGGGGGTCCTCGCTACCCCAGGGAGGCTCATGTGCGGCCTGTGTTGACCCATGGATTCCTCAGGACCTCTTCTAGAGTCCTCTGCCACTAGGGTCCACGGTCATCATTTTCTCCAAGAGGTTTTCCTGCTCAAACGACAAGGAATCCAGTGCTGCCAACACAGTGCCCGCTGCCGCAGCTCCACAAAGTCCTCCCCTCAGGGGGCAGGGGCTGGTGGCCACGGTCCCAGGCTCCACGCTTGCACCAGGCGGCTGCTGTAGTTTTGGCCCAGGAAGAGCTCCAGGGCAGTGTACGGGGGGTGGGCTGCACAAGCAGGGCTTCAGCTTACAGCCCATGCACTTCCTGCCGAGGCCAAGCCTGCCCCTCTCACGTCAGAGAGGAGGTCTCCTGGCTTCAGGCCCCTCCCTCGATCCCTTCCTGGTGGCCGTCCTGCAGGTGGAGGTTAGCTCCCGATGAGCCCCAGGCCTGTCCATTCCTGCGAATGGCCCAGCGGGTCTCCTCCGGTCAGTCCCCACGGATAACTTCATGAACTTCGGCAACATAAGACCATCCCACAGCCTTCATGGAAAAGTGCCCGGAGGCAGAGGAGCCCTGCTGATTTTCCTTATGGACCTGGACGGCCAGCCGGGCCAGTGTCACCCTGGTGAAGCTGCGTTGGCCCGTGATCTTGAGGAGCTCGGAGTAGCCCACAGGCACCTCCTCGTCAGCACGGAGGCCTCAGCGAGGCCCTGTGCCGTGGCCACCTGCTAGCTGTACCAGGCAAAGATACTGGGTACACTTACAAACAGTCCTAGCTATGTTAACAACGCCAGCAATGCTAACTACCTAGTGATGCTAGCAGTCCTAGCTATGCTTACTAACTGGCTCAGCTGGTGAAGAATCTGCCTGCAATGCGGGAGACCTGGGCTCAATCCCTGGGTTGGGAGAAGGGAAAGGCTACCCACTCCAGTATTCTGGCCTGGAGAATTCCATGGACTGCATAGTCCATGGGGTCGCAAAGAGTCAGACATGACTGAGTGACTTTCACTTTCATACTAACTGTACCAACAATTCTAGCTACACTAACTATACTAAAAATACGAAAAACAATCTAAGAGAAAAATCACAAAGAAAAAATTTTTTAAAG
The DNA here is from genome assembly GCA_006410675.1 of Oreotragus oreotragus. Classification (NCBI taxonomy): domain Eukaryota; kingdom Metazoa; phylum Chordata; class Mammalia; order Artiodactyla; family Bovidae; genus Oreotragus; species Oreotragus oreotragus. The sequence goes on along the minus strand of SJYX01020481.1, from coordinate 988,558 downwards.
AGAGTAGAGAATAAAGAAAAATAAACAAAATGGGAGTAAAAAGGGAAAAAAAACAAGCTAACTGTGGGGCCAAGGTTGTCAGGTCACCAGAGGGAGCGTCCTGGGTTGTAAGAACAGAAAGCCTGGGCCCAGCAGGGACCTCTGTAGGTTTTCTGCAAATAATCATAGCAGCGCCTTTTGAGGTCAGAGCAAGAAATGGACCAATCACCGCTGGGGGTGAGCCACAACGATCTTCTCAATAACTGGTCTCAAGACCTCTTTACTCTTAAAAACAACAAAAATAAAGGACCCATACAGTTATTTATGTGAGTTGAGAGGCTGCTGCTGCTGCTGCTGAGTCGCTTCAGTCATGTCCGACTCTGTGTGACCCCATAGACGGCAGCCCACCAGGCTCCCCCGTCCCTGGGATTCTCCAGGCAATTCATTCGAAATGAAAACTGTAGGATAATTCAGTGGACTTTTCATTTCTAGTTTGAAAACCTGTAATAATTTTTTACTTTTAAAGACCTCATAACATCGACACTTAAAATATTAAATTCTTCCTCCTTAAAAGTCTGGTCTCTAATACTACAACTCAGCTGGCATCATGACACTATAGGGAAATGATAAGACATGATAAGTGTCTTTATTCTTTTTGTTACCATGTCAAATATGCAGTATTTGAAACCTGGGAGGTTGAGGCAAGATTCTAGGATTTCCCCCTCACAATCCAACTAACCCGCACAGAGGAAACAATTAGGAGAGAATAGACGGGGATTCGTTTATTATCAACTCTAAGAACTACTGCCTCCAGGAAGTGATGTGTGTGAAAAACTCCACAAAAGAGGCGAGATCTGGCCTGGGTTAGAGGCACACTGTTAGATCTGTGGAGCTGTAAGGAAGGTAGCTTCCATCATATCTTCACCGGTGATGTCGGGAGATTTCTCATCAGAAACCTTTGAGGCACAGGCTGATGTTAATTCAAAACAGCTGTCAACCAAAAATCCTATATCTGGTAAAACTGTCCTTCAAAACCGAGGGAGAAATTAGGGCCTTCCCAGAGAAGCGAAAGCTGAACAATTTCTTTACCACCAGACCTGCCTGCAACGAGGGGTTTCCTTCGGGTTGAAACGAAGGATCCCGGAAATGTGAAGAACTGGAGCTCTCTGGTGAAAGTAAACTCACAGATAATTGGAAAAGCTGGCACTACTGTAGCCTCACTTTGTAGGCCCAGTGTTTCTTTTCTACTCAAGAGACTAAAGTACTAAAAAAACACACCAAAGGACTACTGGCCTGTGTTCAGACGCACAGCCCGTAAAGACGTAACTCCGGGGCGTCGCAGCTGAGAGGGGATGGAGTCAGAGCCGCCCAGCAGCAGCGNTTCTACTCAAGAGACTAAAGTACTAAAAAAACACACCAAAGGACTACTGGCCTGTGTTCAGACGCACAGCGCGTAAAGACGTAACTCCGGGGCGTCGCAGCTGAGAGGGAATGGAGTCAGAGCCGCCCAGCAGCAGCGTTTTTATCCTTTGTTACAGCTGCTGCTGCTGCCGAGGCTCATCAGGCGTGTCCGGCGCTGTGCGACCCCACAGACGGCAGCCCGCCAGGCTCCCCCGTCCCTGAGATCCTCCAGGCAAGAACTCTGGAGTGGGCTGCCATTTCCTTCTCCAATGCAGGAAAGTGAAAAGTGAGAGTGAAGTCGCTCAGTCGTGCCCCACTCTTAGCGATCCGGTGGACTGCAGCCCACCAGGCTCCTCCATTCATGGGATTTTCCAGGCGAGAGTACTGGAGTGGGGCGCCATTGTTACAGTTAAGTTGGTATAAATCGGCATTACAGTACTATAACTTTAGGATGTTAAACGTAATCCCATGGTAAGCAGAAAGAGTCAAAGAATATACACGAAAGGAATTGAGGAGGGCATTCAAACGGCTCACTACAAAAAAAAGCCAGCTAAAGACAAAAGATGGCCAAGGTGGAAAAGAGGGACAAAGACGCCATAAAGCATATAGACAGCCAGCAGTAAGATGAAAGCAGCAAGCTTTCCTTACCAGCAATTATGTTAAATGTAAATGGATTAAAATTTCCAAACAGAACACTAGTTGGCAGAAAGGATACAAAGGTCTCATTCTAGTTCCAAAGACACGAAAACGCTGACGATGAACAGACAGAAAAAGAGAGTCCATGCAGACAGCACCCCAAGGGAGCAGGCGGCTGTGCCAATGCCAGACGTCGAATTTGCATTAGGATGCGTCCCATCACGTCTGACTGTTTGCAGCCCCGTGGACTGTAGACTGCTAGGCCCCTTTACATGAACGGACAGAAAAAGAGAGTGCATGCAGACAGCACCCCAGGGGAGCAGGTGGCTGTGCCAATGCCAGACGTCGAATTTGCATTAGGATGCGTCCGATCACGTCTGACTGTTTGCAGCCCCGTGGACTGTAGACTGCTAGGCTCCTTTGCCCATGGAATTTCCCAGGCAAGAATACTGGAGTGGGATGCCATTTCCTCTTCCAGGGAACCTTCCTGACTCAGGGATCAAACTCCCGTCTCTCGAGCCTCCTGCATTGGCAGATGGATTCTTCACCACTAGCGCCACCTGGGAAGGCCCAGGAGGCTTCACGTCGGAAAAGGCTTCAAGAGGCAAAGAAGACACTGCACATTCAGAACAGCTACAAGATAAAACTGCAAACACCGAGACTCCTAAGAGACCACCAAAACATGCGGAGGAAAAATGGACAGGACACAGGGAGAAACAGTTGGTTCTACGGAATAGTTGGAGCCTTCAATACCCACCTCGACACCCAGACAGAAGCGAGGAAGGGGGAACGTGAACAGTGCAATGAGCCAGCTAGATCCAAGACATATGCGGCCCTACCAACCAACCCGGCACACGAGCTCACGGGAGGCCTTCTCTGGGATAGACCACGCGTTAGAGCACAACCTAAGTCTCAGCAGACTTTGAAAGGTAGACGCACACACTATCTTCTCCAGGCACAATGGGATGCCGTTAGAATAAAATCCGTAACAAAAGAAAAGTGGGAAATTCAGTTTGTGGAAAGTAAACGCACTTAAAGAGAACCTCTGTCAAAGAAGAAATCACGGGAAATTAGAAATTACCTACAGACGAAGGAAAACGCGGACGTGGCCCTCTGAGAATTGACGTGATCACAAATAAGGAACCCAGCTCTGTGCAACGGAGGAAACTAGAAACAGGAGAAAAACTAAACCCGCAGCTGCCGAAGGAAGCTCGCAGGAAAGATCAGAGCAGACGGCAAAGCAACAGAGAAAAGCCGCAAAACCTAAGGCCGGTGCTTTGGAAGGATAAGCCGTCTACCAGACTGTGAGCTCCACTGACTAAGAAAAAACGAGCAGGCAAATTATTTCAACAGAAGTAAACATGGGGACATTATTACTCACTGCAGAAAAATAAAAAAGGATTACAAGAGAGCACCAGGAACAGCTGAACTCTGACGAATGAGATAACTTGGATAAAGCAACAAATTCCTAGAATTGCAAAATAAGGCCAACAATTCACCTGCAGGGGTGAGGTCAGTTCAGACGTGGTGAGACCCTGACCCGCAGTGAACACTCGTTAAACGGTACTACACTTAATTCCTACCAGTGAGTATGGGTTCACTTTAAGGGGCTGATGAGAGCCAGGGAGAGAAACGATAATGCTTTACCCTGCAGAAAGCCTCTGCATCTTAAATACAGTATCAGCCCTCCTGGGCGCTCCATGCAACTCTCCATTCTTTCCAAACTCTACACTCTGCAAATCTCTCCTTCTTCCCCCTAAATAAATCATTAAAATGTTCCAAGTCTGGCCCTCGGGAGCTTCCCCTGGAATGGAGTGAACAGCAGACACATGCTCCCCGGGCACAGGGAGCAAAGTCCTGCGTTTGCAAAATGGTCAAAAATGAGTCATTTCATTTGTGGAAAATGAATACATCTGATCTTGCAAATGTTTCGCCTCGGGGAAAAGAAGCGCATGCAAATTCTCAAACAGGCTTCTCTTGGTAAAATCGTTGCTGGCTGCTCCTCGAGGCTGAGACATCCAAGCAGGAAGGCGGCGCCTCAGATGGTCTGCGTCTAAACGGGCCCCACGGAGGGTGGGGAACAGGGGTTCTCCCTGGATTCAGCTCCTTAACATTTAGCAAAGAGCTCACAGCATCCATCAACACCTCACTTGGCCAGGCTAACGAAACCCAGACATCAAAGGCGGCCCCTTCCGCCCACTATCTGTTGTGAGGGTTTGTTGTGGGGACATGAAGGAGTCTCCATTGAGCAAGGTGAATGGTCCACTTTTTTCCTCCAGATTCATGGTCTGAAAATATTTATGAGTCCTGAATCCAACAGAACAGTTTTCCCCTGTTCCATGCAAGACGTGCTGCGTCTCCTGGTGATACCAAGGCAAATTCATTCCACTAAGGTCCGTGGGGGGCTGCTCTGTGCCTGGGGGTGCTGGCCCCATCTGGAAATGACCTCTGGCCTCATCCTGGGTCCCCAACTCTGCCCGGGTGAGTAAGACAGGGGCCTGCGTCACTAGGACACAAAGCAACAAGGACCTGGATATTAAAAGTGCGCACGGCAGCCTTGGAAGGCAAGTGTGAAAGCCGAGCAGGACGCGGTGGGCATCCTGGGCACGGGAGCGTTCCTGGGCAGCCTCCACGACCTTCCCCGAGTTCCCAAGCACAGTTCAAACAGCTGCCAACAGGGAAGGGAGGGGACGCAGGGACAGGGACAGGGCAGTCAAGAAACGGCCCTGCAGCCTCGGAGCAGGGTCCTGCTTTGTCTCAAGGGAGACACGGAACAATCTCTCTGAGCTCTTCACAGAACTAAAGCCCAAGCGATGGAAGGTGTCAGCATTCTTCAAACCAGAGAAGACCGCCTGAGGCCACATTAAGGGAACAAGAGAAGTTCATCCGGAGTCCACAGGGGGCCAGGTTAAGGGAGTGTACGTAGGCCTGCACACACCCGCATCTTGCTTGAACCATTGCTATAAAGCTTCTCAGCCAAGCTTCCCAGGTAGGGGCACACAGTTTCCGAGGGCAGGAGTCCACTGTGTCCCCCCGTGCCGGGCAAAGCAACAGAGCTCTTCTGTTCTGCTTCACCCCAAACCCTTGTCTCCGAGATTCGATTCGGCACTGGTGCACAGAGGCTGAACTTTCAGCTTCAGTGGGAGGTGGGGAGGGCAACAGGTCAGCCTCGGCCACCCCCAAAGCTTCAGGGCGGCGGCAGCTTGTGGGGGATTCCGAGAAGCCAGAGGTTCGCCCCGAGGAGAGGGTGGAGGAAATCGCCCGAGTCACACCCACAGGCCAGAAGGCAGGCAAGGAGTCACTGGTCACATTTAGAAGTCAGGAGCACTGCTCTGCAGGAGCAGCTCGAGGGGGGCTCAGAGGAAAACCAGGCTGCCCCGGTGGGGGGTGCCGGCGGGGCAACAGGGACCGTGGGCCAAGAAGCAGGGGGTCCAGGTTTCAGAGCACTCCTTCTGGCGGGGAAAGGGGGGGCTGCAGGGAGGCCGCCCGACAGGATCTGGGTGCACATACAGAAGACACCCCTGCACACGCCTCCCCGGAGACCCAGCTCTGCGGCCTTTCTGCAGGGCGGTCCCCGAGCACCGGGAGAACAGAGGGCCGAGTCAGAGCTGAGCGGCCCGGGGGTCGCCAGTCCTCAGCAAGCGGAGGGCCGTGTGTGTGCTCTGCCCACGCCGGAGCACCGGCCGTGACGGGTGGCAGAGGCCTGAAGCCCGCAGTGAGAGACCCGGGATGAAACGTGGGATGGAGCCTGGTCCAGGACAGAACCTGGCACCTTCACGTCCTGACGGCTCCCGCCCGCGAGCCAGGCGTGCACAGGACACGCGGACTGGGGCCGCCAGGCGGGGGTCCTCACAGCAGAGCGAGACGCAGCCTTCTCCGCCCGCACGCCCAGCCGAGCTCCGCCCTGCCCAGCTCCTCCGCTCCAGGCGCCCTGCCGAGAGCCGGCTGGCTGGAGCTGGGGACATATGTTCACTCCGCACACCGCCCCCCATGTCCCAGGGCCGTTCCTGTTCCCACCAGGCAGCCAAGCCATGTGGCTCTGGGTCCTCACAGGAGCGCCCCCACCTCGCCCGCACGGACAATCCTCCTCCCGCGGGCTGGCTGCCAGCACCACGGCCTTCAAACCCCACTTTCCTGACCCCCCACCCCTCCTCGGGGTGCGGAGGCTGGAGGTGGGGGGTGAGACCGGCTCGCGGGCTCTTCAGGCCCACTCAGGCCCCCTGCAAGGCCCCTCCCGCTGCGCACGCCTCCCGCCGCTGCTCACTGGGAAGCAGAACCCACAGGCGACTCGGGAACTGCAGCGCAGCCGTCTCAGCTGCAGCACCTTCTGGGCGAACGTGCCAGACGGGGGAGGGGGGTCCTGAGACCCCACGCAGGTGCTGGGGGCTGGTGGGGCCCCTCTCTCCCCTCTCCTTGCCCATCCGCTTCCGACGTCTTTGCACACCCCCACTGCCGGGACCCTCACTCCCTGCCAACGGTGCTCGACTTTTAGTGAGCTTCCTGGAGAGGTCGTCCACAGGTCCAGTCCACGCCCAGCAACTGCATCAGGATCAGAGGAGGCCGGTGGCCACCCTTCCCTGCCTGCCCTGCACCCTGCCCCACCTCCTGAGGGGACAGCCTACTAGCTGCCCATGTCTCCTGCCCTGGCTTTTTAATGCAAATGTTATAAAGCAAGAAATCACATTCTTCTATCTGACTTCCTTACCCGAAATGTCACGTGACGTCCAGGCTCTCTCGCACCTTCTCTGTTCGCAGACAGCACCCCTGGGCCTCCTCCTCACCAGCAGCCAGTGAACACCCCTCTCAGAGCTGCAGGCGGCTCTCACGGACCCCGGGTGGTCCCAGAACACCCAACCAGGCTGCCCCTGCACCTCCTGGACGCTCTCACACGGCATCGCTTCCAGCCCCTCAGGCCTGGCACGGCCCGTCCTTCTTCCTCGTGTGGCGCTCTGTCCAGGCCCCTTGAGGGTGCCTCTGCTGCCTGCCTGACTCGTGGCCATCAGCCCCAGCCCCCTCCATGGCCCCCGCCCTGCCTCCCGGCCTCGGGACCCTGCCAGCAGCTCCTGGGCTAAGCCGTAGCCCAGTGCAGGGGCCTGTGGCTCCAGGAGCCTCCCCAGGACGCAGGCACCTTCACTGAGCCTCCGGCTCTGCCTCGAGGACCCCGCCCCGCCCAGCACTCCCAGCTGCAGCCCCGCAAGCACGTCCTCTACCCACCTGGTCACGGGAAGGCACCCTGTGGGCCCGGGGCCTGTGGTCCTTAACCACCGTCCGTGCCTCCTCCTCGCCCCCACGCTCACCACCAACCCCTGTCTTCCATCCCCCATGGCCTCCTTGGCCCCCAACTCAAGCCTTGAACTCCGCTGCCCCAGCCCCTGGGCTGCGGCACGAACATCCGCCTCTGGATCCAGTCAGAGCCCCTGGTGCCAGGGATGGGGAGGCATAGGGCTCTTGGCCGCCAGCCCTGTGAAGGTGCCATCAGTCTGTGGCACGCGCCCAGAGACACACTGCAGCCCAGGTGGGGGACCGTCCCTCTGGACTCCCCAAAGACTTGCCCCATACACCCAGCCTGGCCCCAGGGGCTGAGAAGCTGCTGGTCCTACGCAGGTCACAGCCCAGGCGAACCTGGCCACCACTACCCTGATGGGAAGGAACCACCAGCAGGCCAGGGGGCCTCTGAGAAGGTCACTCTGGGACCAGGAAAGGCTCGGCGGTAAACGGGCACTCTCACTCCAGGACGCTGAGCCGGCACAGTGCGGCCAAGGTGCCTGGACGCTGGGCAGGGCTTCGATCCCCCTAGCCAAAGTACTGGAGTTTCAGCTTCAACATCAGTCCTTCCAGTGAACACCCAGGACTGATCTCCTTTATAATGGACTTGTTGGATCTCCTTGCAGTCCAAGGGACTCTCAAGAGTCTTTTCCAACACCACAGTTCAAAAGCATCAATTCTTCAGTGCTCAGCTTTCTTAATAGTCCAACTCTCACATCCATACATGACCACTAGAAAAACCATAGCCTTGACTAGGCGGACCTTTGTCGGCAAAGTAATGTCTCTGCTTTTCAATATACTATCTAGGTTGGTCATAACATAAAGAGTAAGCATCTTTTAAATTCATGGCTGTAGTCACCATCTGCAGTGATTTTGGAGCCCAGAAAAATAAAGTCTGACACTGTTTCCACTGTTTCCCCATCTATTTCCCATGAAGTGATGGGACCGGATGCCATGATCTTTGTTTTCTGAATGTTGAGCTTTAAGCCAACTTTTTCGCTCTCCTCCTTCACTTTCATCAAGAGGCTTTTTAGTTCCTCTTCACTTTCTGCCATAAGGGTGGTGTCATCTGCATATCTGAGGTTATTGATTTTTCTCCTGGCAATCTTGATTCCAGCTTGTGTTTCTTCCAGCCCAGCGTTTCTCATGATGTACTCTGCACAGAAGTTAAATAAGCAGGGTGACAATATACAGCCTTGACGTACTCCTTTTCTTATTTGGAACCAGTCTGTTGTTCCATGTCCAGTTCTAACTGTTGCTTCCTGACCTGTATACAGATTTCTCAAAAGGCAGGTCAGGTGGTTTGGTACTCCCATCTCTTTCAGAATTTTCCACAGTTTATTGTGATCCACATGGTCAAAGGCTTTGGCGTAGTCAATAAAGCAGAAATATATGTTTTTCTGGAACTCTCTTGCTTTTTCAATGATCCAGCACCTGCCCCACCCCATTACAAAAAATACGTTTCTCATATGCAGCTGGTCTTCACCGGAATTTCCAAGTCAAAGCTTCCAAAACCCTTGGACTTTCCTGAACGCTTAGAGCCGTGGGAGCAGCCCTGAGGCAGAGCCCCCGCTTCACTTCTCAAACAGTCTGATCCTTAGTCACAGGCCAAGGTGCCCAGGCCCTCCTGGCAGCACCCAGGTCGTCCCTCGCTCTCAGTGGACGCAATAAGATGGCAGGCGGTTCCCAGGCCTCAGCTGCCCCGCCCAGAAGGACCCTGGACTCCCTTCCAACTGGGCATCAGCGGCGTGGCCACACCACCGGATCCTGGTTGATGATGGGAACAGATCCTGTGCGCTCTGCCCCTGCCCCAGGGTTCACAGCAACCTCAGACCAGCCCTCTGTCGATTGGAGACTCTTCAAGCTGTTCTCAGGAAGCCCGAAGCAAAGGCCAGGGTGGGCTGGTGAGGAAGTGTGATGCCCAGTCCAAGGAGCTGGTCAGTAAGGCTGCCTGAAGCTCCCTGCCACATGCAGAGGCAAGGGTGCCGTCCACAGGAGACAGCGCCTCCCCAAGCCCGGGGCCCAAGGGCCTGGGGCCCAGTGTGCTCCAGCTCGCTGTGTGAAGAACCCATGTTGGAGCCGGCCCCCACTTCACACACCAACGGCCACACCCGGCAACAGCGCATTTACGCAGACAGCCCGTCCAGAGGATGCCCTTCAACCCCGTGGCATGCCGTTGCCAGTCCTAGGAGAGCAGGAGCAGCGAGGGCAGAGAGGGCTGGCCGCTGGGCGGGTGCTGCCCGTGCGTGTGTGTGGCTCTGGTGCCCGTGTGAGCCGGGCAGCAGGTGGCGGGAGCCCCCCAGAGCCCTCTGGTTGCCGCCCACGGGCATGGGGTCCCCGCGGGAGGATGACTGCCCAGACCGGCACGCACGGAGGCGGGATCACAGGAGTGGCCTCAAACCCCTTCACCCACCCCCAGGGGACTCCCCTGCAGGCCACCGAGAGTCGGGATGAGGCTTCACACGTGTGCACCTAAGGCAGGTCAGCGATGCCTTAGACTGGGCTGCTCAAGACACACCTGGAAACGAGGATTCTTCTGGCACCGGAAGTTTGCTCGGGAGGTGAAGGCTAGCGGGTCGGGAAGTGAGAAGAGGAACATCGGGTGCTTAATTATGGCTGTGATCGACCTGCCTCCCCCCGTGGGAGACCCCACTGTGGGCAACAGGGTTCGGGCCACCAGGGAGTCCTGGGGGCCGGTGCAGAGTCCCCACCCAAGGGGTGAGATTGCTGGGGTCCTGCTGAGTGTGCTCCCGGGGGACAGCAAGTCTCCACATTTCAGCCTGCCACACGGGAGGCAAGGGGTCACCAGCCTCAAGAGAAGACCCCGGGCCCAGAGGTGCTGGCGGCTGGAAGTGAGAGGCTGGGGTGAGGGGCTGTGTGATCAGTGCTCTCTGGACTGAGAGAGAGCCGCTGCGGTCCTCATGATGCCGCCACGGATAACCGAGCTGCCGTGTGGACTTCAGGTCAAGGCTACAAGTATTGCCTTGCCCTCTGGTGTCACTTCAGGGGTGGGTCCTGCAGACGCCTCATTCAGCATGTGTACCACCCCCTGCCTCTCTGCCCTGGGCACGTTAGTCTCTGGAAACTGAACCCTGCATTTCCCAGATGCCCTTGCAGCTAGGTTCGCCTGGTGGCTTAAGTTCCTCTGGACAGATGTTGGTACGAGATTTAAGAACTGGAAGTAAACAATACAGGCTGGTGGAGGGACGGGGCTCCTGGCTGGCAGGGAACAGGGGCGCCTGGCCCTGGGCATTACAGACCGTGGGGTTTCCATGACGACAGGGTCAGACGGGGCTAAGCGACGGTCGGGCCATGTTGTCCCTGAAGGTGGGGTCTCCTGGTCGTCCTAGAATCTGAGTCCTGACTCCCAGGAATAAGTCCCCCCTCTGCTCAAATCAGAGAGTGGATTCTGTCATCTGCAGCTAATCACTGTGACGGATACAAATTCAGATTCTGAAGTCATCATTGTTTTCTTATGTGAAAGAAACACGGCAAAGCTTCACGTGAGTGAAAACCATCTGTAATCCTACCACCTGGAGGGACTGTAATATTTTTGCATGTCTATTTCTAGACTGGTTTTTACATTATTTTCAGATAGTTAAAATGATGCAGTTTATGTCATTCTCTGCCAGCTTTGCTCACTTAATATGAATCATGGACATGTCCCGTGGCCTTATCCGGAGGCCTACAGCTCCTGAGGCCAAATCAGTTTCCTTTCCAACTTCTCTCTCTCTCTTTTCCGTTTTTAACTATCATACTGAGGGATAATTGACATAGAAGAAGGTGTATGTATTTCATGTATACGACTTAGTGACTGTGGAGATAAGATTAAAAGCAGAGACATTACTTTGCGACAAAGGTCCATACAGACAAAGCTATGGTTTTTCCAGTAGTCACGTACGGATGTGAGAGTTGGACCGTGAAGAAGGCTGAGCACCGAAGAATGGATGCTTTTGGACTGTGGTGCTGGAGAAGACTCTTGAGAGTCCCTTGGACTGCAAGGAGATCCAACCAGTAAATCCTGAAGAAATTAACCCTGAATATACATTAGAAGGACTGATGCTGAAGCTGAAACTCCAGTACTTTGGCCACCTGATGTGAAGAACTGACTTATTCGAAAAGACCCTGATGCTGGGAAAGATTGAAGGCAGGAGGAGGAGGGGGCGACAGAGGATGAGATGGTTGGATGGCATCACTGACTCAATGGACATGAGTCTGAACAAACTCAGCTCCGGCAGGATGGCCTCTGCCTGCCCCAGGCCCTGTCTCCATCCACGCTCAGCGCCAGGCCCCAGGGCCCCGGATGCATGTCTGGCCCTCCAGGTTCTGAGTGGGCTTTCCACTCGGCGTAGGTGGCCTCATCCCTCGGGTCCTAGTGTGCCCGCTGCCCGGGGCTGGGGTGGGGACACGGGGCGGCGACATTTCCTGCCTGCCCTCTTTCTCCTCATCTGACGCCAATAATACCTCTTGTTTTTATTTTGAAGACCCTCACCCAGGCACCCGGCCTTTCCTAGTCCATGTGGTTTAGGCGAAGTTAACCCTCTGCAATACCAGAATGACCACACGCTGAGCACATGCCCTAGATCGCCCCAGTCAACAGAGCTCACCATCTTTGTTTCAGTGACCTGTCTGAGGCTGAACGTGTGACCTGGGTCCAGCAAACCCACTCCAGGACTTGCAACTATTGTGGAAGAGCGACTTTCCTGGCGGCCCCCCGGTTAAGACCACACACTTGTCTGTGTGTGTGCTTCCAAAGCAGGGGCACAGGTCCCACCCCTGGTTGGGGAACTGAGATCCCACATGCCACTTGGTGTGGTCAAAAAATAAAATAAAAAAGAACTATTGTGGGTGAGACGCTCTCTCCCCTCTGAGGGGTCTGCCAGGGCCACTACATGCAGCTCACTGCCCAGAGTTCAGCAGAGTTAAGTTCAGCAGAGTTAAGATACCTCCTGAGGTCATAATTTGAGCGCCTGGGTCAAGCCGGACCTGAAGCTGACTTTGATCTGGACGGTGGTGGGCCACAGAGGAGCCAGGACCAAAACCATCAAACCAAGGCACCAGCTTGGGCACCGAGGCTGGTGTGTGTGTGTGAGTGTCTGCTCAGCACAACCCAGGGCGAGAAGAAGCTCGAAAGAGAAACCCGTGGGTGCCCCTCTCCCTGCGGCACACACACCCACACGCACAGGGGTGCACGCGCCGTCCAGGCCAGAGCAGCAGAGGGCGTGGGGGGAGCGGGCGGAGCGCCGCCGATGGAGAAGGGGACCCCTCCGGCCTGATGGGAGGGTTCACAACAGTACTGGTATCTTCCCACGAGATGCAATTAGCTTCAAAACAAGAATAAAAATACGGGACGCATTAGGCGGCTATTAAGTAGCTTAATGGGAGCGTGAGTCAAAACAGCATTCAAATACAGTACGGCGGCCAACCTGGAGTCTTCAAACAGCCGCGCGTCTTCCATCTCTCCCTGGGGAGGAGGTCCTCGGTCTTGTCTTCCCCGTGTGCGTACAGGCCCTCAGATGCACCCTCTGGGGATCCACGACAGAAGGTGGCCGGGTCAAGGTCACACAGCCCAGGGGCGCAGGCGGACACACAGACAAAGCTCCTCTTACTGAAACCCCGGGTTTGGCTCCCCGTCACGGGCAGCTTTCCGGGCATGCAACGAATGCTGAAGCCCCAGGGCACTCACTTGTTTGGCCCCATCTTAGACCTGCCACACCAAATCCTGGGCTCTTTTTCTTAAAAAGCACCACCCAAGCCCGGAGAAGGCAGTGGCGCCCCACTCCAGTCCTCTCACCTGGAAAATCCCATGGATGGAGGAGCCTGGCGGGCTGCAGTCCATGGGGTCGCTAAGAGCTGGGCACGACTGAGCGACTTCACTTTCGCTTTTCACTTTCATGCATTGGAGAAAGAAATGGCAACCCACTGCAGTGTTCTTGCCTGGAGAATCCCAGGGACAATGAGCCCCTGTCTATGGGGTCGCACGGAGTCGGACATGACTGAAGCGACTTAGCAGCAGCTATATACATTCTACGCTTCAGGCCCCGCAAGGCGTGGGTCAGCCCCAGCTCCCCACCCACCCGTTTCCCACTTCCTTTCCCCCACTCTTCAAGAATCCCAAACCCAAGGGCGTTGTCACAAACTTGAGACAAGTACCACAAGGCGTCTGCTCCCAGGGTATCTCTGCCCACCCTCATCGGCAGCTTCTCCCCTATTTCTGATGATTTAGACACTTGCTATACAAACATCTACAAAGAGACCTATTCTCAGAACTGCTGACGTGCCTCTTTCAAGGGCTTCTGCATCTTAAAATAAAACCACATCCTCCCGCTCCTCCTCGGGCGTGCCAGAAATGGAGAGGCCCATGAGAAGCCCCCAGCCCTCCAGAGTCACCCCCACCTCCGGTCCCCTGCCCTCCAACCTGCCAGGGCTGGAGGAGGGTTAAAAGTCACAGCTGTGGGCGCCAGTGCTTGGCCCTGACTCAGCCTCCATCCAACACCCCACTGTCTGCCCTTTAGGGCTTGTTGGACTCCCGGGGGCGCCTGAGGCACCAGACTAAAGGGGCACACCTGCTTCTCCACCCCTGTGCAGGCAGCACCAGGAGGGGTCGTGGGGGCTATCCACAGGAGCTGGCGCTCTCACCAGACCACCTCCTACCTGGAACAGATGACCCTCAGCATCCCTGGGGACCCCACCCCCCAGTATCAAAGAGCACCTCACGTCTCTCAGTGACACGACCCATGCGCGTGATTTTGCAGAGCCGCTCGAAATAATAATTATTATTACTGTTACAACAACTAACATTTACTCAGCACTTGCCACATACCAGGCCCTACTCTGATCACTTTGCAGGGACTGACTCATTTAATCCTCACTGCGCCCTGGGAAGAAGGCAGTACTTTTATTTCATTTAACGTTTCCGCTTGCCAGGGCTGCTTTGTTGTATCTGCGAAAGGCACACGCGCTCCTTGGAGCAAACACACCAGAGCAGGGGCGTGCGCAGAGCAAGCTCGCAGCCTGCCTCTCGCACCCTGTCCGCCCGGCTCCACCTCCTCTCCCAGCACAACCAGGGCAAGCAGCCTCATGCACTCAGCCTGCCTTACGCCAACATGTGGAAGCACGTATCGGCAGCCTCTCTTAAAATTAGCCTCCCCGTTTTGTGGATAACAAACTACAGCTCAGAGAGGTTAAGTGACTTGCCCAAGGTCACACAGCAGGCAAGTGGAGGAGCTGGCAGTTACCTGACTCCCAAGTTGAATGGCAAAGCCTGTGACCTTACCCACTGGCCTCCACTGCCTCCACAAATCATCAGCTTGGCGCAAAAGGAGTAATAATGATTCTAACAGAAAACAGCAGCGCAGGTTCATTGAGCACGGGTCATAATAGCATTGTTTCAGGTGCATTACACACATCTGACGCTTTTGAACTGTGGTGTTGGAGGAGACTCTTGAGAGTCCCTTGGACTGCAAGGAGATCCAACCAGGCCATCCTTAAGGAGATCAGTCCTGAATATTCGTTGGAAGGATTGATGCTGAAGCTAAATACTTTGGCCACCTGATGCGAAGAACTGACTCACTGGAAAAGACCCTGATGCTGGGAAAGATTGAAGGCGGGAGGAGAAGAGGGTGACAGAGGATGAGATGGTCGGATGGTATCACCGACTCGATGGACGTGAGTCTGAGTGAACTCCGGGAGTTGGTGATGGACAGGGAGGCCTGGCGTGCTGCGGTCCATGGGGTCGCAAAGAGTGGGACACGACTGAGCGCCTGAACTGGACTGACACACGTTGGCCTAGACATCCCCAAAGCATCGCGAGCTGGTCCTGGGATGTGCACAGCTTCCTGCTCTCAGCCCATTTCACAGACGAGAGAATCGAGGCTTCATGAGGGGAAGCCGCTGGCCCGACTCACGCAGCTCTTGGCAGGACTCAGACTCAAGTCCTCTGACTACCTCAGCCCAGGAAGGTGGGCGCTGCGTGGGAAGGGGCAGGGTTTGGCACTGAGTCAACAGGCAGAATGGCCACTGTCCGCACCCCAAGCTCCCGCGGGCTACCCTGTGGCTCAGTGGCAAAGAGCCCACCTGCCAGTGCAGGAGAGAAGGGACTCAGTCCCTGGCCCAGGAAGGCCCCACTCGCTGCAGATTGACCAAGCCCCTGGGCCAGAGCTACACAGCCCGTGCTCTAGGGCCCAGCAGCTGCGACTACGGAGCCCAGGAGACGCAACCACGGAGCCCGNTGCACCCCAAGCTCCCGCGGGCTACCCTGTGGCTCAGTGGCAAAGAGCCCACCTGCCAGTGCAGGAGAGAAGGGACTCAGTCCCTGGCCCAGGAAGGCCCCACTCGCTGCAGATTGACCAAGCCCCTGGGCCAGAGCTACACAGCCCGTGCTCTAGGGCCCAGCAGCTGCGACTACGGAGCCCAGGAGACGCAACCACGGAGCCCGAGTGCCTGAGAGCACGTGCTCGGCCCCACGAGAGCAAGGCCCCGCTCCCCGAAGCCAGGGGAAGAGAGCCTGCACAGCAGCGAACACTGGCGAGCCAAAAACACGCACACATCATTTTTTTAAAAAAAGGCGGTCCCCCTCCCCTCAGCCCTTGAGTGGCCGAGATAATGCCCACTCTGCCTTCAGGGCTCCTCAGGCCCCGGATGAACCCCCAAAGGAGGGGAATTTACCCCTCCTTTGCTACTGAATTCTTGAAGCCGAGCAGGGCAGACATGTGATAAACTCATGTCCAGGAAACTAGTGTTCAGGGAACAACGCGATCCTTCAGGGGAAGGCTGAGCCAGGCTAAAGCGACACGGTGCTTGAAGGACACAGAGAGGCACGCGGTCGGGTGGGGAGTGCGGCAGGGCAGCGGGCAGGCCCAGCAGGGTCAAGGTGAGGCCGGTGGGGAGGGCAGGGTTTCTGAACAAAGAAGTGAGGCACGCGAGGATGCTCTTGCCTCCCCCCAGGTCCTAACGGGAGACTCAAGTCTAATGAGCCCAGATGGCTCTCTCCACTGCCCTTGTTAAAATCTTCCCCAAAGAGCGTCCATCTCCCAGAGAGAGCGCGTGAACACTCGGAGGCAGGACGCCACCAGTGGGAAGGACGCTTGCAAGGCGCCTGGCCAGGCCGTCCTGACCGATGAGGCCGGCCCTGGGCACCCCGGGGCCAGCGTGCAGAACCACACGGTGAGCCCGGCTTCCCACTCCAGGCATAAGGAGCCTGAGAGGTCGCCCTCTGTAAACGTTCAGTCGTAAAAGATATTTGTGGCGGAGAATCGATAGCCCTGGATCAGGCTGAAGGCAGCAAACCGGAACCTTATAAATGTTCCAATCAAAGCCTTGCGCACGTTAAATGCTCCTGCTGTCCCCTTGGTGAGAATTATGAACTCCTTCAGACAGATGATCTTTGGAAAGGGAGGACGCGCTGAGAATGTGAATTAGGTGTCCAAGCAGGCTTCGTCGGACCCTCCGCAAGCGTTGCGTCTGCAGCGGCACTGAGTTCAGCCTCACCTCTGGCCTCGCGCATCTCCCGGAAATGCTTTCCCGCAGTCACCCCGTCTGGCTCCAGGGATGGCGGGGGAGGGGTGGGTCCTTGTCAGTGAGGTCTGGAATTCCAGGGGGAGACCCAAGTGTGTCTGGTGGGGACCCCCAGCTGGTGAGGAGTGGCCGGCAGGGCTGCCCTCAGACGTGGCACAGCTGCCCCAGGGCAGGGGAGCAGGCAGAGCCAGCGACATGACCGTCTCCAAGGTCCCTTCAGCCACTGGGAGAAGTCAGGATGCTGAGATCTGACTGTTCCTCCCTATCAAAGCATAGCCAGGAAACTCCTCGAGGGCCAGAGGAGAAGGGG
>SJYX01020481.1:916838-969945 GCA_006410675.1 Oreotragus oreotragus | reverse complement strand
CCCCAGCCTCCCGTCCTTCTTCCTGACGCTGTGGTCGGCTGTTCCCCCAGAGGGACCTCGGGTGCAGCCAGCACAGCCCTGACTCGGGGCCTTTGCACCCGCCGCTCCCTTCGCCAGAACCTCTCGTGTCCCGCTCTGTCCTGCTCCCCACTTCACTCCAGATCCAATCAAACATCGCCGCCTCAAGAAATCTGCTCTCCGCCACGCTGCCCTGAGCTCGGCCTGAAGTCACATCCACATTGCGCGTGGATTCTCCGCCACCCCTGGAGCGTCCGCGCCGTGAGGGCCTTGCCATGGGGCCAGCACTATGCCTGCTGTGGATGGAAACAGTAGCAACCCCAGAGCTTGAGTTTGGGAGAGATCTTTTCTTAGACCATGAACTGTGATCAAGGAAGGAACAGGGACAGAATCTGTATAAATACGGTCCTCATCAGAAATGAAAAGTCTGACTAAAAGGGGGTTTACAACAGCTGCAAATATCACATCTGCGAAGAACTCATTTGAGGGGATGAGACAATCTGCGGAAAGGGCTTCTGAGGCGTCTCAGTGGTAAAGAACCCACCTGCCGATGCAGGAGACGCAAGAGACGCGGGTTCAGTCCCTGGTTGAGAGGATCCCCTGGGGGAGGGCATGGTGACCCACTGCGATACTGTTGCCTGGAGAAGCCCATGGACGGAGGAGCCTGGCAGGCTAAGGTCCCCGGGGCTGCAGAGAGCTGGACATGACTGAAGCGACGGAGCAGGCACGCGCGCGTGTTTAAAAGACGTGCCTTCTCTGTGGTTCGGAAGGGGAGTGGGTGGCTTGGGTCAGAGCTCCTGGCGCTCGGGGAGGACCCGCTGATGAAATGCGGCTAAGATGTCTCATCATCTTCAGACAAGCGGGAGCGTCTGGGGGTGAGCCGGCAGTTCTCTGAGAGTCGGGGCGCGGCCGAGCTCGGGGAGGACGGCACCACGGCTGACCTTTGCGGGCGCGCACCTGCACGGCCTGCGATGCTCCCTCCAGCCCGGCCTCAGCCACTGCGTCCAGGGCAGCAGCTTCCCCCCGGGGACACAGAGACCGGAGGGGAAGGGCCCTGTCTTCCTCCCTTCCAGACAGCTCCCTTCTTATATTTCTCCTCTCTTCTATTAAGCCTCCGCAGCTTGGATGCCGGGGCAAGAAGCTTCCTGAGGTCGCCTGGCCCAGCCCTCCCCTGGTGCTTCATCTGCTTGCACTCACCACCTTCCCCAAATCAATATATATCCTTGAGGAAAAAAAACAAAAACACAAAGCTAACAGTGTGCTTCTGGGCAATAACCTTCCAGCCACCAGTCACTTTCACGACAGCTCCTGGCAGGGGTGGGGGGGCTGCCCACGGGCCGTCGACCCCAGAGCACAGAGCCTGGCACCAAGTGACCCACGGCCGCCCCAGCCTGAAGGTCGGGGGGCCCAGGATCCCAGGAGTGAGGCAGGACAGAAATGCGCAGTCTCTCCAGGCCACCCGGCAGGAACGGTGTCCGCACCCTCCAGCCCTGATGCCCCGTAGAAAGGGGTGGGAGCTGCAGGAACGTCCACACCCGTGACAGATGCCAGCAACCCTCTCATCAGCCTCTGGTAACAGCCTGCGGGTGCTTGCCCCCTGCACGCAGCTGCCAGGGCCCTCTCTCGATTGCAGAGGCACCGCGTGCCTAACCCTAACCCTAATGCGTTTCCTGGAGCAGCGGCCGTGCAGTGCCAGCGACGCCCGGGAACGGGTCCGTCCACTTGGAGGCCACTTGGAGGCCCGTGGACGGCTTGACTCCGCCCCCGTCATGAGCCAGACGGGCTCTGACTTCCCCATGAAGGATTAAGCCTAAACAAAGCCAAACACACCCATGCTGAGGCAGGAGGCCAACTGCCTGCAATAACCATCCCTTTCCAACCAGCGCGAGAGGCCCTTCAGGCAAACATGAGCCCCACACACACACCGCCAGCCGCCCCGAAGCCCAAGACTGTAATCACGATAATCACTATCACCACTCCTGTTATAATAGTGGCTTGCATGTTAATAGTCCTTTGCAGTAGAAACAAAATCACCGCAGGCGTGTAGCGAGAGCTTGCTCTGTACGGGCTGCCGTCGAGACACTGGAGGAAGCGCACTCTTCTTGGGGGGACAACGGAGTGCGTGGATCACTGACCCGAACCTCACGCCCCGTACAGGAATGGACTCTGCAGCGATCGTGGGCTGACGTGCAAAAATGAAAACACAGAAACCCCAAAACCATCAGGAGAAAACCCGGGCCTGGACCTGGAAGCCTGTCACTCGACGCTGAAAGTGCGACCAGAAAAGGAAATGTCAGCAAGTTGGAACTCGGGGAGTGCAACAGTTTTGCCTCAGGAAAGGCTACAAAGACGGTGAAGAGACAGGCTATCAACTGGGACGAGTGTTTGCAAATCACGCACCCGACAAAGGAATGGCGGTTAAATTTATCCAGATTATTGAAAGAGTGGGCACAGTTCAACCGAACAAAACCGCCAGCCCAGCTGGAAAATGGGCAAGAGGCACGGACACATCGCCTCGTCAGACAGACGGGCGGCACGGATCAGCACGTGAAAGCATTCACCAGCCGTTAGGGAAGCAAGCAAACACCGGGGAGTTCCACCGCACGCCCGTGGTGAAGCTGCAACTCAAAATTAGCGGAAGGCCAAACGCTGGGGAGAATTCCCTGGGACTGTAAACAGCGGTGCAGCCACTCCAAAGGCGCTGGAGGTGGTTTCTGATAAAACTAAAGATACAATTACCACGCGAACTGGCAATCACGCGGTGGGGCATTTATCCCAGGAAACGGAAACCTCTGTCTGCACAAAAACCTCTATAGAAACATGCTGCAGTTTGATTGTAAGAGCTGAAAACGAGGAACAACCCAGGTGGCCTTCCGTGGTTGGTGGTTAATCAGATCCTGGACCGTCCACAGCACAGAACGCCGCCCAAGAGGGAAGGCCGCTTGGATGGATCCCAAGGCCACAAGCCAGCGTGGAGAGACCCAGTCCCAAGAGGTTATGCGCAGTCTGCTTCCGTTTACGTCACATTCTTAAACGACAGAGTTACAGAGGCGGAGACAGGTGACTGGTTGCCAGGGGTGACGTGGTGCGGGCAGGAGCCGCATGCGGTCGCGGAAGGGCAGCGAGGGGAATCCTGCGGTGGAGACGCTCCTCTGCGCCTTCTGCACCTCGACGGTGGAGGCAGGAGCGCTGCCAGCGGCATCTCTCTCTGTCTCTCTCTGTCCCTGGGTGCTCACGGTGGGAGCCCAGAACAACCCAGGTGGCCTTCCGTGGTTGGTGGTTAATCAGATCCTGGACCGTCCACAGCACAGAACGCCGCCCAAGAGGGAAGGCCGCTTGGATGGATCCCAAGGCCACAAGCCAGCGTGGAGAGACCCAGTCCCAAGAGGTTATGCGCAGTCTGCTTCCGTTTACGTCACATTCTTAAACGACAGAGTTACAGAGGCGGAGACAGGTGACTGGTTGCCAGGGGTGACGTGGTGCGGGCAGGAGCCGCATGCGGTCGCGGAAGGGCAGCGAGGGGAATCCTGCGGTGGAGACGCTCCTCTGCGCCTTCTGCACCTCGACGGTGGAGGCAGGAGCGCTGCCAGCGGCATCTCTCTCTGTCTCTCTCTGTCCCTGGGTGCTCACGGTGGGAGCCCGGCCACCAGGCTCCGGGGACGCCCACACCACACGGAGCGGCTCCGACAGTCGACAGCCTCCGCCAGACCCCGAGATGACACCAGCATCGTCAGCGAGACTGGGAGCAGTGGAGACACCAGGGGGCCAGCCTCCGCCCCAGGTCACCCCGAGCCTTGATGCCCGCCAGCCGGTGCCCCAGCCGTGGTGCGGCTCAGGCCACGCGGCTCCATGGGGGCTGGCATCACATGGCGTGAAGTACCGAGGTCGCAGAGCGTGGGTCCCCGGCCGAGTCCTCCCTGCCCCCCGAATCAGGCCTGCAGTCCTGGCCGCCTGTCACTCAGCTCCGCCTCCTAGTCACTGGCAGGGGGCAGTGCGGGGACTGGGGGGGTTGTGAGCAGCCCCCCAGGTCTCCTTGCTTCCATCTTCCATCCAGAGATGGCGCACGTCCCCAGGAGCGGCCGAGGGGTGACAGAGGGCAGCAGAGCCAGCCCAGAATCAGGGGCTTGTCTCAGGCAGAGACACACGGGTTCACTGAGGGGGCGTTTCTAGGGCTGCTGTAGACAGGGCTCCCGCCCCAGGGCACCCCCACCTGGGCCTGCAGGGCCGCCCCGGCTGGACGTCTCGGATCACAGGCCGGGGCGGCAGGCGCTTCAAAGGCAGCCTCGCCCTGTGCTGCGCAAATGGGCAGGCCTCCCGGGACCCACAGAAACCTTCCCAGAAAGGCAGCCCAGCCCTCGTCTCCCTTCACTAGAGCGGGCGCGCCTGCTCCCTGTGCGAGTGGGATTTACAGCCTCAACTCTGCGCCCCAGGCGCGTCCACAGAGGCACGAGGGCTTGCTGAAGGCGGCGTTCTACCAGGCGGGACTGCGCTGCGGGTCCCTGCCGGGGTGGAGCAGGGAGCGGGTGCTCCTTCTGTGAATCCCCCTTATATGCAGTCTGGAGACAGGAAATAGCGCCTGGCCCGTCTCCTGCAGGGCGGGAGGCTTCTACACGGCACCCGCCGCTCACCCCCGGCCAGCATTTACAGCTCAAACCAACTCCAGGGCGAAGCCACAGACGTGACTTGGAAACCCACGGTAGGCAGGGCACAGGGGCCCCAGGGCCTCAAGCGTCGTTAGACAGAGAGTGACCAGGGACCCCAAGATGGAGCCGTTCTGCCCCATCAGCAGCACCTCAAGGAGTAGCCAGACTGGGCACCGAGGTCCTCACAGCACCAGGCAGTCACCAGGGGGAGCCCCATCTTACAGATGAGACGTGGTGCAGAGAGGTGACCTGCCAGGCGTGGCTGGCGTCTGGCGTCAGAACCTGCTGGGGATCTGTGTGCCCATTTTACAGGTGGGCACACTGAGGTCCAGAGGCGCCTTGTGTGGCAGTGGGAAGAGCTAATGCCCTGAGCAGCTGATTTAGAGGAGACTTTGGGGGGACTTGGTGTCAGCTGGGGCTGGGAAGGTCCAGCCTCTAACCTCAGGTGAACTCTCCAGTGGCCAGCCACCCTCTCTCTCTTGCCCCAGCTGGCCTCCAGCCCACCTGCCCCAAACGGGCCCCGGGAGGTGAGGGCCTCCCGCAGCCAGCCTGGGTCCACCCCAGTTCCACCTCAGTGCAGGCCAGGCCCTAAGATTCAGCAGAAGGCTGGCCGTGAGGTGCGTGGGAGTGAGCCTCCCGTTAGTACAGCGGGAACCACAGGCTCAGAGGGCCCGAGGGACCTGCCCAAGGTCACAGGCCTGGGAGCACAGCTGGAGCCTGCAGCCGCCCCTGCCCCCCGGCCTCCCTGCTGCAGGGACTCTGCCTTGCGCCCCCAGAAGCGTTTCTAGTCCGAGCAGCACGTCTGAAATGACAGAGATGACGCCGCCTTCCCAGGGAAAGCAGAGCAGAGCATGCCAAGCCCGCCCAGAACACAGCGAGCCAAGCGGCCTGCCTGTTTCCCTGATTCGAACAATTTCTGCTTATCCCCCACAGAGGACCTCTGTAATTCTGTCCCGTGGTCAGCCAGCTTATCCGAACATTAAAAGTTAATTTACTCGCTGCTTCTCCTGCCTGTTATAGCCCGTCTGTGGGCTTTCTTCCCTCCAAAGCATAAGCTTTGCCTCCTTGTAAACATGAAACATTTAATCGGCAATTCCGAGGCCTGAGCCTTGGCGTCCGATCACATCTTCCCGGGGGGCTCTGTGTGGCCACAGCCACGGCTCAGCACCACGTGGGCCCCACGGAGGCCCAGCCCGAGAACACCCCTGTCGCAGCGGGTGGGCGCAGGGAGGCACTTGGCCAGGCGAATCCAGCATCTGGCATGAGGGGGGCTCAGTGCTCACACAGTGCCGGCCTGAACCACTTGGAGGCCCGTGGACGGCTTGACTCCGCCCCCGTCATGAGCCAGACGGGCTCTGACTTCCCCATGAAGGATTAAGCCTAAACAAAGCCAAACACACCCATGCTGAGGCAGGAGGCCAACTGCCTGCAATAACCATCCCTTTCCAACCAGCGCGAGAGGCCCTTCAGGCAAACATGAGCCCCACACACACACCGCCAGCCGCCCCGAAGCCCAAGACTGTAATCACGATAATCACTATCACCACTCCTGTTATAATAGTGGCTTGCATGTTAATAGTCCTTTGCAGTAGAAACAAAATCACCGCAGGCGTGTAGCGAGAGCTTGCTCTGTACGGGCTGCCGTCGAGACACTGGAGGAAGCGCACTCTTCTTGGGGGGACAACGGAGTGCGTGGATCACTGACCCGAACCTCACGCCCCGTACAGGAATGGACTCTGCAGCGATCGTGGGCTGACGTGCAAAAATGAAAACACAGACACCCCAAAACCATCAGGAGAAAACCAGGGCCTGGACCTGGAAGCCTGTCACTCGACGCTGAAAGTGCGACCAGAAAAGGAAGCGTCAGCAAGTTGGAACTCGGGGAGTGCAACAGTTTTGCCTCAGGAAAGGCTACAAAGACGGTGAAGAGGCAGGCTATCAACTGGGACGAGTGTTTGCAAATCACGCACCCGACAAAGGAATGGCGGTTAAATTTATCCAGATTATTGAAAGAGTGGGCACAGTTCAACCGAACAAAACCGCCAGCCCAGCTGGAAAATGGGCAAGAGGCACGGACACATCGCCTCGTCAGACAGACGGGCGGCACGGATCAGCACGTGAAAGCATTCACCAGCCGTTAGGGAAGCAAGCAAACACCGGGGAGTTCCACCGCACGCCCGTGGTGAAGCTGCAACTCAAAATTAGCGGAAGGCCAAACGCTGGGGAGAATTCCCTGGGACTGTAAACAGCGGTGCAGCCACTCCAAAGGCGCTGGAGGTGGTTTCTGATAAAACTAAAGATACAATTACCACGCGAACTGGCAATCACGCGGTGGGGCATTTATCCCAGGAAACGGAAACCTCTGTCTGCACAAAAACCTCTATAGAAACATGCTGCAGTTTGATTGTAAGAGCTGAAAACGAGGAACAACCCAGGTGGCCTTCCGTGGTTGGTGGTTAATCAGATCCTGGACCGTCCACAGCACAGAACGCCGCCCAAGAGGGAAGGCCGCTTGGATGGATCCCAAGGCCACAAGCCAGCGTGGAGAGACCCAGTCCCAAGAGGTTATGCGCAGTCTGCTTCCGTTTACGTCACATTCTTAAACGACAGAGTTACAGAGGCGGAGACAGGTGACTGGTTGCCAGGGGTGACGTGGTGCGGGCAGGAGCCGCATGCGGTCGCGGAAGGGCAGCGAGGGGAATCCTGCGGTGGAGACGCTCCTCTGCGCCTTCTGCACCTCGACGGTGGAGGCAGGAGCGCTGCCAGCGGCATCTCTCTCTGTCTCTCTCTGTCCCTGGGTGCTCACGGTGGGAGCCCGGCCACCAGGCTCCGGGGACGCCCACACCACACGGAGCGGCTCCGACAGTCGACAGCCTCCGCCAGACCCCGAGATGACACCAGCATCGTCAGCGAGACTGGGAGCAGTGGAGACACCAGGGGGCCAGCCTCCGCCCCAGGTCACCCCGAGCCTTGATGCCCGCCAGCCGGTGCCCCAGCCGTGGTGCGGCTCAGGCCACGCGGCTCCATGGGGGCTGGCATCACATGGCGTGAAGTACCGAGGTCGCAGAGCGTGGGTCCCCGGCCGAGTCCTCCCTGCCCCCCGAATCAGGCCTGCAGTCCTGGCCGCCTGTCACTCAGCTCCGCCTCCTAGTCACTGGCAGGGGGCAGTGCGGGGACTGGGGGGGTTGTGAGCAGCCCCCCAGGTCTCCTTGCTTCCATCTTCCATCCAGAGATGGCGCACGTCCCCAGGAGCGGCCGAGGGGTGACAGAGGGCAGCAGAGCCAGCCCAGAATCAGGGGCTTGTCTCAGGCAGAGACACACGGGTTCACTGAGGGGGCGTTTCTAGGGCTGCTGTAGACAGGGCTCCCGCCCCAGGGCACCCCCACCTGGGCCTGCAGGGCCGCCCCGGCTGGACGTCTCGGATCACAGGCCGGGGCGGCAGGCGCTTCAAAGGCAGCCTCGCCCTGTGCTGCGCAAATGGGCAGGCCTCCCGGGACCCACAGAAACCTTCCCAGAAAGGCAGCCCAGCCCTCGTCTCCCTTCACCTGAGCGGGCGCGCCTGCTCCCTGTGCGAGTGGGATTTACAGCCTCAACTCTGCGCCCCAGGCGCGTCCACAGAGGCACGAGGGCTTGCTGAAGGCGGCGTTCTACCAGGCGGGACTGCGCTGCGGGTCCCTGCCGGGGTGGAGCAGGGAGCGGGTGCTCCTTCTGTGAATCCCCCTTATATGCAGTCTGGAGACAGGAAATAGCGCCTGGCCCGTCTCCTGCAGGGCGGGAGGCTTCTACACGGCACCCGCCGCTCACCCCCGGCCAGCATTTACAGCTCAAACCAACTCCAGGGCGAAGCCACAGACGTGACTTGGAAACCCACAGTAGGCAGGGCACAGGGGCCCCAGGGCCTCAAGCGTCGTTAGACAGAGAGTGACCAGGGACCCCAAGATGGAGCCGTTCTGCCCCATCAGCAGCACCTCAAGGAGTAGCCAGACTGGGCACCGAGGTCCTCACAGCACCAGGCAGTCACCAGGGGGAGCCCCATCTTACAGATGAGACGTGGTGCAGAGAGGTGACCTGCCAGGCGTGGCTGGCGTCTGGCGTCAGAACCTGCTGGGGATCTGTGTGCCCATTTTACAGGTGGGCACACTGAGGTCCAGAGGCGCCTTGTGTGGCAGTGGGAAGAGCTAATGCCCTGAGCAGCTGATTTAGAGGAGACTTTGGGGGGACTTGGTGTCAGCTGGGGCTGGGAAGGTCCAGCCTCTAACCTCAGGTGAACTCTCCAGTGGCCAGCCACCCTCTCTCTCTTGCCCCAGCTGGCCTCCAGCCCACCTGCCCCAAACGGGCCCCGGGAGGTGAGGGCCTCCCGCAGCCAGCCTGGGTCCACCCCAGTTCCACCTCAGTGCAGGCCAGGCCCTAAGATTCAGCAGAAGGCTGGCCGTGAGGTGCGTGGGAGTGAGCCTCCCGTTAGTACAGCGGGAACCACAGGCTCAGAGGGCCCGAGGGACCTGCCCAAGGTCACAGGCCTGGGAGCACAGCTGGAGCCTGCAGCCGCCCCTGCCCCCCGGCCTCCCTGCTGCAGGGACTCTGCCTTGCGCCCCCAGAAGCGTTTCTAGTCCGAGCAGCACGTCTGAAATGACAGAGATGACGCCGCCTTCCCAGGGAAAGCAGAGCAGAGCATGCCAAGCCCGCCCAGAACACAGCGAGCCAAGCGGCCTGCCTGTTTCCCTGATTCGAACAATTTCTGCTTATTCCCCACAGAGGACCTCTGTAATTCTGTCCCGTGGTCAGCCAGCTTATCCGAACATTAAAAGTTAATTTACTCGCTGCTTCTCCTGCCTGTTATAGCCCGTCTGTGGGCTTTCTTCCCTCCAAAGCATAAGCTTTGCCTCCTTGTAAACATGAAACATTTAATCGGCAATTCCGAGGCCTGAGCCTTGGCGTCCGATCACATCTTCCCGGGGGGCTCTGTGTGGCCACAGCCACGGCTCAGCACCACGTGGGCCCCACGGAGGCCCAGCCCGAGAACACCCCTGTCGCAGCGGGTGGGCGCAGGGAGGCACTTGGCCAGGCGAATCCAGCATCTGGCATGAGGGGGGCTCAGTGCTCACACAGTGCCGGCCTGACGGAATTTTCTGCAGCCACGGGAAGCCCTGTCCTGTAGCTCCGGGCCTGCGTGCCGACAGTGGGGACGGCCAGGTGGAGACTCGGAGTCGGACCCGGCACAGGCCGTGGTCCTGGATTCTGGCTCCAGTCCCAGCCGCTGGCGCTCCTGTGTCCCCGTGCGATGCTGGGCAAGCCCCTTCTGTTGCCCACACCGGTGGTCCTCGGCCATAAGGTGGGGTCAAGACCAGCCACCCGCAAAATACTGACGTGCAGAACGTGAAAGCTTAGGCCCCGTGCTCTCCGAGGAGGGGGGCTCCCCATTCTGAAGAAAAGCAACCACCCACAGTTTCTGCTGCGGGTAAGAAAGCAGCGTGCTGATGGAGGAACGTTCTAGAAGGGAGCACACAGTGATGGCATCGGGGCTCGCGTAGGCTGATGCGCCGGGGATTTTTTTTTTTAGCCTGGATTTTCCAAACTTTCTGTGCGTTTCTGTCTTGCGTTGACAATAAAATTGTGTATGTGTCGTTGTTCAGTCGCTAAGTGTGTCCGACTCTGCGACCCCGTGGACTGCAGCACGCCAGGCCGCCCTGTCCATCACCAACTCCCGGAGTTTGCTCAGACTCCTGTCCGCTGAGTCGGTGATGCCATCCAGCCATCTCATATTGACATTAAAATAGTGTATCTGATCATCCGTGCATTCAATAGCCATGTGCTGCCTGCTGGTGGCGCTGGGGGACACTGGGAGCAGCCCCGTGTCACCAGAGCTGCCGGCTGGATGGGGGTTGAGGAGCGAAGAGGACTGCCTGGAGGAGGCAGCGCCTGCCCCTTCTCAGGGGGCGGAAGACCTGATGGGCCTTTGTGGAGGGGTTTGAGGGCAGACGTAGAGCTCGGGGCTCAGGGCTCGGGGCTCGGGCCATCCCCCCGCCCCCCCCATCCCCGGCTGTTAGTACTCAGAAACCACGATATGTATCGACTCTCTTCCTGAAGCATGCTGCAAGCACCCCGATTTCCTTACAGGGGACATCGGGGGTGGGGGTCACGCACAACCTCTCTGCAGAGTGACGCCCCCCCACCCTGAGCCAGGCCCCCAGGCTGGGTGGGCCTGCACCCTACACCCCGTGGAGGGGCCCCAAAGCCCACCCTGGTGCAGAAGCCACAGAGGCCTGGAGCTCAGGGGCCTGCCCAGGTGGCTCGGGGCACCGTGAGGACCTGGGCGGGTGCCCGCAGCTCCCCACGTCCTTCACCACCTGCTTGCCGGCCGGCCTCTCGGGTCCTTGCTGCCACTGCAGAGGCCAGCCCCGCGGTCAGTGGTCAGCCCGCCCCTGGGGTGATCTCACGTGACTGCTCGGGGTCACGCAGACATCCTTTATTAAAGCCTGCGGTGCCCGTCGGGACTCCCACATGCTGCCCTGGGGGCGCCTGCTGGACTAGAGAGACGCCCCCTCCGGGACAGCTGTCCCCGCAGGCAGGGCTGCCAGGCTGACCACGGCCCCCGAGGGCCTCCTTCCTGCGGTGATGGGTCCAAGTCCCCCCACCAGACCCTCTTCCCTACAGGTAACGGGAGCAGACAGCAAAAGCGGCCCCGCAGGGCTCTTCCACCCCGGCCTTACTAGGCGTGCCTGGACCGGAAGCCCACGCTGCGATCCGAGAAATGCACTTTGAGAAACATCGCAATCAGACTGATCAGCACGTCTGCCCCTCACAGCTAACTTCCTCTGGGGGGGCGGGGGCTGTGGTGAGAAAACTTAAAATCTGGCTCCAAGGTGGCCCTAGTGGGAAAGAACCCACTTGCCAATGAGACGTGGGCTCTGTCCCTGGGCGGGGAAGATGCCCTGGAGAAGGAAGTGGCACCCCACTGCAGTGCTCTTGCCTGGGAAATCCCACGGACAGAGGAACCTGGAGGGCTGCAGTCCACGGGGTCGCCGAGAGTCGGGCACGACTGAGCCCAGGCACACGGCCCCGTGCGGCACACTGGACCCCAGGACGCGTTCCTCTCACGCTAGACCCCAGGACGCGTTCCTCTTATGAAGGAAAGTGAGCGCCCGTCAGCCAGCGCCTCTCCCTTCCCCACCCTCAGCCCCTGGCAACTGCCAGTCTCTGGCGACTTAAGCATTCTTCATGTCGATGGGACCGTCATTCTCTCCCGCTTATCTCACTCAGCATAAGGCTCCCCAGCCTCTTCCCTGCTGTCAGGATGGGAGGATGTCCTTCGTGGCTGAACAGGACTCCCTCCAGCCAAGCCGTAGAAGCAAGCTGAGCGGCCTTCCACCAAGACGATGCAGAACACACAGCGGGGTGTTAGCCTGATGGGATTCTCAGGGCACAAGCCCCACCCCGTTACCATCAGCGAGCAGCTGCCCAAGTGGCTTCACCTGTGAAAGGTCCACTTGTCGACCGGCGGGAAGTCCCCCCGATGTTAGCAGAGTCCTGGACTCCCCAGATCAGAAATGATGACCGTGCTCCACCTGTGTCTTGGGGCTGGAGTGTGTCAGCGGGCTCCTCTCACTCCGCATGTGCACGCGCACACGCATGCCCACGGGCGCACACGCATGCCCACGGGCGCACACACACCCTTCAGGCCGACAGTGGTCACGGCTCCCTGCTGGGGCCCATCCTGGGTGCTGCCCCAGTCCCGCTGGCCTCCTTTACCAACCCACCCCTCTGCCATCGACCCTTCTTACTCCTCCCTGGGAGGGGGGGGTCTCGGTCTCCCCAGCACCCCCGAGCCCATCCCTTTGCCAACACGCACCAGACAAATTCCTAGCAGGGACCCTCACAAACTGCAGAGGCCCCGATCCTATCTGGAGATGTCCGCCCTCCAGGCGTCCAGGAGACAGGGCTGCGAACAGAGCGCCCGGGACACAGAGGGCACCCCCCACACAGGGGCGCCAGGGGCGGTCACCCCGAGAACGCACAGACGCGCTGGCAGCAGCCGCAAGCGTGCACGCGCTGTGGTTACGTGAACTAGGACAATGCTGGGGAGGGGGCTGACCTCGTAGCTCACCTACAAGTGCAGGAACACATTTACTGAATAAGAAAGGGATCACAGGCAGGGGCTCCTGCTAGCAGAGGGCTGACCCTGGTCATGCCGCCCCAAGTCTGAAGCTCAACTCTCCCCGGCCCCCTGCTTCCGTCCCATATCTACTCAGCACCCACACGTGCCAGGTGTCAGGAATTCACTCAGGAATAGGCAGGGATGCAGGTGGGCGTCTATAGGAGCTCCCGGGGGGCGTCCCCCGCCCCACGCTCAGCCTTCTGCCCTGGTCCCCTAGTCCACGTCCCATCCTCGCCCATGGTGGAGCCAGGCTCCTGCTCAGAGAGCTGCCCGCTCCCCTACCCCCTGCACACGAGTGGAACCCCTTCTGGGTGGGAATCGTCCAGACTCAGAAGTGGGGAAGAAGGCATTTTCCCCCCAGAAGGGGCCTCGGTGATGAGTCCCTGCTGGTCAGGGGAGATTACAGTCCCCATAGAGCCCAGGCAGGGCCGCAGGGAGTGGGCGCCGCCTCCTGCATCTCCCGCGGCCTCTGGGGGAGGGATAAAGAAAACCCTTGGCTCGCAGCTTGGGCATCAGAAAGGAACCCGCATCATGTCGAGCAGCCGTGCCCTCCAGCTCCAGGGCCTGAGTCAGGCCCGAGAGGGGCAGCATCACCTCGGGCTGGGCATCCGCAGAGCCCTGTGGGACTATTCTCATGATTCCTCGCGTTCCCCCACCCCAAGCCTGCCAGGCAGGCGCCCTTCTCATCCTTGCTTTACAGTTGACAAAACTGGGGCTCAGAGAGCTGAGGAAACTCACCCTGACGGCTGGAAGCCTCAGTTTTCTGATCTTCACAATGGGGACGGGGCGCTCGGCTTTCAGGAGGCTTGTGCGGGCTGCGTGCGGCGCGCAGGCGTGGTGGCCCCCCGGGGCTGGGACAGGCGGCAGGAGCAGGACCCTCCTCATGCTCCTGTGTGCCGCCCTCTCCCACCTCCACTCAAGCCATGGGTTTTGCACAGAAAATGTCCTCCTGCTTATACTTCCCAGGGTGGAGTCAGCTCACTCCCATCCTGAACAGTAAGACCAGAGCAGTAAGGTGACGCAGCGTCTACCTCAAAACCAAGGCACCCTGCAACACTGGGGCCATTCTGCGCCCCAGATTCTCTTCCACACGAGAATCGGCAGACTCGTCCAGCCACTCAGCCCGCCAGAACCCAGACAGGACCCAAACACTCACCTGCAGCGGGACATGAGAGTGTATAACGCTGCTGCCACTCGGCGTAGCCACGCCTCCTGTCCAGATGGGAGGCGCCTCCCGGCCACCCTAGCAGTCCACCCACCCACCCACCTCCTCATCCGCTCATCCACCCACCCACCTACTCATCCATCCATCCACCCACCCTCCCACCAGATGTGTATAAGAGACAGCACTGGACCCCAGGACGCGTTCCTCTCACGCTAGACCCCAGGACGCGTTCCTCTTATGAAGGAAAGTGAGCGCCCGTCAGCCAGCGCCTCTCCCTTCCCCACCCTCAGCCCCTGGCAACTGCCAGTCTCTGGCGACTTAAGCATTCTTCATGTCGATGGGACCGTCATTCTCTCCCGCTTATCTCACTCAGCATAAGGCTCCCCAGCCTCTTCCCTGCTGTCAGGATGGGAGGATGTCCTTCGTGGCTGAACAGGACTCCCTCCAGCCAAGCCGTAGAAGCAAGCTGAGCGGCCTTCCACCAAGACGATGCAGAACACACAGCGGGGTGNGGGCCTGAGCTGTCTCTTATACACATCTAGATGTGTATAAGAGACAGCCCACCCACCCATCCATCCATCCATCCACCCACCAACTCATCCATCCATCCACCCACCTACTCATCCATTCATCCTCCCATCCACCCACTCAACCATCCAGTGACTTACCGATTTATCTATCCATCCATTCGTCCATCTATTCATTCACCACACGCCCACCCACCCACTCACTCATCCATCTATCCATCCATCCATCCATCCATCCATCCATCCATCCAATAACTCATCCACCCATCCATCTACCCACCCACTTCCACACCCATTCATCTACTCAGCCATCCACTCATTCACCTGCTCACCCATCCATCCAGCAACCTATACGCCAAGCGCTGTTCGGAGGCAGTGGAGATGAAGCAGTGGGCAGGACAGAAAGGAGCCCCCGCGTTGTGGCACCGTTAGGCTTGCAGAGGAGAACGATAAAGGGCAGGAGGGCGATGCCACCTGGTGAGCTGGGGGCGCCGCACACACCAGGTGGAAGGTGAGGCCATTCCACAGACCGGCCCATCCCTCCTCCCCTGATTTTGGTGAGCTCCACTATTATCTTTACATCATCCAGGTTATCCAATGCACATTCTATTCACAACTGGGTTTCCCATTCATTCTGTAAATAGACGCATCAAGTGACCAATACCGGTCTCTTAATTTTTATCAGCATCTCCTCTCTGGTCTCTTCATTCTGAATCACCTGCAGACCGAACGCCCTGCTCTCGTGTGTCCATCTCTCAGAAAGCCTGCCTGTCGCATTCCCACAGAAACGAGAGTGAGGCTGAGTGCGAACCTTGTTCTCCAGGGACGCACCCTCTGCCCCCAGCTCGGAACCGTGTGGACCCCTCTCTGCTCCTCTCCGGCACCGAGGCGGCAGAGGCGCGGCGAGCCTCATGTTTCTGTCCTTGTAGCTGACACGCCCGTGCTGCAAGGATGCGGGAGCTCTTCCTTTGGTCTGATGTGGACGCCTCTTGGCACTGAGGATTGGATGAGAGGTTTCCAGGACCCTGTGGGCCCGTCTGACCTGTGGGTACGGCGCTGCGCCTCCCTGGTAGTAGCAGCCTCACGGGCACCTCTTCCGTCTGAGCGTGAGGACCGTCAGCTCCGCTCTGAGCATCACAAGCACGCCCTCCGTGCCCGCTGCCTCTCTTGCGATCGCCTCCACCTCCTCTCCCTGCTTCCAGCCACACTCACGCCGCTCATCTCGTCTTTCTTTTTGACACTTCCTCCATTTCAGCAGCGCCTCTCCTGTTCCTCACTGCTGCTCCTGACTTATCTATCTGCCCCTTAACCATACTGCTTTGATCTTCAATTCTTTTCCTTAGGTCTTCAATCTCCCTTTTCATCTCATCCTGATTTTTTTTTCATCTTCTAATTTTTGAGCTCTCCAACTGAGAGTTCTTAAGCTGCTTTATAGCATGAAGCAATTATGCAAAATTTTCATTACGTTCTTTGAGTCCGTTTTCTTTTTTTAATTTTGAGGTGGGATTCTTTTTTCCTTCTATCATCATATTACAAAAATTTTCAAACAGAAAGACCAATTAAAAACAGCTCAGAAATTGCTGATATGTGACCATTTTGACCTCTGAAACTAGCAATTTCATGGTTCAAATTGATACCGTGAAAACTCAGTTGAATACTTATTTATATACTTTTCTTGCTTAAAAAAAAAAAAAAGTAAGTTGCCAGGTGCATGATGCTTCACGCCTGGAGATGTCAGCCCGCGTTTCCTAAAGGGGACAGTTCCGCGCTGGGTGACTTCTCTGTCCGTACCTCCCTCCGTCTTTCCATCATCCCATCTTTCTCGTTTTACCCTCGAAAGTGTCTGTGCAGCCTGTCTCTTCTCCCGGACGCACCACTGACTCTGATGTGGTGAGCGTGGAATCCCCCCTCTCTCTCGGGGTCTGCTGTCCCCTTCTGGGCGCAGAGTAAGGGCTGGGTAGCTGAGAGTCCCACCCCTTTCCCAACCCAGAGGCTGCAAAGCTGTAGGCACACAGCTCGGCCCTTGTTGCTGCTGCTGCTGCAAAGTCACTTCAGTTGTGTCCGACTCTGTGCGACCCCATAGACGGCAGCCCTCTAGGCTCCTCTGTCCCTGAGATTCTCCAGGCAAGAACACTGGAGTGGGTTGCCATTTCCTTCTCCAATGAGTGAAAGTGAAATCACTCAGTCGTGCCTCTTAGCGGTTAGGACACCCCAAAATCCCAGGTCACTCTCTGGCCCAGGACACCCCAAAATCCCAGATCACACTATGGTCCAGGACACCCCAAAATCCCAGATCACACTCTGGCCCAGGACACCCCAAATCCCAGATCACGCTATGGCCCAGGACACCCCCAAATCCCAGATCACACTCTGGCCCAGGACACCCCAAAATCCCAGATCATGCTCTAGCCCAGGACACCCCAAAATCCCAGGTCACACTCTGGCCCAGGGTGGCAACCCTGAGTCGTCCGGGGGCTGCCTGCAGAGGGCTGGGGGTGACCTGGGAGATGGCGGAGGGCATTCCAGACCTTTCTGCCCTCTACTGGGGGACCCCTCTCGCTCTCCCCTTTGCCCAACATGTCACCTCCTCCAGGAAGCCATCCATGTTTCCCCCACAATGATTTAGGGGACCCTCCTCTAGATGCCCAATGTCCTAAGGGTTTTCCCATCTCCCCCTTTTCACGCAGGGATGTCACTGATGGACTCCATGCCTGTCTCCTCCTGCAGGACTGTGAGGGTCTTACCCAGGGGAGTGGCTCTCCACCACAGACGTGCCGGGCACGCACACGGCCTGAGACGTGCTTCAAAATGCACGAAACGCAGGTGGTGTGAAAAAAGGTGCGTCGCCAATAAAGGAGGTGTGTCAAGACTGTATGAAGACACGCGTTGAATTTTACTGAAATAGAGACATTCTGCCACCGCAACACCTTAAGCAGAGAGCAAAGGCAAGCCACAGAGCCAGACAGTCACAGACATCATCATCCACAGTGCATATTTTTTAGAACCTCCCACGGCTCAGTAACAAAAAGACAATTAAAAAAAAATTAGCAAACGGCCTGTAGAGACATTTCACCAGAAGCAAATTCTGGAAGCTGGGAAACTTCTGACAGACAGGAAAACGCAAACGAAAATCACGAGTAGGTCCCGCTGCGCACCCAACGAGGGGCAAAGGCAAACGTGAGGCAGGATCTTTCCTCCTTCTTCCCTGGAGAGGAAGCCCAACACTGTCCTCCTTCCTTGGTGGGAAGCACAACGCTGTTTGGAAATTTGATTCTCCAAAAGCATACCCGTGCCAATCCCAATCCTGAGTACAAATGTGTGCACGTGTGCCCCGAAGTCACAGAATACCCAACAGCAGTGAAAGTGAAGCAGTGTGGACCCAATTACATACAAAAACACGTGCTGGATGAGAGAGGCCAGACTCAGGACACACGCTGCGTGACTCCACTGATGCAAACACAACGCCCACAGCTCGTCCACTCTGGTGCAGCTCAGGCCAGCAACGGGGGCAGGCTGCTGGCTGGAAGGGGCCGCCGGGAGAATTCTGGGGCACTGGGATGTTTTCTTCATGTCTGTGGGAGACACGTGCGCGCTGCGGTTCTGTTCAGCAAGAACCACCCATCATCTTTGGGACCCCGTGGACTGCAGCACGTCAGGCCTCTCTGTCCCTCACCATCTCCCGAAGTTTGCCCAAGTTCCCTTCCATCGCATTGGTGATGCCATCCAGCCATTTCATCCTCTGCCATCCCCTTCTCCTCCCGCCCTCAATCTTTCCCAGCATCAGGGTCTTTTCCAATATGGCTCTTTGCGTCACGTGGCCAAAGTACTGGAGCTTCAGCTTCAGCATCAGTCCTTCTGATGAGTATTCAGGGTTGATTTCCTTTAGGATGGACTGTCCAAGGGACTCTCAAGAGTCTTCTCCAGCACCACGGTTCAAAGGCATCAATTCGTTGACACTGTGTCTTCTTTATGGGCCAGCTCTCACAACCAGATGTGCCCACTGGGAAGGCCGTGGCCTTGACTAGACGGACCGCGGTCGGCAGAGAAACGTCTTTGCTTTTCAACACACTGTCTAGGTTTGTCATAGCTTTCCTGCCAAGAAGCAGTCGTCTTCTGATTCCAATATGAACATAAAGACTCAGTGAGCATGGGACTTCCCTGGTGGAGCAGAGGATAGGAATGCCCCTGCCAGGGCAGGGCACACAGGTTTGATCCCTGGTCTGAGAAGATTCCATGTGCCTCAGAGCAAGCAAGCCCGCGTGCCCCGACTTCCGGAAGCCCACAGGCTCGAGAGCCCAAGCTGCGAAGCGAGAGCAGGCCCGCAGTGAGGCGCCCCACACAGCAACTAGAGGATAGACCCCACCCACCGCCACAGCCAGGGGACGCCCGTGCCCAGCGAGGAGGACTCCTTCCAGCCCCGGATACTTATTAATTAACTAGGAAAGAAAACTCAGTGAGCGTGCCGTGGAGATAGGCCTGCCCTCTGTGCAGGCGCAGCTGAAGGAAACACTTTAAAATCAGCACAACGAAACAAGCTCTTTGGCACACGCGGCGTACTAAAGCAAAGTGTGGAGAGGGTCAGACACAAGACGCAGGACAGCGGTCACCCTCGCGGGGGCGGGGTTGGAGAGCCGCCGCGTCCCCCTCCCACTGCTGGCCCACGACTCCCGTCTGTTGCCGTCTCGGGGTGAAGGGAGCAAGTGGGGCAAGGCCACCGTGCAGCTTCGCTTACTGTCCTGCAGAGAAGCCCACCGGGTCACGGCCGACGGCGGGGGGTGGCCTTGGCTGGAGGAGCAGTGTCCCCGGGGGGAGACGCCAGGGATCCGAGGCGTGCTGTCCCGGCCTTGTACCTGGATCCTCTGGACCCTCAGTTGCTGCAACGCCCCCGACACCCTCTGACGACTCTAAACTGAAGGGGAGATTCTACCCTGTGCTCCTGAGCCCTAAGACAGACTTGGGCTTGCAGTAAACACAGGCTGAGCGAGGGTGTAGGTGAACGGATGTTTCCGGGCCACGAGACGGTCCTGCTCAGAGCAGACCCTGGGACGTGCCTGAGGATGCTGGATGGGTGTGCGGGCGCCTACTGAATGCTTCGAGCTGCACATGCCAGCTGGGCGTGCCCTAGGCTGGGGGAGGCAGGATGCGAGCGAAGGGGACTCCTGGCTCCCCATCATCTCTCCCGGTGCCCACGGGCCGGGCAGCACGTCCACCACTACCAGGAGAGGGAGGCTCATGGCACAGAGACAGGAAGGGGGAGAAGGAGGAAGCAGAGGTCCCAGGAAAACCACCCGCCATCGTGCACTCGTCTGGAGGACAGAGCGTGCCACGTCCTGGCTGCCCCGTGAAGTCAAGGGCACACCGATTCAATCAGAGACAAAAAAGCTTAGCCGCTTAGTCATGCCCAACTCTTTGCGACCCCATGGACCCTGCCAGGCCCTCTGTCCATGGGATTCTCCAGGCAAAAACACTGCAACGGGCAGCCTTCCCTTCTCCAGGGGCCCTTGCTGACCAGGGATAGAACCCGCATCTCCCGCACCGCAGGCAGATTCTTTACCATCTGGGCCCAAGAGACAGGAATCAGCCACAAGCAGAATAACTGCGGGGGCCTGTGCTCCAGGGACCCACGGGGGCAAGGGTCCCACGGCCAGCATCACCATCGTCACGACCATCACCCTCTCGGAAAAGCAAAGGCTGGCGACGACACAACTTTTATTTTAGGAACAGTCCAAGTCTGAACAGCTTCCGAGTCCTAAGTGGTAGGCAGAGTGGTCTGCATGTGAGATGAGGACATTCAGACATGTCTCGGGGGCTGGGGCAGGGCGGCAAGGCGACAGGGACAATAAAGAGCCGAGATATTGCAGAATATCCTCAGCACCGACACGCGGAGGTGAGCAGAAGGCGGGGTGCGGCCTCAGCGTCTCGCCCCAGCGGGCAGCGCATTCGCCGCCCCTGTCCTCACGTGATTTCCAGTGACGCCACCGCCCTGGGGGCTCAGAGGCCCTGATGGCCAGTGTGACAGCTGGGGGGCCGCTGGGGCGGGGCTGGGGAGCCCGCCTCTGCAGGGGCCTCAAGAATATCCCGTGACTTCAAGCCTGGGGGCACCAGGGCAGAACCTGCTGGCAGAGCTGACAGGACAAGCACCCTCGAGGCTCCAGCGGAACGGGCCCCCCACACCACCCCGCTGTTCTCAGCTCTCGAAGCCAGAGCGTGTGTTCCTCACGACTCATCACTGTTCCTGACGCTGGGGTCGCAAAGAGCTGGACATGACTGAGCGACTGAACGGAACTGACTGAACTCAGGCCTCCTATCTGGCAGCAGGAGAGGCTCTGAAAACCATGCCACACCACATCACCCCTAAACCCTGGCATGAAGCCCCCAAGCCTCCCCAGGCTCTGTGTACCACCACCGGCCCCCACCCAGCTCACGCTGGGCCCCCCAAGGCCTGCTTCCCAGTTCACTAGCACGAGAAAGCCTCGGGCGGCAGCCCCGGTCCACCTGGCAAGCTTGCGGCGTCCACTCCACGCGGGGGCAGGAGCGCCCCCTGAAGCTGCTCACGGTGACGTCAGCCCCAGGGACCCCCCCTCCCCTCTCCAACACTGGGACCACCTCCGGGGCCCTGGTGGCCCAGCTGGGATGGCCCCATGGCCATCAGGGAGGCCCCACCCTGCTGGGAAGCCGCGTGAGGCAGACACACGGAGCAGAATGTTGCCTCATTCATATTCATTACAGCCTCACTGCCCGCCTGCCCGGCGGGTCCTGGGGGAGTGCAGGGAGGACGTGAGAAATGGACTCATTAAGATGTTAAATAATTCAAGACAGGCAGCCCCTGCCGAACGCTCGCGCTGTCTGCTCTGCAGCAGCAGTGATGCTCGTCCACGGCCCGGCCCGGGGGACAGTCAGCCACGTGGCCCCCGGAGAGCATGGCGCCCCCAGGGAGCAGGACGGTGAGACCTCGCCTGCGTGTCACTGCGCGTCTCAGCAAGGCCCTGCGGCCGCTCCCAGCGCGTGTCAGCCAAGCTGACGTCGCCCAAGGCGGTCGAGGAAGGCACCTTCCAGACGTGAAGGTGTCTGCAGAGAGAACCCAGCCAGGCAGGGCCTGGGCCAGGGCGGCCGGTCCCCGGCGACGGCGCCACTCAGCTTTGGCGCCACGTCTTTCGAGAGCCCCAGATTTCAAACCTGGACACATGGGCTGGGACCAGAGGTGCCCCCTCAGCAACATCTGGGCGCCCAGGGGGGCAGACATCCTAATAATTACTGAATCCAGTGACTAATTAACAGTGAAGTCTACTTTCCGCAAAGCAAGGGACAGCCTGAAGGCAGGAGCTGACTTACTCCTGGCTTTTTGAATCGTGTTGGAGCAGTTCCCCCGAAAAGCAGAGCCGGCTGTGTCCAACCCTAACAGGACCTGCTGCCCAGCTGCGAAGGGCGTGGCCCCCCGGACACTGGGGTCCTGGGCCCAAGGCTGAATCAGCCACGCTGGTGCCTGGCCACCCCCACCGCCACACACGTCCCTTCATCCCGATCTGCATGGATGGGGTTTGGCTGCCAAACTCCTGTTACTATTAATAGCTGCCAGCTTGACAAGGCTTGTTTCTCAGACGGCGTTGGGAGCGGCTCACCCTGGGGGGAGAGATGGTGCGGGGGCCGCAGGGAGGCTGAGGGTGGCTTGGAAGCCGGCGAGCAGAGGGCCAGGAGCGCCCACCGCATCTGTCTCTGAGGCCACAGGAAGGCCTCCAGCAGAGGCAAAGGAAGCTGCTGGGGTGGGGTGGTTTTTCCACCCACTGCGGGCTGGGTCAGGCCCCATGGGCGGAGGCCAGGGTGGGGTCACCTCGGGGCAGCGCCCAGAGGGTCGCGCCTGCCTGCCTGCCCACGGTTCCTAGGGTGGACGCAGGGCTCAGGTTGCCAGCCCCCTGCCCTCTGCAGATCCCTCCGGCTCAGCCGGAGGCTGATGGGCCCGAGACCCTGCAGGAGGAGCCACAGAAAGGGGAGGGGAGCGACAGCCCCCCCTTCAGCCCCCTCAGCGTCTCCACGGGGNCCCCTGCCCTCTGCAGATCCCTCCGGCTCAGCCGGAGGCTGATGGGCCCGAGACCCTGCAGGAGGAGCCACAGAAAGGGGAGGGGAGCGACAGCCCCCCCTTCAGCCCCCTCAGCGTCTCCACGGGGCGCATGGGGGCCCTGCAAGCAGCAGAGCCTACCCTCCTGCAGCCACCTCAGCATCTCCACGGGGCGCATGGGGTACCCCTGCAAGCAGCAGAGCTTATCCCCCTGCAGCCCACCGGCCATCTTGGGCCCCACTCCCACCCAGCACTGGGTCTGGGACCACCCCCCACCCCCATGCTCACAAAGGGCATGCTCCCGGGGCTTCTGGGAACAGACGCTCTGACGCGGGGTTGAACCCCTGCAAGCAGCAGAGCTTATCCCCCTGCAGCCCACCGGCCATCTTGGGCCCCACTCCCACCCAGCACTGGGTCTGGGACCACCCCCCACCCCCATGCTCACAAAGGGCATGCTCCCGGGGCTTCTGGGAACAGACGCTCTGACGCGGGGTTGCGGGGGGCCTCCTGAGCTGTGGCACTGAGGCCGCTGCAGCTCAGGGACTGAAGCAAAGGGGCTCCCGCACCAGCAGCGGCCATGGACAGGGTGTCTCGCCCGAGATTCATGGTCTGGAAGGCGGGGCTGGGCGCCCACAGTGATGAGAGTCACAAACGACCTCAGGGCCCGGCAGCTGCTTAACTGGGCAACGTAATGTGTTGCAGAGACGACCCCAGACCCACCCCCCGCGGCCCCCATCAGAGGCAGGAGCCCCCAGAGCAGAGCAGCAGAGGGGAGGAGGTGCAGCCAGCCTAGCTCACGCCCCTGTGACCCCAGGAGGACTTTCGATTCATTGTGATGAAAATTGAAAGTGTTAGTCGCTCTGTCGTGTTTGACTGTGACCCGTGGACTGTAGCCCTCCAGACTCCTCCGTCCATGGGATTCTCCAGGCCAGAATACTGGAGTGGGTTGCCATGCCCAGGAACGGGCCCCCCACACCACCCCGCTGTTCTCAGCTCTCGAAGCCAGAGCGTGTGTTCCTCACGACTCATCACTGTTCCTGACGCTGGGGTCGCAAAGAGCTGGACATGACTGAGCGACTGAACGGAACTGACTGAACTCAGGCCTCCTATCTGGCAGCAGGAGAGGCTCTGAAAACCATGCCACACCACATCACCCCTAAACCCTGGCATGAAGCCCCCAAGCCTCCCCAGGCTCTGTGTACCACCACCGGCCCCCACCCAGCTCACGCTGGGCCCCCCAAGGCCTGCTTCCCAGTTCACTAGCACGAGAAAGCCTCGGGCAGCAGCCCCGGTCCACCTGGCAAGCTTGCGGCGTCCACTCCACGCGGGGGCAGGAGCGCCCCCTGAAGCTGCTCACGGTGACGTCAGCCCCAGGGACCCCCCCTCCCCTCTCCAACACTGGGACCACCTCCGGGGCCCTGGTGGCCCAGCTGGGATGGCCCCATGGCCATCAGGGAGGCCCCACCCTGCTGGGAAGCCGCGTGAGGCAGACACACGGAGCAGAATGTTGCCTCATTCATATTCATTACAGCCTCACTGCCCGCCTGCCCGGCGGGTCCTGGGGGAGTGCAGGGAGGACGTGAGAAATGGACTCATTAAGATGTTAAATAATTCAAGACAGGCAGCCCCTGCCGAACGCTCGCGCTGTCTGCTCTGCAGCAGCAGTGATGCTCGTCCACGGCCCGGCCCGGGGGACAGTCAGCCACGTGGCCCCCGGAGAGCATGGCGCCCCCAGGGAGCAGGACGGACGTGAGAAATGGACTCATTAAGATGTTAAATAATTCAAGACAGGCAGCCCCTGCCGAACGCTCGCGCTGTCTGCTCTGCAGCAGCAGTGATGCTCGTCCACGGCCCGGCCCGGGGGACAGTCAGCCACGTGGCCCCCGGAGAGCATGGCGCCCCCAGGGAGCAGGACGGTGAGACCTCGCCTGCGTGTCACTGCGCGTCTCAGCAAGGCCCTGCGGCCGCTCCCAGCACGTGTCAGCCAAGCTGACGTCGCCCAAGGCGGTCGAGGAAGGCACCTTCCAGACGTGAAGGTGTCTGCAGAGAGAACCCAGCCAGGCAGGGCCTGGGCCAGGGCGGCCGGTCCCCGGCGACGGCGCCACTCAGCTTTGGCGCCACGTCTTTCGAGAGCCCCAGATTTCAAACCTGGACACATGGGCTGGGACCAGAGGTGCCCCCTCAGCAACATCTGGGCGCCCAGGGGGGCAGACATCCTAATAATTACTGAATCCAGTGACTAATTAACAGTGAAGTCTACTTTCCGCAAAGCAAGGGACAGCCTGAAGGCAGGAGCTGACTTACTCCTGGCTTTTTGAATCGTGTTGGAGCAGTTCCCCCGAAAAGCAGAGCCGGCTGTGTCCAACCCTAACAGGACCTGCTGCCCAGCTGCGAAGGGCGTGGCCCCCCGGACACTGGGGTCCTGGGCCCAAGGCTGAATCAGCCACGCTGGTGCCTGGCCACCCCCACCGCCACACACGTCCCTTCATCCCGATCTGCATGGATGGGGTTTGGCTGCCAAACTCCTGTTACTATTAATAGCTGCCAGCTTGACAAGGCTTGTTTCTCAGACGGCGCTGGGAGCGGCTCACCCTGGGGGGAGAGATGGTGCGGGGGCCGCAGGGAGGCTGAGGGTGGCTTGGAAGCCGGCGAGCAGAGGGCCAGGAGCGCCCACCGCATCTGTCTCTGAGGCCACAGGAAGGCCTCCAGCAGAGGCAAAGGAAGCTGCTGGGGTGGGGTGGTTTTTCCACCCACTGCGGGCTGGGTCAGGCCC
The DNA here is from genome assembly GCA_006410675.1 of Oreotragus oreotragus. Taxonomy (NCBI): domain Eukaryota; kingdom Metazoa; phylum Chordata; class Mammalia; order Artiodactyla; family Bovidae; genus Oreotragus; species Oreotragus oreotragus. The sequence continues at coordinate 944,614 of SJYX01020481.1, read as the reverse complement.
CATGGGCGGAGGCCAGGGTGGGGTCACCTCGGGGCAGCGCCCAGAGGGTCGCGCCTGCCTGCCTGCCCACGGTTCCTAGGGTGGACGCAGGGCTCAGGTTGCCAGCCCCCTGCCCTCTGCAGATCCCTCCGGCTCAGCCGGAGGCTGATGGGCCCGAGACCCTGCAGGAGGAGCCACAGAAAGGGGAGGGGAGCGACAGCCCCCCCTTCAGCCCCCTCAGCGTCTCCACGGGGCGCATGGGGGCCCTGCAAGCAGCAGAGCCTACCCTCCTGCAGCCACCTCAGCATCTCCACGGGGCGCATGGGGGGACCCCTGCAAGCAGCAGAGCTTATCCCCCTGCAGCCCACCGGCCATCTTGGGCCCCATTCCCACCCAGCACTGGGTCTGGGACCACCCCCCACCCCCATGCTCACAAAGGGCATGCTCCCGGGGCTTCTGGGAACAGACGCTCTGACGCGGGGTTGCGGGGGGCCTCCTGAGCTGTGGCACTGAGGCCGCTGCAGCTCAGGGACTGAAGCAAAGGGGCTCCCGCACCAGCAGCGGCCATGGACAGGGTGTCTCGCCCGAGATTCATGGTCTGGAAGGCGGGGCTGGGCGCCCACAGTGATGAGAGTCACAAACGACCTCAGGGCCCGGCAGCTGCTTAACTGGGCAACGTAATGTGTTGCAGAGACGACCCCAGACCCACCCCCCGCGGCCCCCATCAGAGGCAGGAGCCCCCAGAGCAGAGCAGCAGAGGGGAGGAGGTGCAGCCAGCCTAGCTCACGCCCCTGTGACCCCAGGAGGACTTTCGATTCATTGTGATGAAAATTGAAAGTGTTAGTCGCTCTGTCGTGTTTGACTGTGACCCGTGGACTGTAGCCCTCCAGACTCCTCCGTCCATGGGATTCTCCAGGCCAGAATACTGGAGTGGGTTGCCATGCCCTCCTCCAGGGGATCTTCCCAACCCAGGGATCAAAACCAGGTCTCCCACATTGCAGGTGGACTCTTTACTGTCTGAGCCAGAGATGCCTAACGTGAAATTCACCACCTTTAAGCGTTCGGTTCAGCGCCATTAAGCACATCCAGGCCATTGTGAAACGGTCCCACCACCATCCCCAGAACCTTTTCACCTTCCCAAACTGAAGCTCCCCCATTCAACACTAACTCCCACCCCTGGCACCCACCATCTACTGTCTGTCTCTATGAATCTGACTCCTCTGGGGGCCTCAGATAAGTGGAATCACATAGTATTTGCCTACTTGCGTCTGGCTTGTTTCACTGGGCATGATGTCCTCAGGGTTCACGTAGCAGCAAGTGTCGGAACAGCCTTCGTGTTTAAGGCCGCATAATATTCTACTGCCTGCAGAGACTACACTTTGTCCTCCGTTCACCTGTCACTGGACTCCTGAGTTGCTTCCACCTTCTGCATACAGGTATCTGTTCGAGAGCCTGCTCTCAGCTACTCTGGGTCCGTGCCCAGAAGTGGAATAGTGGGTCACATGGTAATTCTGGGCTTAGTTTCTCGAGGCACTGCCATGCTGCGCTCCACGATGGCCGCACCATCTGCATTCCCACCGGCAGTGGAGAATTTGGATGGTTCCAGTGTCTCCAACTTGAAGCTCCAGTACTTTGGCCACCAGATGCAAAGAGCCAGCTCATTGGAAAAGACCCTGATGCTGGGAAAGACGGAGGGCAGGAGGAGAAGGGGCCTCAGAGGATGAGATGGTTGGAGGGCATCACCAATTTAACAGACGTGAGTTTGAGCAAGCTCAGGGAGATAGTGAAGGGAGACAGCTGCGTTCCTTGGGGCTGGCTGACCTGCCGGGTGAGAGGAAGCCGGGGATGGATGATGGACGGAAGAGGCGGGCAGTCCGGCCCCGCCGCGGAGACGGGGTGGGAGACGGCCTCCAGGTTCACGTAGCAGCAAGTGTCGGAACAGCCTTCGTGTTTAAGGCCGCATAATATTCTACTGCCTGCAGAGACTACACTTTGTCCTCCGTTCACCTGTCACTGGACTCCTGAGTTGCTTCCACCTTCTGCATACAGGTATCTGTTCGAGAGCCTGCTCTCAGCTACTCTGGGTCCGTGCCCAGAAGTGGAATAGTGGGTCACATGGTAATTCTGGGCTTAGTTTCTCGAGGCACTGCCATGCTGCGCTCCACGATGGCCACACCATCTGCATTCCCACCGGCAGTGGAGAATTTGGATGGTTCCAGTGTCTCCAACTTGAAGCTCCAGTACTTTGGCCACCAGATGCAAAGAGCCAGCTCATTGGAAAAGACCCTGATGCTGGGAAAGATGGAGGGCAGGAGGAGAAGGGGCCTCAGAGGATGAGATGGTTGGAGGGCATCACCAATTTAACAGACGTGAGTTTGAGCAAGCTCAGGGAGATAGTGAAGGGAGACAGCTGCGTTCCTTGGGGCTGGCTGACCTGCCGGGTGAGAGGAAGCTGTGGATGGATGATGGACGGAAGAGGCGGGCAGTCCAGCCCCGCCGCGGAGACGGGGTGGGAGACGGCCTCCTGCCCAGCCCACCCGCGCCTTCCCCGGCCGTCACACGAGAGCCCAGAGTCGAAGCTTCTGCCCACGAGAGGTATGCTGGGCACGCCAGGAAGACGGCAGCCGTCCGCAGAGGAAGCCAAAACAGAGGCATTAGAGGGAAGGGGAAAAGCTTATTAATTTTTGGGCCCCAGTCCAGACTTCACACATGGCCCATTTCGGCATTTTCTGAGTTCACAGACTCGGGCAGAAGGAAGGAAGAAGGACATCTTGTGTCCTAGAAATTCACCGCCTGGAGCCACCTACAGAGGGGATGCTGATTCAGAATCCCAGGACGTTAATTAGCTTTGGGAGGGAGGGAGAGGCCAACACCAGTGGGGAGGGGATGGTGTCAGAGCTGGGCTCTGAGGCTGTGCGGTGAGGCTGAGTCTTCACCCAGCCTCAGAGCTCCTGGGCAACCTTGAACAAGTTATGCAACCTCTCTGAACCTCTAGTTCTTTATCTGAGAAACGGAGACAATAAGAAGCCTCCCGAGACCGTCATGAGGTATAACTGAGGGGCAGATAGGAAGGGGTGCCATCCAGGGTGACGTGGAACAAGAGGGGGTGACGGGGACCCTGAGAACTAGCACCCCTGAGCCTTCCCTGGTGCTCCATCCAGTGGTTAGGGACCCGCCTGTCAACGCAGGGGACGCGCTTCCATCCCCGGGGCAGGAAGGTCTCACGGGCCACGAGGCGACTCAGCCCTGGAGCCTACGGCCCGTGCTCAGCAGCGAGAGACCCCACCACGAAAAGAAGCCCACGCGCCACAAGGAAGGGTACCCCCCGCTCAACACAACGAGAGAAAGCCCGCGTGCAGCAGTGTGGAGGCGGAAATGGCAGCCGCTCCAGTGTTCTTGCCTGGAGAATCCCAGGGACCGGGGAGGCCGGTGGGCTCCCGTCTTTGGGGTCACACAGAGTCGGACACGACTGAAGCGACTTAGCAGCAGCAGCGTGCAGCAGTGAAGGCCCAGCAGTGCAGCAGTGTGGAGGCGGAAATGGCAGCCGCTCCAGTGTTCTTGCCTGGAGAATCCCAGGGACCGGGGAGGCCGGTGGGCTCCCGTCTTTGGGGTCACACAGAGTCGGACACGACTGAAGCGACTTAGCAGCAGCAGCGTGCAGCAGTGAAGGCCCAGCGTGGCCAAAAATAAAGAGGAATCAATCCAAAAAAAAAAAGAAGACCCAGCATCTCTAACTCCCACCCAGGCTGGGAGTCCCCCGCTACAGCCTGTTTGGCCAGAGGGAGGGAGCAGAGGGGCATGCCTTGGCTTCCAGGTCCGGCAGGAAGAAAGATGCTCGTCACATCCGGGTACCAGGCCTGGGTGGAGCAGCAGACGGGACCCTCAGAAAGGNAAAAAAAAAAGAAGACCCAGCATCTCTAACTCCCACCCAGGCTGGGAGTCCCCCGCTACAGCCTGTTTGGCCAGAGGGAGGGAGCAGAGGGGCATGCCTTGGCTTCCAGGTCCGGCAGGAAGAAAGATGCTCGTCACATCCGGGTACCAGGCCTGGGTGGAGCAGCAGACGGGACCCTCAGAAAGGTCTTCAGCAGGTCTAGGGCCCGGGCTCAGTGCGGCCAGGATGCCCGCCCTCCCAGGGTCCGCGGGGCAAGGGGCCCTGCACACACTGGGGGGCCTCGGCCTCCTGACTTCATCCAGCCGAGCCGCTTTTCCATCGAGACCCCCAAGGGTGGCGATCAGCACCATTCTCTTCCTCTTCACCACCGTGTTAGGCAAATACTAGAGCTGCTTCTTTGACGCCCACCAGGGCACGGCTTAGGGTCGACTCTGCGTTCAGAACCACACGACTGTCAGGCCATCGTCCACGGACGAGGACTCGGGATGGAGGCACGGCGCACGGCGGGGGTCCTCCTCTGCTCAGCCACCACACCCCCATCTCGGGGACCAGGCAGGTGTGGGGGCTGCCCTGGTGTGAAAACTCCGTGCCCCACGGGGACCCGGGATCTCCACTCACAGCTCCACCGGCACAGCGTCCAGTCTCCCGAGGGACACATCTGGTGCGAGAGGCGTCAGGCCCGCAGAGCCCAAGCCTGGGAGCCCGCCAGGTGTCGGGCCCCAACCTGTGCGGGCGCAAGGACCAGCCCGGACACATTCTCTCTCAGGCCACGCTGCCTAGCGACACAGGAGACAGACTCCATTGGTCTGGTTCCCAGGAAAACAAGCAGGAAGTTATCAAAGGTCACATTCTCACGTGATAGGGTTTTGCTCCCCTCGGCCCACACCTGGGACCCTCGGCTAACACCATCACACAGACGGTTCCCTGATGGCCACAGGACCGCCACTGCTCCATGGAGTCTGTCTGCTAGTTAAAGCTGCGGTTGTCCCCGTGGTCATGTACGGATGTGAGAGCTGGACCATGAAGAAGGCTGAGCACCGAGGAACTGATGCTTTAGGACTGTGGTGCTGGAGAAGACTCCTGAGAGCCCCTTGGACTGCGAGGAGGTCCAACCAGGCCATCCTAAAGGAAATCAGTCCTGAATATTCACTGGAAGGACGGATGCTGAAGCTCCAATACTTTGGCCACCTGATGCAAAGAACTGACTCTTTGGAAAAGACCCTGATGCTGGGAAAGATTGACGGCAGGAGGAGAAGGGGACGACAGAGGATGAGATGGTCGGACGGCATCATTGATCCAATGGACATGAGTTTAAGCAAACTCTGGGAGATCGTGAGGGACGGGGAGGCCCGGCGTGCTGCAGTCCATGGGTCCAGAGCTGGACACAGCTTAACAACTCAACAGCAACAACAGACCCTGCTTGTGACCAGTTCACTTTGTGGCTCGCACAGTACCTCTTGATCCTGGGGATTTAATGTAACCGTACATCCAGTAACATCCGATGTGTGTGTTTCACACGCCAAAGACAGCAGTGTTTCACCAGAAGCATTTCCCTCGATATGAATGGCATGGAGGGTATCATTAGATAGGACTTTATTAGGTTGTTACGGTTTGGACCCATCTTTCTCTCCTTGGAACATCTGGGCAGAGTAAAAATGAGAGTTCGTCAAATAGGATTTGATCTGCACATATTCACTCAGCAGGCTGCAAGCGCCAGAAACACTTCCCGTCACACATTCAACAAATATTTATTAGGCTTCTAACACATGTGAGACACAGGCTGGGAGAGACAAAGAAAATAAAACACAGTCCCCACCGCTGACAGACTCAGAAAGGGGATTCAGAGGGACACATAAGTCATGTGGCTTCTTGGGGCTCTGATGAAGGAACATCCATAGGGCAATAAAAGCAAGGACGAGACAGGAATGAACTCTGTCCAAGGAAGGAGCGACTTGGCTTGGGTTCTGAAGAATGAATAGGAGTTCTCTAACTGAGCAGGCATCCTAACCAGAGGGAGCAGCGTGCGCCAAGGAATGGAAACAGGGCACAGAGCCAAAAAGAAGCAAGGTTGGATGACTGAAAGCACAGGACACACCAAGACTCTAGAAAGGCCAGGCGATGCATTGACCCATCACTTTTAAAACTGGCACAACAAGTTAGAAACTAAGAATGCAGATTCTGAAACCAGTGTGCCGGGTTTCAATCCCAAACCATTTGCCATCTAGGACCCAACGTGGCCCCAGGTTAGTTACTGAATCGCTCAATGTCTCAATTTACTCACGCGCAAAATGGTCACACCATACTCAGATCCCTGTTCATTCCTGCAGCCCATAATTCCTGAGCGCCTACTGCATACAGGGGCTCACTCTAGGCACGGGGCAACATCAGGGGACAAAACAGGGATTCCCGCCTGCTTGTAGCTCACACTGCTGTGGGGGACGGGAGCAGAGTGGAGGGCAGGCAGCGGACAAGGGGAGGGCGGCAGGGGCAGCAGGTCCAGGGACCCAGGTGACGTGGGCGCCGTAGGCACCGAGCAGCGAGGGACGAAGGCCAGGCCACAAGACCACTCAGGAGGCCAGCAGGGGCGTGGCCCAGGCAGGGGAGGGAGGGGTCACTGGGCTATTCCAGGGGAGGGCCACCCAGGCAAGCTGATGAATAAGGTGCGGTGGGGTCGGGGGGAAGGCAGAGCAGCTGAGAGCACTCGGCGCATTAGACGGTTCAGTTCAGTTCAGTCGCTCAGTCGTGTCTGACTCTTTGCGACCCCACGAACCGCAGCACGCCAGGCCTCCCTGTGTATCACCAACTGCCGGAGTCCACCCAAACCCATGTCCATTGAGTCCGTAATGCCATCCAACCATCTCATCTTCTGTCGTTCCCTTCTCCTCCTGCCCTCAATCTTTCCCAGCATCAGGGGCTTTTCAAATGAGTCAGCTATTCGCTTCAGGTGGCCTAAGTACTGGAGTTTCAGCTTCAACATCAGTCCTTCCAATGAACACCCAGGACTGATCTCCTTTAGGATGGACTGGTTGGACCTCCTTGCAGTCCAAGGGTCTCTCAAGAGTCTTCTCCAACACCACAGATCAAAAGCATCAATTCTTTAGCACTCAGCTTTCTTTACAGTCCAACTCTCACATCCATACGTGACCACTGGAAAAACCATAGCCTTGACTAGACGGACCTTTGTTGACAAGTAATATCTCCACTTTTTAATATGCTGTCTAGATTGGTCATAATTTTCCTTCCAAGGAGTAAGTGTCTTTTAATTTCATGGCTGCAATCACCATCTGCAGTGATGTTGGAGCTCAGAAAAAGAAAGTCAGCCACTGAATCCACTGTTTCCCCCATCTATTTGCCATGAAACGATGGGACTGGATGCCATGATCTTAGTTTTCTGAATGTTGAGCTTTAAGCCAACTTTTTCACTCTCCTCTTTCACTCTCATCAGGAGGCTTTTTAGTTCCTTTTCACTTTCTGCCATAAGGGTGGTGTCATCTGCATATCTGAGGTTATTGATATTTCTCCTGGCAATCTTGATTCCCGCTTGTGCTTCTTCCAGTCCAGCGTTTCTCATCATGTACTCTGCATATAAGTTAAATAAGCTGGGTGACAGTATACAGCCTTGACGTACTCCTTTTCCTATTTGGAACCAGTCTGCTGTTCCATGTCCAGTTCTAACTGTTGCTTCCTGACCTGCAGATAGGTTTCTTAAGAGGCAGGTCAGGTGGTCTGGTATTCCCATCTCGTTCAGAATTTTCCATAGTTTATTACGAGTTAATCCTCCAACAGTGTAGGGTCGGGCAGGGCCCCCACCGAGGCCGGGGAGGCAGCTGGGGTCAGCAATCCATCCTGACCCCCCCTGGTCCCTGCACGCTCCCCCACCAGCTGCCCCCTCCACTAGGAGCCCCCACATCCTCTTGCTGTTGGTGCTGACCTCACTCGGGGGACTCGGCGGCAAGAGCTGTGATTATTCCCCCAGCAGCCCCCGGCAGCCTGGCTCCCGCTAATAAATGAACTGAAAAGTCAGCCTTCACTGCTCACAGCCCCACCGAGCATCCCAGAGCCCATCGTCTGGGAACAGCTGATGTTTTGATGACACTTGCCAAGAAGTTCGAGGCTGCCTTTGCTTTGCGCGGCTCACGGGAACATACTGTCATAAGAACCTGCCAGAAGTTTCAAGTTCACTGAAGGTCCTCATCTAGCAGACAGGGGACGACAGAGCAGAGAGCAGGCAGGCTCTGCAGACGGCCTTCCAGGGCAGGGACTGAGCCCGGCTGCTCCACGGCTGGGCCCCTCCGGCCAGCCTCCCCCTCTGCGGACACTTCCTCTCAGCAGGCTCCGGGGGGCTGCACTGGCCTGAACCCTGAGACCACCTGCGTGACCTCGGTCACGTGACATACCTGCAACGCCTCCGTGTGTCCACGGGCCGTGGGTAGAGTAACGATGACCTGGGTGCGGGTGTCAGAATGTAGGGCCACGTGCGTGAAATGCTTGTGAGAGGCAGACATGAAGTATAGCAACACCAGGGGACGTCCCTGGTGGTCCAGGGGTTAAGACTTTGCACTCGCAATGCAGGGGACCTGGGTTCAATCCCTGGTCAAGGAACTAGATCCCACATGCTGCCAGTGAGACCTTGCAGAGCCAAGGACATAAATAAAAATAAACATAAAAAAAAAAGAATTCAGCGATGATGTTCCCTGATTTCATACTGCAATAGACCTTGGAATTCTGAAAAGCCAAAATCTTACTATGACTTGCAAAGCTTGCCTTAGTATTTTTTTTTTAATGATCTGGTTTTAAAACAGTACAGAACCCCTTTGTAGGGCCTTCAGGGTGCCACACAGTCTGTCCCTGTGTGTCCCTCCCTTCCCAGCTTGGCCTCTCACTCCAGCACTCCATGCTCCAGACTCTGAGTTCTCCAAACAAGTGAACACATGTGTGCCTCAGGGCCTCCGTGCATGCTGTTCCTCCTGCCTGGAACACTGTTCCCTCCACTCAGTATCTGCCAGGCTCCTTCCTCGTCCTTCCTTAGACCTCAGCGTAAACATGACTTCCCCGGCAAGCTCTCCCAGGCCACTCAGGCTGGATGCAGCCCCTCGCACATTTCTCCTTGTGGTGCCGAGGACAATTTCTTCTCAGTCTGACAACTCCCTAAGAGTGTCTGTCTGTTTTTCTCTTTTAACTGCAAGAGCTCAGCCTGGTGCCTGGCGTATGGAAAGCTCAGGTACAGATCGCAAAACAAGTAACTCTGCGATGTTAGCTGGCAGCACCGGAGCACAAACACACTCCCACAGCCAACGCAGGACTGTGCCGCACCGTGTCCATCTGAGATCAACCCGCCCCCCCGGCCACGCCTTGCCCTAAACAGCTGTTGATAAGCTGCTTGCTAATTTCTGAGGCTAGAGCGTAATTTTGGTTCGCCAAGATCTGAGCATCACAACATCATATCAGGACTGTATGCCTCTTGATGTATACGCAATATACACGATAACAGCAGTTAGCACACACTGATTTTTCTGACGTGTTAACCATCATTGCCAAGTCGCTTCAGTCGTGTCTGACTCTGTGCAACCCCATAGACGGCAGCCCACCAGGCTCCCCCTTCCCTGCGATTCTCCAGGCAAGAACACTGGAGTGGGTTGCCATTTCCTTCTCCAATGCATGAAAGTGAAAAGTGAAAGTGAAGTCGCTCAGTTGCGTCCGACTCTTAGGGACCCCATGGACTGCAGCCCACCAGGCTCCTCCATCCCTGGGATTCTCCAGGCAAGAGTACTGGAGTGGGGTGCCATTGCCTTCTCCATCATTAGTGGCACCAATATCACAGACACAGACCATTCAGCGGGGGCTCCGCCAGGGAGGACGTCACCAAGGGGAACTCATTCATTCAAATGTTCGTTCTCCCCTCAAGCTCACCAACCGCAGGGACTGTTTCCTCCCTGTTGGAATGCGGCTCCCAAATCCACCCCTGACTTCTCTTCTGCACGGCTCAGTTCTCAACTGCAAAGTCAGTTTCTCCGGAGCCTCACTCGGGCCGGCCCAGCCGCTGCCTCTGGATGGCCCTGTCTGGATCTGCCGCATTCCAGCTGCATGACTTCGGGCCAGTGACTCAGCCCCTCTGTGCCTCGCCGTCCTCATGTGTCAAGTGAGAACAGGATCAGTACTTATGGCATTGACTTGAAGTTTGCGTTCATATGTGTGAAACACACAGAAGAGTCCCTGGCAGACAGTCAGCCCTGGCAGGGAGGTCTGAGAGGGAGGGGATAGATGTACACATATAGCTGATCGCGTGGTTTAGCAAAAACTAACACAACTCTGGAAAGCAATTATACTCCAAAACAAAAAAAAGTGCAACTTGCCCAGCCTCTCCACAAAACCAGCTCGGGTCGGGCACACACATCATATGACTGGAGGATATGAGACCCAAAAGCTAAAGGAAACCCCCCGCCCTCCTGACCCCTGACAGGTCAGCCGAAGGAGGAGAATGTGAGCTGCCCGGGGGGACTCGCTCACTCATCAACTTCAACTCCCATGCTTCCCAAACTTCAGCTCCTCCTGACTCCTGGAGAGGGGGTAAACAAAGCGTGGTCTAGCCACGGGATGGAACAGTACCCAGCCTCGACAAGGAAGCAGGGTCTGCCCCACACGACGATGTGGATGCACCCTGAGGACGACATGGTAAGTGAAATAAACCCGACACAAAGGATAAAGACCATGCCTCCCACAGACTGAGCGCAGCCGCCAGGGGCTGGGGGCGGGCAGGTGGTGCCTAACCGGGACAGAGCTTGGGGAGAGGACAAGTCCTGCAGGTGGGGGTGGTGAGCGTGCTTGGCGCTGCAGACCTCTATGCTTAAAGACGGCCACAGTGGTAACTTCCATATCATGCATGTTTTATCCCAATAAAAACAAAAGCGTCCCCTGGGATGTTGGTGGACAATGCAGATCCCAGGGCAGTGTCCCTCAGAGTCCCAGACTCTGCAGGTCTGGCGGGGGGGGGGCCTGGGAACCTGTGTCTCAGAACCTCCCTGGGTGACCTGGCTGCAAGGGCTCCAGGGAACACACCTGGAGGAAGAGGCCCACCAGATGTGTATAAGAGACAGACTATGAGGCATCACCTCATAGGAAAGATGAGAAACAGAAGAGCATGGAAAGAGTAGGGGGGCCTTTTGTCTTGCAAGCCTCTCTACAAAGGTTCATGGTACACACAGGAACTCCAAATCAAAGGATCTGATTAGTAGCGTTTTCTAATCTTTTGTTTTCATGTACTTGACCATGGTCCCCAAATCTATTCCTTCACACTTTTTTTATTTGCATCTCAAATTGCTTTTTGTGCTCCAAATGGATACAGCGTCATATTAGCAAGTGAAGCAATTTTTAAAAATTCTTTACTCATTTTAATTTTTGGTTGTCCTGGATCTTCATTGCTGCGCAGGCTTTTTCCTAGTTGTGGAGAGCGGGGCTACTCTCTAGTTGCAGTGCACGGGCAGCTGCTTGAGGGCTCAGTAGTTCTGGCTTGCGGGCTCTGGAGTGCAGGCTCAGTAGCTGTGGTGCATGGGCTTAGCTGTTCTATGGCATGCGGAATCTTCCCAGACCAGGTATCAACCCTGTGTCCCCTACACTGGCAGGCGGGCTCCTATACACTGTACCACCAGGGAAGCAACTTTTTAAGCCAGTGTACGATGGTGCTGCCCGGCAACCAAATGTTCATTCTGAAGCTGTGTTCAACTATGTCTGTGCAACAGTTTTATGATTATTTAAATATTTCAATACATTTTGCTCTTGTTATTTTAGAAAAATTAGTGGAGCTCAAAAGATTAAAGGTAAATATGAATAATATGATATCAAAAGCATAAGTAACAAAAGTAAAAGTAGACAAATAAACTGTCCTATATAAAAACTGAAAGTTTCTGTGCAGCAAAGAAAACAATCAACAGAGTCAAAGAACAGCCTACGGCATGGGAGAAAATACTTGCAAATCATTTATCTGATAAAGGGTTAATACCCAGAATCTATAAAGAACTCCTACAACTTAACAACAATAACAAACTAAATAAACTGATTAAAAATGGGAAAAGGACGTGAACAGACATTTGTCCAGAGGAGACACATATAGTCAGTCACAAAGTATATGAAAAGATGCCCAATATTACTTTTCCATAGAAGAATGCAAGTCAAAACCATGAACAGATATCACCTCACATCCATTAAGAGGTAGGCTACTATCCCCCAAAATGGAAAATTTCAACTGTCAGCAAGGATGTGGAGGAGTTGGAACCATTGTACATTGTTGGTGGGAATGAAAAATGGTACAACTGCTATAGAAAACAGTGTGGTAGTTTCTCAAAACACTAAAGATTAGAATTACCATAAGCTTCAGCAATTCCAATTCTGGGCATATATGTGAAAGGAATGAAAGCAAGATCTCAGAGAGATACATGCACGCTCATATTCATAGCAGCACTGCTCGTAATAGCCAAGAAGCAGCCCAAGTCACCGACCAGCAGAAGGGTGGATAAATAAGATGTAGCGTGCACCCACAAGGGAGTACTGCTCAGCCTTAAACAGGAGGAAACTCTGACAACTGCCGCAGTCTGACGAACCCTGGACACTAAGCTAAGTGAGATGAGCCAGAGGGGGAAAAACAGACACATGCTCTGTGATGCTACTTATATGCTGTATCTGGAGTAAAACTAATATAAGCAGGAAGTATAATGGTGGTTGCCCGGGGTCGTGGGGAGGGAAAGACAGGGATTTATTGTTTAACTGGTTTATGGTTTCAGTTTTGCAAAATGAGAAAGTTCTAGAGACTGGTTGCACAGCTATGTGAATGTAATTAACACTACTGAGCTGCACACTTAAAGATGGGAAAGATGATAAGTTTTATGTTATGCTTTTTTTCACAATTCTCAAAAAGTGAACGTGATTATATTAGTGACAAGGAGCGTAAACCTTGTGACCTATATAAATTTACGCAAAGATGGCAAACATTTAGGACATTTTAAGTGGGCAAATCTTTAACCTATATTGGAAGCACAGTGGACTTTAGAGAGGCATGTATGTATTCCATTGTAAAGAAAAATAATAAAATTAAAGAATATTTATAAAAGATATAATATTTATATTATACATACATCTATGTGAAAAGGCATGATGTATATAGGAACTGCATTTTTTAACTCATTCTCTGGTGACAGAATCTTCTTATACAGCATTATATATTTCAGTGTGTTTTTTTGAGGAACATATTTTAGATAGATAGAGTTCCTAATGAACTATGGAATGAGGTTCGTGACATTGTACAGGAGACAGGGATCAAGACAGGGTGGTAGGGCCCCTGGGTCCCACGCGCTGCGGGCCCACCCCTGCCCCCCCCACCGGGGGTTGGAAGCCCACCCCAGGAACTTTCTGTAAATTTATTTCCCCTCCCTATCGTGTCCTGTTGCTGCCGACAGGGATACGTCCTTATGGCTGGACAGGACGGGTTACTGGAGGACCTCCGTATCATCCCTTCTGGGGACTGGTCCAGCTGGGGGAAAAAAGAACCATCGTGGGCAGGTTAGGCCTGCAGTGAGGGCCGGGAAGGAGCCAAGCTGCCCGTGCCCACGCCCAGGCGTCCAGCGCCCGGCACCAGGCAGCTCTGGTTGTGCTGGAGGCAACACAGCGCACCGGGGCGCCTCGATTCCTCTCCAGCGTTTGCAGCCAGTGAGGGACGCATCCTATCACCCCAGGCCTCGTGGCTTCTCCCCACGAAAGCCGACAGCTCTCGCCCCCTTCCCGTGGCCGCGCCTCACGCGCTTTCCTCTGAGACGTGTGGAGTGTGCCGGCCGCCACACCGAGTCGGGCACTGCTGCCCAGCCTCTGGGGCAAGAGACGGAGGAGGGGCTTCCGTGGGGAAAGCCGGGCTCTCAGCCCCCCAGCCTGGGGCAGGGCCCCGGGGTCCAGTGAAACACGGCAGTCTTGCGTGTTCGTGCGTTTGATTTTCAGGTCTCCGTGGCATTGGAGACCCCAAGGAGGGCTCAGAGGAGGCTCCCAAGAGAAGCAGGTCTGGGCTGCCTGGCCGCTCCCTCACTGGGGGACTCTCTGGGGAGGCACTGGGGCCCTGCTCTCCCCCCACAACATTGGGGTCAGAGAGGGTGACCGTACCCTCCCAGTCGCCGGCAGGAGCTGGCCACACAAGGGCCTGCAGGCACCCTCTTCCATGGGCTCAGAGGAGGGGAGAGCCCAGGTCCCCTGGGAAACAGCCCTGCTCATGGGCAGGTCTGTGCACCCCACACCAGCCCAACGACAAAGGCCCCCAAGACAGGCCTGGAGGACCCTCTCTGGGGAGACACCCTCTGGGGCTGGGCCTCTCTCCAGGGTCTCCCTGTAATCTGAGCTGGTCGTGGGGGGCTGGGGCAGCAACAGGAGGGGATTCCGTCTGGCGATCCTGAGGCCGCTGTCCTAAGGCTGTGAGCCCCCGGGCCGCTCTACTGCAGACATGGAGCCGGGGCCCCAGGCGGCCCAGGCGGCCGAAGAGCGGGCCCTGGTGCTGGTGACCAATGGCCGAGCAGCCTACTGACCACCGGCTGCCACCAGGCTCAGCGGAGCGCTTGTCGTCTGGAGGGGCGAGGCAGTAGCAGACCTGGGCTGAGGGTGCGTGCAGAGCGGGGAGCGGGGGCCAGGGGGTGGGGACCCAGGGGCGCGGGTCTTGAGCCCTGTTCTCGCCGGGCCTCGGCACCCGAGAGCAGCCAGCTGCCAGAACAGGCCCCGCCGCCTCCGCCTTCAAGTTTAATTAGGTGCCGTTTGCTTGCCTTTGCGGTTATTTCCATTACTCCGGGAGGTGGGTCATAGAGGCTCCTGCTGTGATTTATGTCAGGCAGTGTTTTGCCTCTGTTTTCCTCCACGAGAGCTGTCAGCTTTCGTGGGCATGAGACGTGGGCACTCAGGGCTGGTGCACTGGGAGGACCCCAAGGGGTGGGATGGGGAGGGAGGTGGGAGCGGGGTGCAGGATGGGGGACGCGTGTGCACCCTTGGCTGGTCCATGTGAAGGTATGGCAAGAACCACTACAATATTGTAAAGTAATTAGCCTCCAATTAAAATTTTAAAAATTAATATTAAAAAGAAAATAAAGACGCAGCTGCTCCGTCTCCGCCCCCAGGACGCCGAGGATGGCCGTGACGGTGGCTGTGAGCCATGTCCCTGCCGGCACAGCTCCCCGCGGCCTGACGCACAGAAGTTCAAGGGCAGGACCACCCCGCCAGCTCCCAGGCGGAAACTGTGACGCCAGCTCAGCAGATGGGAGCCTGAACCCGGCTCTGGACCAAGCCGATGGCCCGGGTGGCTCCACCCCGGGGCTGCGGCCCTCACAGCCTGGCCATGCGGGACCGGACCCCCGGACGACCTCCACCGGCCAGTTTTCCAAATGAGACCAGCTCCCCTGTCTCCTCAGCTGACACTTCCAGGGGCTGGGCCCCTGCCAGGGATGGGACCCACTCTCTGCTCTGCCCTCACTCCTGGGGAAACCATGGCTGCCGGTGGTCCTGGACACCCCAGGCTTGCCCCCCTCCCCAACTTACATCATCCGGAGTCTGGAGAGTGTTACTAAAAGAAGGAAGTTGGTGCCTCGTGAGTATTAACACACCCTCACTTGGACCCAGCGGCAGGTCCTACATTCACCCCCATTTAACAGATGAGGAAACTGTGGCCACACGGCACCCAGGCTCTGAATGAGCACACCCGTGGTTCCCGAGAGGCGCCTGGTGGAGATAGTGGAAGAGAGCTACACTTGAGCAAAGGCCCGAGACCCGAGTGGACCCCCATCAAGCCTCCACTCCTCACCCGCTCGGCTTGCACACATTCCAGTGATGGGAGGCTCACTACCTCACAAAGGCCTTGCCCCATCTTCAGGCACCGACGAACCCCAGAACTGCCTGCTTTCAAGATGTGACCCCCTCTGCCTTCTTAAGGGAAGAGCATCTGCTCTCTCGGCCCGTGACCCCAGCCCTCAGCACGCACACACACACACATGCGCCCAGATTCGGATCTGTGAAGGTGCCAGCTGCATGCAGGGCCTGGCCTGGGGCTGAGACCCACCGGAAGGGGCAGGGCTCCCAGCCCAGCTCTCTGCACCTGGGGCTTCTGGCCTCTGCTGGACGCAGCCAGGCCGCCCCCCTACTCTGCTGCCCGGATCTCCAGGATCCTGGGGCTTTGGGGAGGGCTGTTCTGTGGCAGCAACAAAACACCCCAGCAGGTCTGAGGGCTGTTCTGCTTGTTCAGGGCCGAGGGTGTGGTCTGGAGACCCCAGGGAAGCCAAAGGCTGCTCCACACCCGCTAGTAGCCCCGACACTCCAGCACACGGAGAAGCTTCCTCCCGTGGGGCTGCTCTCCCGTGTTCCCCGAGCCCCCTGCCCTCATGGTGGGGAGAGATGTCTCACGACATCTCATGACCTCCTCATGGGGTCTGCACGCCTTGGGGAGACCTCACCCCATTCCCCCTCAGGAGGGTCTCTGATTCTCTCCAACATATCCATCCCGGTTTCACGGGTTTCACTTGGACAGAAGGTTTTGCTGAGAAAAAGTTAAAAAAAAAACTATAAAAAGCCTGGGAGCCTCTGCCATCTGCGATCCGGTCCAGCGGGCAGACCGCCCTGAGTCGGGGTGGCCCAGGGCAACCGCCCGGCTGACAACAGCCGCCCCGTGGAGGACGGTGACCCCCCACCTCCTGGGCCAGAGTGCAGAAACAGGGTGACTGCCCCCTCGAACCAGCCGGGCTCACGAGGAAGGGGTCGGCCCCTTGGACGAGGACCCTGCTAGCCAGGTCGCAGCCCGTCTCACACCCGCTGGCCGGCCAGAGCCTCTGAGACTGCCAGCGTGTGAGGGGCAGCGGTGGGGCGAGGGCTCCGCACAGACTTCCGGCGGGAGTTCTGGCCGTGGTGGTGATGGGCACTCCCGGGGGTGGACACATGCGAACCCCCGAGCGGGACACTTCCAGACGGCCACGGCGCTCAGCCCCACGCCACTGGTGTCGTTGCTATTTACTCGCTCAGTCGGGTCCGACTCTCGTGACCCCGTGGACTGTAGCCCGCCAGGCTCCTCTGTCCAGGGGAGTCTCCAGGCAGCAGTTCTGGAGTGGGTTGCCATGCCTTCCTCCAGGGGATCTTTCCGACCCAGGGATCGAACCCACGCCTCCTGCACTGGCAGGCGCATTCTTCACCGCTGCACCAGCTGGGAAGTGTGTTATGAGTATCTTAGCACAATAAAGTGTGTGTGTGTGTCCACAATAAAGTGTGTGTGTGTGTCCACAATAAAGTGTGTGTGTGTATCTTACCACAGTAAAGTGTGTGTGTCCCACAATAGTGTGTATCTTACCACAATAAAGTGTGTGTGTCTCACAATAAAGTGTGTGTATCTTACCACAATAAAGTGTGTGTCCACAATAAAGTGTGTGTGTGTCCCACAATAAAGTGTGTGTCCCACAATAAAGTGTGTGTATCTTACCACAGTAAAGGGTGTGAGTCCCACAATAGTGTGTGTGTGTATCTTACCACAGTAAAGTGTGTGTGTGTCCCACAATAAAGTGTGTGTGCCCACAATAAAGTGTGTGTGTGTGTATCTTACCACCGTAAAGTGTGTGTGTGTGTGTGTGTAACCAGCCTCACGGGGCAGGGATAGCCAGGTGTCACCCAGAACCCCAGGCCCAGGGTGGGGCACCTGGACGCCCCAGAAACACCTGTGGATGAACAGCAGGAAGCGCGCTGGTTTGAGCTGGGCCTGGTCCCGCCTGCCACCTCAGGCCAGTGCTCACTTGGTGGAGCCTGGCCTGCGATGCGTGGGCGACAGCTGCTCACGCAGAGGTGACAGCTGCAGGCCCGGTGACCTTTCCGGTGCAGGTACCGGCTGTGGGGCAGCTCGTGACCGCGCTGTGCGGAGGGGCAGGTGGGTGCCGGGGACCCCCTCCCCGGGCGAGAGACCCTGGGGCTCGCCCTGAGCCGGCCTCTGGCCGCTGGGCCGCAGTCTTGCGGTGGGGACGCGGGGGCTCGGGGTCTCAGAGTCGGGTACGGGCGAGGTGGGATGGAACCCCGCTGCTCTCCGCTACTTCCCGCTCTGCTCAGCCACCTCCCCAGGAGCGGAGGGCTGCAAACCCGGACACTTCTACGGGGTGGCCTGGGGCGGGGGCGGGGGCTTGCTCTGGAGAGAGGAGAGGAGGCCCGCGGTGGGTGGATCGGCAGGAAGGTCGGACCTGCTCTTGGAACTTCTGCTGAGGGGCCTCGGCTCTGGGGGACGGGGGCTGCCCGGCCCCCGGCCCCCGCCGTCTCCTAGCCAGGCACACCTGCCTGACCACGGCTCCGCCGGCGCGGATGCCGCTGGGAGTGAGCCTCCGCCCCATCGGGAGCCGGGAACCACCCCCGGGGGAGGGGTCGCTCCGGGAAGACGCTCGGTGCCATCCCTAGGAGGCTCTGAGCTGGCTGTGGACAGGCGGCCTGCGGGCCCCGGACGTCAGAGAGCCCTTTGTGCCGCAGTCGGCTGGCGCAGCAGCCCTCGGGCTCAGCCGTCCTCTCTCTTCCGCGCTGGACGCCCCAGCGGTCGTGTGTCCTGTGCCCGAGGCCGTGTCGTGGGCATGGTCCACACGCACGCGCGCACATAAAATTTGTTCCTAGACCACCCCCCCTTGGAAGGGCCCCCGCTCTCTGCTGGGGGCCTGCACCCTTGAAGACCGTCCTCACCATGCCCTCCTCCAGGGCTCGCTCCCGATGGCGACACACCGTGCTCGGAGTCCTGTATCCTCAGAACGCTTTTGCGCCCTTGGGGAGGTCCAGCTCCAGCCGCCGAGCAGGGCTGACATTCCCTGGGCGTCTCCCTCTGTCGGGGGAGGGCCCCTCCTGCAGCGCCGCCTCCCTCACGCTGGTTCCGAGACTGTTTTGCTGTGGATGAGCGTCCTGTTGGCCGCCGCCGTGGCTACTGCTTTAGAGCCTGGCCCCACGTGGGCACAGACAAGGCGCAGGAGGACTCCCCCTTCTCAGCCTTTCTAGAGCTCGTCATAAAGTCACGGGGGACACGGCAAACAGCAACACGGAAGAGCCAGGTCCCCGGGTTTGGACCAACCACAGACGGGCCGCCGCCCACGCCAGCCCCCGTCCTGCTCGCCTGGGCCACCGCAGTGGCCCCCGCCCTCACCCCTCGGGCCTGACCGCCTGCAGCAGGCAGAGTGGTCCTAGAGCGAGACCATGTCCTTCCTCTGCTCAGAAACGCCCGTGGCTCCCCCGGCCCTGGGGTAAAAGCTGGAGTCCTACCAGCCCCCACGGACCCTCCATCTGTCCTGACCCCCTACTCCCCCGCCCGCAGCCCCACGGGCCTCCTTGCGGTTCCTCCATCACGCCTGCCTCAGGGCCGTTGCACCAGCTGCGCCCTCTGCCTGGCCCGCTCTCCCCAGGAAGCACTCAGCCCACCCCCTCACTTCCTGTTGGTCTAAAATCCCAGCAACATCCCCCCCCATGCTCTCTCTGCTGCTTCTGCGTGCCCCTCCACAGCCCCTCCAACACGCTAAACACTGTCCAGCTTCATTGCAATTTCTCTGCTTCTCCCCAGCACAGTGTAAGCCCGTTCGGACAAGGATTTTCTGGATTCATGCCCTGTCGTAACTGGGCAGTGCCTGGATGATGCCTGGCACATGCAGCTGTGCTCGGTAAATATTTCTTGAATGAGTCAAGTTTGCTGAAAGAACCCAGGCTTGCAGGAACCAAAGCTGCTGTGATTCTCAGTCTGAAAGACGCAGGGGAAAGCCTTGAGAAGCCGACTGTCACGGGCAGGACCCAGAGGATGGAAACCGGGTCTGCACACCAGGACCCGAAAGAGTGAAAGGGCTGGAGCCTGGGAGCGGAAGACAGAGGTCCTGATAAGGGCTGCAGACAATTCCTCAATCAGGCGGCTGAGGAATAACTCCTGGACCTCACAGAGTTAGAGGCCAGGCGGGAGGTCCGACAGAGTGTCACGTGCTGGGAGTTCCCTGGGGGTCCGGAGGCTAAGACTCCGTGCTTCCACCGCGAGGGCTGCGGGTTCAATCCCGGGTCGGGGAACTAAGATCCCACAGGCCTTGTGGCCAGAAAACCAAAACATAAACACAAGCGAATATATAAACATAAAAACGTAAATATAAAGGAAGTGAAAGAAAGCGAAGTCGCTCAGTCCCGTCGGACTCTTCACGACCCCATGGACTGTCGCCTATCAGGCTCCTCCATCCATGGGATTTTCCATTTCCTTCTCCAGGATATATAAACAAAGAAATATATAAAAGTATTCGTTAAATATCGTAATGAATTCAATAAAGGCTTGACAAATGGTACGCATCAGAAAAAAAACCTTAAAAAAAAACACCAAGAAACCTTCCCTTGGGCCCTTGGGCCTGAGACCTCAAAGTCCCCCAAATGGGGGGATTTCTGGCCTCAGACAGTGTACAGCTTAACAAGCCCAGAGGCAGCAGCATAGAGGAAGCCCCACACTCACTGCAGACCAGATGCTACATTAAGGGCTTCATAAACATCAACCCACGTAAGCCCCAAGGGGCCCTAAGGGGTAGGCTCCATTATTATCCCCATTACAGAGATGGGGACACTGAGGCACAGAAGGTCAAAGCACTCGCCAAAGGGAACGGAACCCGACACTGGGAGTGGGAGAGATGTCGGACCTCACAGACTGCAGGGGCACCCAGAGAAAGGGCAGGAGACCCCGGGGGCCCCTGGCTCCTCCCTGGAAGTGACCCCTCAGCCCCGGAACGCGGCTGATGCTGCTGCGGCCCACTCAGCTTGCAGGGTGGCTACAGACGGTCAGTGCCACGAGGAAGGGGTGGGAAGAGCTCGCATGCAGCAGGGTCAAATGGAGCGTCAGCAATACTTGACGGTAAAAGGCGTTTCAGTGCAGCTTGAGAGAAAACGAAATTCAACTCCATTATCATGAAAATTACATCCATTGAATATTAGATAAGGAAAAGTCAGCGTTCGATGTCTGAAATGTAAGATGCAAGTGCACGCCGAGCNCCCAAGGGGTGGGATGGGGAGGGAGGTGGGAGCGGGGTGCAGGATGGGGGACGCGTGTGCACCCTTGGCTGGTCCATGTGAAGGTATGGCAAGAACCACTACAATATTGTAAAGTAATTAGCCTCCAATTAAAATTTTAAAAATTAATATTAAAAAGAAAATAAAGACGCAGCTGCTCCGTCTCCGCCCCCAGGACGCCGAGGATGGCCGTGACGGTGGCTGTGAGCCATGTCCCTGCCGGCACAGCTCCCCGCGGCCTGACGCACAGAAGTTCAAGGGCAGGACCACCCCGCCAGCTCCCAGGCGGAAACTGTGACGCCAGCTCAGCAGATGGGAGCCTGAACCCGGCTCTGGACCAAGCCGATGGCCCGGGTGGCTCCACCCNTGCCGGCACAGCTCCCCGCGGCCTGACGCACAGAAGTTCAAGGGCAGGACCACCCCGCCAGCTCCCAGGCGGAAACTGTGACGCCAGCTCAGCAGATGGGAGCCTGAACCCGGCTCTGGACCAAGCCGATGGCCCGGGTGGCTCCACCCCGGGGCTGCGGCCCTCACAGCCTGGCCATGCGGGACCGGACCCCCGGACGACCTCCACCGGCCAGTTTTCCAAATGAGACCAGCTCCCCTGTCTCCTCAGCTGACACTTCCAGGGGCTGGGCCCCTGCCAGGGATGGGACCCACTCTCTGCTCTGCCCTCACTCCTGGGGAAACCATGGCTGCCGGTGGTCCTGGACACCCCAGGCTTGCCCCCCTCCCCAACTTACATCATCCGGAGTCTGGAGAGTGTTACTAAAAGAAGGAAGTTGGTGCCTCGTGAGTATTAACACACCCTCACTTGGACCCAGCGGCAGGTCCTACATTCACCCCCATTTAACAGATGAGGAAACTGTGGCCACACGGCACCCAGGCTCTGAATGAGCACACCCGTGGTTCCCGAGAGGCGCCTGGTGGAGATAGTGGAAGAGAGCTACACTTGAGCAAAGGCCCGAGACCCGAGTGGACCCCCATCAAGCCTCCACTCCTCACCCGCTCGGCTTGCACACATTCCAGTGATGGGAGGCTCACTACCTCACAAAGGCCTTGCCCCATCTTCAGGCACCGACGAACCCCAGAACTGCCTGCTTTCAAGATGTGACCCCCTCTGCCTTCTCAAGGGAAGAGCATCTGCTCCCTCGGCCCGTGACCCCAGCCCTCAGCACGCACACACACACACATGCGCCCAGATTCGGATCTGTGAAGGTGCCAGCTGCATGCAGGGCCTGGCCTGGGGCTGAGACCCACCGGAAGGGGCAGGGCTCCCAGCCCAGCTCTCTGCACCTGGGGCTTCTGGCCTCTGCTGGACGCAGCCAGGCCGCCCCCCTACTCTGCTGCCCGGATCTCCAGGATCCTGGGGCTTTGGGGAGGGCTGTTCTGTGGCAGCAACAAAACACCCCAGCAGGTCTGAGGGCTGTTCTGCTTGTTCAGGGCCGAGGGTGTGGTCTGGAGACCCCAGGGAAGCCAAAGGCTGCTCCACACCCGCTAGTAGCCCCGACACTCCAGCACACGGAGAAGCTTCCTCCCGTGGGGCTGCTCTCCCGTGTTCCCCGAGCCCCCTGCCCTCATGGTGGGGAGAGATGTCTCACGACATCTCATGACCTCCTCATGGGGTCTGCACGCCTTGGGGAGACCTCACCCCATTCCCCCTCAGGAGGGTCTCTGATTCTCTCCAACATATCCATCCCGGTTTCACGGGTTTCACTTGGACAGAAGGTTTTGCTGAGAAAAAGTAAAAAAAAAACTATAAAAAGCCTGGGAGCCTCTGCCATCTGCGATCCGGTCCAGCGGGCAGACCGCCCTGAGTCGGGGTGGCCCAGGGCAACCGCCCGGCTGACAACAGCCGCCCCGTGGAGGACGGTGACCCCCCACCTCCTGGGCCAGAGCGCAGAAACAGGGTGACTGCCCCCTCGAACCAGCCGGGCTCACGAGGAAGGGGTCGGCCCCTTGGACGAGGACCCTGCTAGCCAGGTCGCAGCCCGTCTCACACCCGCTGGCCGGCCAGAGCCTCTGAGACTGCCAGCGTGTGAGGGGCAGCGGTGGGGCGAGGGCTCCGCACAGACTTCCGGCGGGAGTTCTGGCCGTGGTGGTGATGGGCACTCCCGGGGGTGGACACATGCGAACCCCCGAGCGGGACACTTCCAGACGGCCACGGCGCTCAGCCCCACGCCACTGGTGTCGTTGCTATTTACTCGCTCAGTCGGGTCCGACTCTCGTGACCCCGTGGACTGTAGCCCGCCAGGCTCCTCTGTCCAGGGGAGTCTCCAGGCAGCAGTTCTGGAGTGGGTTGCCATGCCTTCCTCCAGGGGATCTTTCCGACCCAGGGATCGAACCCACGCCTCCTGCACTGGCAGGCGCATTCTTCACCGCTGCACCAGCTGGGAAGTGTGTTATGAGTATCTTAGCACAATAAAGTGTGTGTGTGTGTCCACAATAAAGTGTGTGTGTGTGTCCACAATAAAGTGTGTGTGTGTATCTTACCACAGTAAAGTGTGTGTGTCCCACAATAGTGTGTATCTTACCACAATAAAGTGTGTGTGTCTCACAATAAAGTGTGTGTATCTTACCACAATAAAGTGTGTGTCCACAATAAAGTGTGTGTGTGTCCCACAATAAAGTGTGTGTCCCACAATAAAGTGTGTGTATCTTACCACAGTAAAGGGTGTGAGTCCCACAATAGTGTGTGTGTGTATCTTACCACAGTAAAGTGTGTGTGTGTCCCACAATAAAGTGTGTGTGCCCACAATAAAGTGTGTGTGTGTGTATCTTACCACCGTAAAGTGTGTGTGTGTGTGTGTGTAACCAGCCTCACGGGGCAGGGACAGCCAGGTGTCACCCAGAACCCCAGGCCCAGGGTGGGGCACCTGGACGCCCCAGAAACACCTGTGGATGAACAGCAGGAAGCGCGCTGGTTTGAGCTGGGCCTGGTCCCGCCTGCCACCTCAGGCCAGTGCTCACTTGGTGGAGCCTGGCCTGTGATGCGTGGGCGACAGCTGGTCACGCAGAGGTGACAGCTGGAGGCCCGGTGACCTTTCCGGTGCAGGTACCGGCTGTGGGGCAGCTCGTGACCGCGCTGTGTGGAGGGGCAGGTGGGTGCCGGGGACCCCCTCCCCGGGCGAGAGACCCTGGGGCTCGCCCTGAGCCGGCCTCTGGCCGCTGGGCCGCAGTCTTGCGGTGGGGACGTGGGGGCTCGGGGTCTCAGAGTCGGGTACGGGCGAGGTGGGATGGAACCCCGCTGCTCTCCGCTACTTCCTGCTCTGCTCAGCCACCTCCCCAGGAGCGGAGGGCTGCAAACCCGGACACTTCTACGGGGTGGCCTGGGGCGGGGGCGGGGGCTTGCTCTGGAGAGAGGAGAGGAGGCCCGCGGTGGGTGGATCGGCAGGAAGGTCGGACCTGCTCTTGGAACTTCTGCTGAGGGGCCTCGGCTCTGGGGGACGGGGGCTGCCCGGCCCCCGGCCCCCGCCGTCTCCTAGCCAGGCACACCTGCCTGACCACGGCTCCGCCGGCGCGGATGCCGCTGGGAGTGAGCCTCCGCCCCATCGGGAGCCGGGAACCACCCCCGGGGGAGGGGTCGCTCCGGGAAGACGCTCGGTGCCATCCCTAGGAGGCTCTGAGCTGGCTGTGGACAGGCGGCCTGCGGGCCCCGGACGTCAGAGAGCCCTTTGTGCCGCAGTCGGCTGGCGCAGCAGCCCTCGGGCTCAGCCGTCCTCTCTCTTCCGCGCTGGACGCCCCAGCGGTCGTGTGTCCTGTGCCCGAGGCCGTGTCGTGGGCATGGTCCACACGCACGCGCGCACATAAAATTTGTTCCTAGACCACCCCCCCTTGGAAGGGCCCCCGCTCTCTGCTGGGGGCCTGCACCCTTGAAGACCGTCCTCACCATGCCCTCCTCCAGGGCTCGCTCCCGATGGCGACACACCGTGCTCGGAGTCCTGTATCCTCAGAACGCTTTTGCGCCCTTGGGGAGGTCCAGCTCCAGCCGCCGAGCAGGGCTGACATTCCCTGGGCATCTCCCTCTGTCGGGGGAGGGCCCCTCCTGCAGCGCCGCCTCCCTCACGCTGGTTCCGAGACTGTTTTGCTGTGGATGAGCGTCCTGTTGGCCGCCGCCGTGGCTACTGCTTTAGAGCCTGGCCCCACGTGGGCACAGACAAGGCGCAGGAGGACTCCCCCTTCTCAGCCTTTCTAGAGCTCGTCATAAAGTCACGAGGGACACAGCAAACAGCAACACGGAAGAGCCAGGTCCCCGGGTTTGGACCAACCACAGACGGGCCGCCGCCCACGCCAGCCCCCGTCCTGCTCGCCTGGGCCACCGCAGTGGCCCCCGCCCTCACCCCTCGGGCCTGACCGCCTGCAGCAGGCAGAGTGGTCCTAGAGCGAGACCATGTCCTTCCTCTGCTCAGAAACGCCCGTGGCTCCCCCGGCCCTGGGGTAAAAGCTGGAGTCCTACCAGCCCCCACGGACCCTCCATCTGTCCTGACCCCCTACTCCCCCGCCCGCAGCCCCACGGGCCTCCTTGCGGTTCCTCCATCACGCCTGCCTCAGGGCCGTTGCACCAGCTGCGCCCTCTGCCTGGCCCGCTCTCCCCAGGAAGCACTCAGCCCACCCCCTCACTTCCTGTTGGTCTAAAATCCCAGCAACATCCCCCCCCATGCTCTCTCTGCTGCTTCTGCGTGCCCCTCCACAGCCCCTCCAACACGCTAAACACTGTCCAGCTTCATTGCAATTTCTCTGCTTCTCCCCAGCACAGTGTAAGCCCGTTCGGACAAGGATTTTCTGGATTCATGCCCTGTCGTAACTGGGCAGTGCCTGGATGATGCCTGGCACACGCAGCTGTGCTCGGTAAATATTTCTTGAATGAGTCAAGTTTGCTGAAAGAACCCAGGCTTGCAGGAACCAAAGCTGCTGTGATTCTGTCTGAAAGACGCAGGGGAAAGCCTTGAGAAGCCGACTGTCACGGGCAGGACCCAGAGGATGGAAACCGGGTCTGCACACCAGGACCCGAAAGAGTGAAAGGGCTGGAGCCTGGGAGCGGAAGACAGAGGTCCTGATAAGGGCTGCAGACAATTCCTCAATCAGGCGGCTGAGGAATAACTCCTGGACCTCACAGAGTTAGAGGCCAGGCGGGAGGTCCGACAGAGTGTCACGTGCTGGGAGTTCCCTGGGGGTCCGGAGGCTAAGACTCCGTGCTTCCACCGCGAGGGCTGCGGGTTCAATCCCGGGTCGGGGAACTAAGATCCCACAGGCCTTGTGGCCAGAAAACCAAAACATAAACACAAGAGAATATATAAACATAAAAACGTAAATATAAAGGAAGTGAAAGAAAGCGAAGTCGCTCAGTCCCGTCGGACTCTTCACGACCCCATGGACTGTCGCCTATCAGGCTCCTCCATCCATGGGATTTTCCATTTCCTTCTCCAGGATATATAAACAAAGAAATATATAAAAGTATTCGTTAAATATCGTAATGAATTCAATAAAGGCTTGACAAATGGTACGCATCAGAAAAAAAACCTTAAAAAAAAACACCAAGAAACCTTCCCTTGGGCCCTTGGGCCTGAGACCTCAAAGTCCCCCAAATGGGGGGATTTCTGGCCTCAGACAGTGTACAGCTTAACAAGCCCAGAGGCAGCAGCATAGAGGAAGCCCCACACTCACTGCAGACCAGATGCTACGTTAAGGGCTTCATAAACATCAACCCACGTAAGCCCCAAGGGGCCCTAAGGGGTAGGCTCCATTATTATCCCCATTACAGAGATGGGGACACTGAGGCACAGAAGGTCAAAGCACTCGCCAAAGGGAACGGAACCCGACACTGGGAGTGGGAGAGATGTCGGACCTCACAGACTGCAGGGGCACCCAGAGAAAGGGCAGGAGACCCCGGGGGCCCCTGGCTCCTCCCTGGAAGTGACCCCTCAGCCCCGGAACGTGGCTGATGCTGCTGCGGCCCACTCAGCTTGCAGGGTGGCTACAGACGGTCAGTGCCACGAGGAAGGGGTGGGAAGAGCTCGCATGCAGCTGGGTCAAATGGAGCGTCAGCAATACTTGACGGTAAAAGGCGTTTCAGTGCAGCTTGAGAGAAAACGAAATTCAACTCCATTATCATGAAAATTACATCCATTGAATATTAGATAAGGAAAAGTCAGCGTTCGATGTCTGAAATGTAAGATGCAAGTGCACGCCGAGCCATAAATGTAATGATACTCTTACGCGACTCTGTTCTTGAAGCATCGAGAGCCTCATGTTTGAGGAGACCGCTGCCTGGGGGTCGCCACGGCGTATCTGTGCGCTGGGTCTGTACAGCCCGGCGCCTGCTCGCCGGCGGGGCTGGTAGACGTCCAGCAAAGGCTACTGGAGGCTGAGCTTGGAGGGCCCATTAAATGGGGGCACCCCCGGCAGTGCCCTGCCCCCGGGACACTGGGCTATGCTGGGGG
The DNA here is from genome assembly GCA_006410675.1 of Oreotragus oreotragus. Taxonomy (NCBI): domain Eukaryota; kingdom Metazoa; phylum Chordata; class Mammalia; order Artiodactyla; family Bovidae; genus Oreotragus; species Oreotragus oreotragus. The sequence goes on along the minus strand of SJYX01020481.1, from coordinate 917,281 downwards.
GCCCGAGCGTGGACCAGGAACAGAGCCCAGGGGGCGCGTGGTGAGGCACGTCGGGTGGCCGGGGCAGCAGAGGAGCCAGGCGCACGGGCGACAGGCACCCACCGCGCAGGCGTCAGAGGAGCAGCGCGGCTGCGGGAGCCCCGGAGGCCCAGGCCCGCGAGGCAGCGGCCCCGCCCCTCCCTGCCCCTGCCCGGCTCTGCTGCGCGCTCACAGGCGAGCTCCGCCAGCGCCCTGAGCCCGGTGTTCTCTGCTGTGAAACGGGGATGCTAGCCAAGATGCCCTTCGGTGAACGGACGGATACATAAAGCGTGGTCCATCCAGACCACGGAATATTACTCAGCACCAAACAGAAACGAGCTATCAAGCCATGCAAAGCCACGGAGGCAACAAGCGGGAGAAGCCAGCGTGAGGAGGCCACAGTGCACTGTATGATCGCGACTCTG
>SJYX01020481.1:893389-914342 GCA_006410675.1 Oreotragus oreotragus | reverse complement strand
GCTCCCACCCCCTCCTCCCCTCCCCTCCACCAAGCTGAGCTCTCTGCCTCCCCTCCGCTACCCTCAGCCACGCAGGCGCTGGCCCGAGATGCTGCCACTGGAACAGGGCGGGGCACAGAGCAGGCGCTCAGTGAACGCCGCCGAACCTGCGGAGAATCGCATAGCCCCGCCCGTGCGCTGGACAGACGCCGTCACTGCGTTCCACACTCGGGACTCGGGCGGCGCCGTGGTCCCCCCGGGCTTGGGTGAGGATGGCCGCTATGTTTAAGCCGTAACTGTTGAGCGTACATTAACTTGATGTCAGGAGACCCGTTACTCTGTTGCTGTTCAAAACTCCACGCTTTGGAAACACCTCCTCCAGAACTTAAGATTCCCCCCCGCCCAATCACGCTCCCCTACCTGCTGCCACCTCTGATCACTGATCAATACCAGCAGGGGGCCGGCGGGACACCATCCCCCAGCTGGGGCTGCCCAAGGGTTCATCCGAGGGGCCCAGCTGTTGCGGCACTCGGTGGGAAGACTCCTTGCATATACAGTTATTAATGACTTTATTTATACACCAATATTTAGTACTGCTTGCAATTAAGCAGATCTGCTTTCAAAATATGACTAATTAGAGAAGAGTCCTGTTGGCAGGGAGAAGGCACGGCGTCCCGGCAGCCAGAGGCGCGATCAGGTGCTGGATCTCAGACCCGCTGGGTTTTTGGGCCGCCCCCCACCCAAGCCCTGGAGGACCCCGGCAGGGGCGGAGAGAGGGGAGGAGGGGAGAGGAGGGCAGGAACGTTGCAGTCCTCAAGCCAGGAGCCCTCATCCGTATGATGCGTGTTAACCATGTTCTCTGGCCTGACACTGGCTGCTAGCAGCAGAGAAGTTTGGAGCTGCCTGGTCCCAGGCTGACATTTTGGGGCGGGGGTCAGTTCTGGAGCGAGCTTGTGCGGTGATCCATACGGGGTGGTGGGTAAAATCTGCTGTTAGTCACCGGCGGGCACCTGTCCCCGTGATGCCCTCGCTGACTTCCATCCACTAAGAGGCAAGACCTGCTCTCTGACTGCGCTGATTGACTGTGGTCAGAACACGGTTTTGGTGGCAGAGGAGGCTGAAGACCCTGGTTCCTGGGGGCATCGGTAACAGGACTGTCCCAAGCGCTGGCATCCCAGGCAGTCTGAGAACCAGTGTCCCTGGCAGGCGTCTACCTGACCCACAAGGACCCCTGTCCTGTGCCAGGCACTGAGCCAGGGCTGAGGACGCGGAGACCGAGATGGCCCAGAGGCCAACCCTGACCTTGACCCCGAGGTCCTCCAGGTGGGTGATGTCGGCATGGAAACAGCTACACGGCCCATGGCGGCATGGTGGATGCCAGGAGCCTCGGGAGTGGCCTGTCCCAGCCCCCGGGGGTGGGCTGCTGAGCCTGGCGGGCATCCTCCACGCCCCTCACCCCTCAGCCCTGCTGCTTTCAGCACCAGCTCAGCCACTGGAGACCGTCCCTCCAAAGGGCTGGAGAGCTGGGAGGGTGGGAGGGCGGACAAACTCCATGAGGGCCGACGATGCCCACCCGGGCACGCAGACACGGCCCTGCCTTCTGGGGAACATGCCCTCGCTGCTGGGGTGAGCGGGGCCTGGTGTCTGCCTGGCCCCTGGCACCTGGCGTGTGGACGCACTAGAGATGTCCCGTCCTGGGGCAGGACCACCAGCTTCTGTGGTCCCACCATGGGTCGCTAGAGTCAGGGTCGGGGAGTGAGGTCTGGGGGCCTCTAAGTGAGGACCCCATCTGGCAAGGCACCTCTCCAGAGAAGGCCAACCATGCCCCCCACCCCACCGGCCATGGCAGTGGCTGGTAGCAAAGGGACATGTCCCCGGGAGCCCTGTTGTGCATACCGAGGGAAGACACAGGGACAGAGCCCCAGAGAGGCAGAGGAGGGCGGCTGTGATGCCGGGGATGGACAGGAGGGATGCAGGGTGGGACAGAGCGATCAAGGCACCGGGTGTGTTTACGAACACACCTGCTCAGGCCTGCGTGGAGGCCGGGTTAGGAGAGGGAGGCTGTGTGCGTCCTGGGCCCTGGGGGCATGCCTGCACCCTCAGCAGGGTCTCTGCCTCCGCAAAGCTCCGAACCCACACAGCAGCCCCGAGTCCGGGCCGTGAGAGGCCTGGAGTGAAGTGAAGTGAAGTCGCTCAGTCGTGTCCGACTCTTTGCGACCCCATGGACTGTAGCCCACCAGGCTCCTCCATCCGTGGGATTTTCGAGGCAAGAGTACTGGAGTGGATTGCCGTTTCCTTCTCCAGGAGATCTTCCCAACCCAGGGATCGAACCCAGGTCTCCCACATTGCAGGCAGACGCTTTACCATTCGAGCTAATAAGCAGAGCTACAGACAGCCATCTGTCACCGTCAGCTGGGGGCCTGGCCGGGCAGCTGTGGCCTCCGGGACGGGGCGCCTTCTGCAGGGGTGGGTCTGCATCCTCGATGGCGTGGGTGGGGTCGGGCTGCCCAGATCCAGCAGGGAAGGGAGAGAGCACCCAGCCACCCACCGTGGGTCACTCGGGAATACTTCCCAAGGGCCTCCTGTGTGCTGGCCCCGGGGGCTTCAAGTCGGAGCCGACAGGGGAACAGGCAGGGGACCCGCACGTGCCCAGGACAGGCTGTGCACGGGGCCGTGCAGGGGAGGGCAAAGGTGCAGGATAGGCTGGTGGGTGCTGGCGTCTGGGGGCCCGGGAAAGGCAGGGAGGGACCAGCCACATGCCGCTGGGGCTCAGAGCTGCCCGTCAAGGGGGGCGTTGGGCTGCCCTGCCATCCGCCCCGCACTAGAGAACCAGCACCCCCCCTGCCAGGGCTGTGCAGCTGAGCTCCTGGGTCTGAGAGTCCACGTCAGCACACGACCCAGCACCATCACCGGGGGAAAGCAGGGCCTCAGAGAGACACATGCACCCCGCGTCCACGGCCGCGTTATCGCAGCAGCCAAGGGAGGAAGCGACCCCAGGACCCTGACAGATGGACGGACAGACAGGGTGGGGTCCACGCCAACAGCAGGAGGCTGTGCAGCCTTAGAGGACGTTCTGAGCGCTGCTACCGCACAGGTCGACCCGGAGGACGCCACGCTCCGTGAGATGAGACGCGGGACATGATCTGTGCGACTCCACTGACAGGAGCTCCCTGGAGGAGTCAGGCTCACAGAGACAGAGCGTGGGGGGTGGGCGACCGGGGATGGGGCGGGGAGCCGTTCGCTGGGGACAGAGCTTCAGTTTGGGAAGAACAGGGTCTGGAGGTGATGGTGGGGATGGTTGCACGATGTGAATGTCTGTCTCTTATACACATCTAGATTGAAGACAGGAAGAGAAGGGGATGACAGGATGAGACGGTTGGANTTAAGCAGATCTGCTTTCAAAATATGACTAATTAGAGAAGAGTCCTGTTGGCAGGGAGAAGGCACGGCGTCCCGGCAGCCAGAGGCACGATCAGGTGCTGGATCTCAGACCCGCTGGGTTTTTGGGCCGCCCCCCCGCCCAAGCCCTGGAGGACCCCGGCAGGGGCGGAGAGAGGGGAGGAGGGGAGAGGAGGGCAGGAACGTTGCAGTCCTCAAGCCAGGAGCCCTCATCCGTATGATGCGTGTTAACCATGTTCTCTGGCCTGACACTGGCTGCTAGCAGCAGAGAAGTTTGGAGCTGCCTGGTCCCAGGCTGACATTTTGGGGCGGGGGTCAGTTCTGGAGCGAGCTTGTGCGGTGATCCATACGGGGTGGTGGGTAAAATCTGCTGTTAGTCACCGGCGGGCACCTGTCCCCGTGATGCCCTCGCTGATTTCCATCCACTAAGAGGCAAGACCTGCTCTCTGACTGCGCTGATTGACTGTGGTCAGAACACGGTTTTGGTGGCAGAGGAGGCTGAAGACCCTGGTTCCTGGGGGCATCGGTAACAGGACTGTCCCAAGCGCTGGCATCCCAGGCAGTCTGAGAACCAGTGTCCCTGGCAGGCGTCTACCTGACCCACAAGGACCCCTGTCCTGTGCCAGGCACTGAGCCAGGGCTGAGGACGCGGAGACCGAGATGGCCCAGAGGCCAACCCTGACCTTGACCCCGAGGTCCTCCAGGTGGGTGATGTCGGCATGGAAACAGCTACACGGCCCATGGCGGCATGGTGGATGCCAGGAGCCTCGGGAGTGGCCTGTCCCAGCCCCCGGGGGTGGGCTGCTGAGCCTGGCGGGCATCCTCCACGCCCCTCACCCCTCAGCCCTGCTGCTTTCAGCACCAGCTCAGCCACTGGAGACCGTCCCTCCAAAGGGCTGGAGAGCTGGGAGGGTGGGAGGGCGGACAAACTCCATGAGGGCCGACGATGCCCACCCGGGCACGCAGACACGGCCCTGCCTTCTGGGGAACATGCCCTCGCTGCTGGGGTGAGCGGGGCCTGGTGTCTGCCTGGCCCCTGGCACCTGGCGTGTGGACGCACTAGAGATGTCCCGTCCTGGGGCAGGACCACCAGCTTCTGTGGTCCCACCATGGGTCGCTAGAGTCAGGGTCGGGGAGTGAGGTCTGGGGGCCTCTAAGTGAGGACCCCATCTGGCAAGGCACCTCTCCAGAGAAGGCCAACCATGCCCCCCACCCCACCGGCCATGGCAGTGGCTGGTAGCAAAGGGACGTGTCCCCGGGAGCCCTGTTGTGCATACCGAGGGAAGACACAGGGACAGAGCCCCAGAGAGGCAGAGGAGGGCGGCTGTGATGCCGGGGATGGACAGGAGGGATGCAGGGTGGGACAGAGCGATCAAGGCACCGGGTGTGTTTACGAACACGCCTGCTCAGGCCTGCGTGGAGGCCGGGTTAGGAGAGGGAGGCTGTGTGCGTCCTGGGCCCTGGGGGCATGCCTGCACCCTCAGCAGGGTCTCTGCCTCCGCAAAGCTCCGAACCCACACAGCAGCCCCGAGTCCGGGCCGTGAGAGGCCTGGAGTGAAGTGAAGTGAAGTCGCTCAGTCGTGTCCGACTCTTTGCGACCCCATGGACTGTAGCCTACCAGGCTCCTCCATCCGTGGGATTTTCGAGGCAAGAGTACTGGAGTGGATTGCCGTTTCCTTCTTCAGGAGATCTTCCCAACCCAGGGATCGAACCCAGGTCTCCCACATTGCAGGCAGACGCTTTACCATTCGAGCTAATAAGCAGAGCTACAGACAGCCATCTGTCACCGTCAGCTGGGGGCCTGGCCGGGCAGCTGTGGCCTCCGGGACGGGGCGCCTTCTGCAGGGGTGGGTCTGCATCCTCGATGGCGTGGGTGGGGTCGGGCTGCCCAGATCCAGCAGGGAAGGGAGAGAGCACCCAGCCACCCACCGTGGGTCACTCGGGAATACTTCCCAAGGGCCTCCTGTGTGCTGGCCCCGGGGGCTTCAAGTTGGAGCCGACAGGGGAACAGGCAGGGGACCCGCACGTGCCCAGGACAGGCTGTGCATGGGGCCGTGCAGGGGAGGGCAAAGGTGCAGGATAGGCTGGTGGGTGCTGGCGTCTGGGGGCCCGGGAAAGGCAGGGAGGGACCAGCCACATGCCGCTGGGGCTCAGAGCTGCCCGTCAAGGGGGGCGTTGGGCTGCCCTGCCATCCGCCCCGCACTAGAGAACCAGCACCCCCCCTGCCAGGGCTGTGCAGCTGAGCTCCTGGGTCTGAGAGTCCACGTCAGCACACGACCCAGCACCATCACCGGGGGAAAGCAGGGCCTCAGAGAGACACATGCACCCCGCGTCCACGGCCGCGTTATCGCAGCAGCCAAGGGAGGAAGCGACCCCAGGACCCTGACAGATGGACGGACAGACAGGGTGGGGTCCACGCCAACAGCAGGAGGCTGTGCAGCCTTAGAGGACGTTCTGAGCGCTGCTACCGCACAGGTCGACCCGGAGGACGCCACGCTCCGTGAGATGAGACGCGGGACATGATCTGTGCGACTCCACTGACAGGAGCTCCCTGGAGGAGTCAGGCTCACAGAGACAGAGCGTGGGGGGTGGGCGACCGGGGATGGGGCGGGGAGCCGTTCGCTGGGGACAGAGCTTCAGTTTGGGAAGAACAGGGTCTGGAGGTGATGGTGGGGATGGTTGCACGATGTGAATGTACTTCAGTTCAGTTCAGTTCAGTTGCTCAGTCGTGCCCGACTCTTTGTGACCCCATGAACCACAGCACGCCAGGCCTCCCTGTCCATCACCATCTCCCAGAGTTCACTCAGGCTCACGTCCATCGAGTCCGTGATGCCATCCAGCCATCTCATCCTCCGTCGTCCCCTTCTCTTCCTGCCCCCAATCCCTCCCAGCATCAGAGTCTTTTCCAATGAGTCAGCTCTTCGCATGAGGTGGCCAAAGTACTGGAGTTTCAGCTTTAGCATCATTCCTTCCAAAGAAATCCCAGGGCTGATCTTCAGAATGGGCTGGTTGGATCTCCTTGCAGTCCAAGGGACTCTCAGGAGTCTTCTCCAACACCACAGTTCAAAAGCATCACTTCTTCAGCGCTCAGCCTTCTTCACAGTCCAGCTCACATCCATACGTGACCACAGGGAAACCATGGCCTGCTGCCACTGAAAAGCTCACTTGACAAAGGTTAAAATGCAGGTTGTATGTTATGTACATTTACCACGATTTTTTTTTTTTTTAAGATAAACAACCTCCTTCAGCGGGAAAGGGCTTCCCTGATAGCTCAGCTGGTAAAGAATCGTCCTGCAATGCAGGAGACCCCAGTTTGATTCCTGGGTCAGGAAGATCCGCTGGAGAAGGGGAAGGCCACCCACTCCAGTATTCTGGCCTGGAGAATTCCATGGATTATACAGTCCATGGGGTGGCAAAGAGTCGGACACAACTGAGCGACTTTCACTTTTGTTTCAGCTCGGGGGGGGGGTGGAGAAAAGTGCTTTTGTACATAGTAGGTACTGTTTCCTGCCAGCCTCCCCTCGCCCTAAGGACAGAGAAACAATTGCCCACCGCAGAGACCCAGGCCTGGGCTCACCAGGCAGCGGCACCAGCGAGCGCTCAAAGCCTACAGGGCGGGTGGACAAGGAGGCCCTTCAGGCCGGCCCTGCTCTGCATTCGGCCCTCATCCCTGAGCTGCCGGTCAGCATGCAAGAGGCCAGCACAACACAGGCTTTGGAAAGGATCCTTGAGATCAGAAGATTTGCTGGAGTGGATATAAATAGCCCAAAGCTCCCAGCCCAGCTGCTGAGCCAGCGATGCGGGCCGGGCGGTCAGGGGGACTCCCTAAGCCTGGGTCCAAACTCGCCTTTGTGGAGCAGCCGCCCCGCAAACTCCTCTGCCCTTCGGTCCCTGTGCCCCACCCCGACCCCGCTGCCTGTCCCAGTTCCTCTCTCCAAACGCGAACTGCTTCCGAACGAAGGCAGAATCATCCGTGAGCCCCTGGTTTGCTGTGGAGGGACTCAAGGAGCCAAGGGGCAGGGGGCACGTATGGGCAGGAACACCTGGGCTGCTGGTGGGGGGGGTGAGTATAGAGCTGTAAAGACACACCCTGTTGTCTGTGACCCCAGGCCAGGGCCAGTCTTGCTTCCACCCGATCCCTGTAACGAATCTCATTACTCTCAACATCAAACTGCAGATACAGCACCTTCAACACTAGTGAAAGGCACTTCTGACGGGTACACAGCACCCCTTCTCCTCCCAGCTCCCTCCCCGCACCACCTCCCATCAGATCTGCATGCCCCTGAGGAGGGCTGTCCCCCTGCGTGCCCCTGACCCAGCCTCTCTGCTCCAGCATCCCCCACACTGTACAGGCTGGCACTTACGAGGCTTGGCAAATACTTGTTATATGAATGAATAAACAATGAGCCTCTGGCGAATGCAGCACACGGGGGAGAGAAGAGACGGTCTGTCTCCCCGTCTGTCCCTCTGTCTGCCCCTGTGTCTGCCTTGTCTGCCGGCAGCCCAGGCGGTACGCTATCTGTCACGAGACACACACGATCCCCGAGGGTCCAGGGGTCCTTGCCCGACCATCACCTCTTTGTTTCACACTGTAAGAAGTAACCAGCCCTCGTGGCTCATGTCAGAGTCTGGAGGTGAGCGGTCCAGGCTGTACGGGGCAGTCCCCCCTAAGTGTCAGGGGCCCTGGCGCCTTCTGGCTCAGTGGCCCCGCCCTCCCTAGAGTGCAACCACTGTCCTCATGATCCAGAATGGCCGCCTGTGCTCCAGCCGTCACCTCCTCATTCCAGCCAATAGAACAAGAAAGGGGGAAAGGGCACACCTCTTCTTTTAAAGACACTTCCTGGAAACTGCACACTTCTGCTTACCTCTTACTGGCCAGAGCAGTTACACAGCCATATCTAACTACCTGGGAGGCTGGGAAAGATGTTCTTTATTCTCCCTCGCATCGTGGCCATAAGTAAAGTAAGTAAAGTCACTCAGTCGTGTCCGACTCTTTGTGACCCCGTGGACTGCAGCCCACCAGGCTCCTCAGTCCATGGGATTCTCCAAGCAAGAATACTGGAGTGGGTTGCCATTTCCTTCTCCAGGGGATCTTCCCGACCCAGGGATCGAACCCAGGTCTCCCGCATTGGAGGCAGACGCTTTAACCCCTGATTTACACACAAAACACACCAAAAATGAGAAGTTTTAATAAAGAGAAAGCAGATACTGGGAGGCAGCCATTTAGGTCACACGTCCTCCCCACCCAGGCCAGGGATCACCCCCTTTCCACCTCCAAGACCCCTTTCACCATCTTCCCCACAACCTGCCAAATAATAAGGCCTGAGAACTGTGGAAGGAGCTCTCCCTGTTTCCCGTGCTGTGCTGACTGGCTCTGTCCTACGAGAAGGCCTCTATCTCTCCTTATGCCCACTTTTCCAGGTGAGGAGGAAACTTGCCAGCCTGCTAGGATGAGGCCAGAACCCAAACCCAGGCCCGTGTGCTCCCAGCCCAGCAATTTGTTTAAATCAAACTGCACTTGGCAAGCTGGGGCATGAGCGGGCCTCCGGCCCCCGACCTCCTCACGGGATGGAGCAGCCTGAGACGCACCTGCCCTGGAAATGGCCCTGGAGATGTCCCAACTGTGAGGAGTGCCCCCGTGCAGCGTGGGTCTGACTGCACCAAGGCCAGCCTTTCATGGACAGAGAGCCAAGCTCCGCCTGCACCGTGGCTGGGCTGGGCTGAGCCTGCAGGCCCCGGGCGGGCCAGACCCTGCCTGGGGTCCCTCTCATTAAACCAGGGGCTCAGGCGCCCCAGCTCGGTACACAGAGAGGTCCCCATGAGCTTGCGAGCTGGAGACGGCACAGCCTCCTTCAATCAAACGAAAGCAGAGGAGAGCTATCCAGGGAGAAAACCGGTGAGCTCTGGCTGAAGCTGTCACCTTGAGGGACATCAAATACCAGGCCTTCCTAGATGGACTCGCAGCGCCCCGAGGGCTGTGCAAGAGAGACACGCGCCCACCTGGGGCTGGCTGTGCCCGCCCTGACACCTGCCCACGCCCTGCATGGGGCAGAGGGGGCGCCTGCTTCCCCAGAGGCAGCGAGGCACTTCCCTGCGCCCCTAACCCCCCATCCCACACACGTCTGCACACAGCAAGGCTCTGAAACTTGCTGGATGGAACCTGGAGCGTGGGTTCAGTGGAGAGGGAAAGACAAGTGCCTCCAGACTCAAAGCAGTCCAGGCAGAGGAGACAGGCCGAGGTGCGGACAGAGCAAAGGCAACTCTCCCCCCTCCACCCACCCTGGTCTCCTGCAGCTCAGGGCACAGGGCAGTTGGCATCTGGTGAATGGCAATCCGGGGAGACGGCCGTGAATCAGGTCCTCCCCTGCTGCCCTCTCCCTCTCGGATCAGAGTCGGCAGGCTTCTTCGTAAGGAGGTCGCGCCCCACGGATGCCGGTCCTGCTCGGCACTGTCCTGCAGATCCACCCTCACCCTCTCTTCCTGGCCTGGAGCTCTCAGCTCTCCAGGGACGGGAGAGAAGGGGCTCCCTGAGCCCTCCCCACAGGAAGGGGCCTTCGCGGGACTGCTGCCAGCAGGACCACCCTCCCATCGCCGCCACTGCCCGGCCCCCGGGGAAGAGCCCCAGGGCACGGCATGTGTGGCTCTCAGGGCCACAGACACGGAGCAGAACAGAACACGGGTGTGCTCTCACCTGTGCGACCCCGGGAAAGATGCTCCACCACTCTGAGCCTCAGTTTCCTCATCTGTAAGGGGGGCACACAGATTTAAAAAGGGGTCAGGGAGCACACAGCAGGCACTCAGCCCACCTCCCAACTGAGACCGCATGCCAGGAAAGCGACCGGCTCCAGGAGACAAGCAGGGAAGGCCCAGCTGCAGGTGAAGGTGCCAGGCGCTAGGCTTTGCTGAGCCCTCCCTGCCCGAAGAGAGAGTGGGCACATGTCCACACGATAACTGCATCTGCATGTATGTACTAATCATGTGTGGGCAACATCACGCGTGTCACAGAAGATTGCCCCCAAAAGACACTGAGGACGAAAGTCCAGGCTCAGTGGAAACAGAAGCCCCCTGTACCTCTAAGGATGGTACTGACTGCCCCTGGGGTGCACACACTCCTTTCTGCAGCCCCTGGACTTGTTCACGTGTCAACTGCGGACTTGTTTTAAATGCTCTTTTGTTTTCTTGTTTAGTGGCTCAATCACGTCTGACTCTTTCTGACCCCCTGGACTGCAGCCCACCGGGCTCCTTTGTCCATGGTATTATCCCAGCAAGAATACTGGAGAGGGCTGCCATTTGCTTCTCCAGAGGATCTTCCCCAACCAGGGATCAAACCCATATCTCCTTCATCGGCAGGAGTGGCTTTACCACTGAGCCACCTGGGAAGGCCCTCATTTAAAATATCTCATCTGAAACACAAGTGGTTTGCTGGGCGGGCATCTGAAGGGAGCCAGGATCCGGCACGGCCAGCTCGATGGAGGGGAGAGGCAGGGCTCCCAGCCGGCACTGCCACAGCAGGCGAGGTGGGACGCCCCAGGGGACCCAGGGCCGCGGCACAGGCAGAAAAGACCCATTCTAACGTGGGTCAGAACCACGAGGAGGCCCAAGATGGAAGCCGGTCCCTACGGGACACAGGGGGTCTCCAGGGGCAGGAACGAAGCGCGTCCAGGCAGAGGGACCCGCGTGAGCCAAGGCACGGAGCCTGAAACCTGCACGCGTCGGGGTGAGCAGCAGAGGGCAGTGCTGGCGGCCGCCCCACCTGGGGCAGGTCTGGGAGCGAGAGGGAGCCTGCAGGGAAACGCTGTCTGGGCAAGATGTCTCGGGACGGGGAAGGAACGGAGAGAGAGGAGGGCCGTGCTCCTCGGGCTTCCTGAGAGGCAGGCAGGGGCTCCGCACACCCCCGGTGCGGGATCCCCGCCCCCGCAGGCCAGCGGCCCCCTCCCCAGCAGGAGTGAGGTTGCTCAGGGCGCCCGCGAGGCTGGGGGAGCAGGGGTGTGCTCTTAATTACCGCAGTTATCACAAACGCGTCAGCCGTGATCAGTTCCTCCAGACCACCCCCGACCACCACCGCCCTCCTCCCTGGATGTTTTGGCGGCTCCGCCATATGGCGGAGTTAAAAATACAGCTCAGAGTGAGGGGGTGCAGACGGGAGTGGGCAGGTTCCCGGCGTGGCGGGCGGGCATCTGGTCAGGCCGGCCTGGGACACACTCTGAGCCCAGGTACCCAGCTCCTGCTGGGCTACGGCTGGACAACGCCCGTCAGACACCTGGCACCACGGAGGGCGACCCACCAGGGGCCGGCCCGCAGAGCCCACACAGAGAGTGGCCCTTTTGGCCTGGGGAGAAGTGACACCGTGGGGCCTGGCACCCCGAGTGCAGGGGGGAAGAGGGCTTCAACTCCTTGCTCCTCCTCCCAGCGAGGGGCGTGTCCAGTCCCCTCCCCCTGAAACTGGCCTTGGGATCTGCTTGACCAACAGCAGGTGGCAGAAGTGACCTCGTGGGATCCCCAAGGTCGAGCCACAGGAAGCCTCAGCACGTGGCATTCCCAGCCTCCCTCCAAGCCTCAGAACCCCGGCTCTGGGGTCTCCAGACCCCGAGCTGGAGAGGCCAGGTGTAGACACTCTGGTCCACAGGGCCAGCTATCTGGGTGTCTCCACTGGTTCCCAGATCCGCGAGGAAGGTCTGGATGCTCCAGACTAGAGCATCCACTGTTCGAACACCACTGAGTAACTCCCAGCGACCAGGGAGCAGAAAACCCAGCCGTGCCAGCCCCACCCTGCAGCACCACAGCTCCAGGGACGGGGCTCCGCTTAAGCCTCTGGGCTTTAGAGTGAACCGTTACTCAGCCACAGATAACTGGGACACTCATTCATTCAGACTCACTCGTGCACTCATTCAACGTGTATTCATTAACATCCACCCCCAGGCAGCCACCCAGGGGCGGCGGACGCCCCTGCCTGCGCTGCTTCTCTGGAGGGGTGAGTGAGGGGTGCTGGAGGCAGGGTCCAGGGGCCAGCCAGCCCTGCCCTCTCACCAGTCCAGACAGCGCAGGCCAACACCTGGGCTCCTTGTTGCTGAGTCACTAAGACGTGCTGGGCTCTTTGCCACCCCATGGACTGCAGCACGCCAGGCTTCCCTGTCCCTCACCACCTCCCAGAGCTTGCTCAAACTCACGTCCATTGAGTCCCTCTCATCCTCGGTCATCCCCTGCTCCTTCCACCTTCAATCTTTCCCAGCATCAGGGCCTCTTCCAATGAGTCATTTCTTTGCATCATGTGGCCCAAGTATTGGAGCTTCAGCTTCAGCATCAGTCCTTCCGAAGAGTATTCAAAGTTGATCTCCTTTAGCATGGACTGGTTGGATCTCCTTGCAGTCCAGGGGCTCTCAAGAGTCTCCTCCAGCACCACAGCTCAAAAGCATCGATTCTTCGGCGCTCAGCCTTCTTTATGGTCCAACTCTCTTGTCCTTACACGACCACTGGAAAACCACAGCCTTGACTAGATGGACCTTCATCTTTCTGGTTAAGCAATGAGCTCTCCCTTCCGTCTGGACAGGCAGTTGGGGGGTTAGACAGGATGGGGCTTGTTCCTTTTATCCAGAACCCATGTGCCCTGCTCGTCTCCAGGACCCCCAAGTCCTACAGCATCTCCTGCAGCCCCTGCTCACTGGTTCCCCCTCCCAGAGCCAGGTGTCCTATCCAGCACACCCCCCCGGGGCAGCCCCCCGGGGACGCCCAGCATCTGCTCCCAGAGCCCCTCAGGACCGCAGCTGCTGGTCCTGCCCACCCACTGCCTGCAGCTTCCCCCTCCTCTCCCTCGCTGTCCTCTGGGTCCCTCTGCTGCAGACACACCGGTCTCCTCGTGGCACCTGGACCATGCCAGGTACACTGTCCACTCAGGCAACCAAAAGGGGGACCCAGTGACCACTGCCCCGCCAGAGACAGCAGCGCCAGGGCCCCGAGAGAGGCCCCTCACCCTCCAAGGGGAGCAGGAGGGGCGGGGCCTCACCCCAGGCTGACCTCCCGGGCCACCCGCCCATCCACAGTCCTCCTCAGGCTGCCAGGGAGCCCCGAGGCCTGTCCCGGGCCTCACGCCCTCACCCATAAGGGCCCTGGTGCCACGGCTGTCCAGAAGGACGCTGGGGTTTCACGGGGCACCTCGTGCCAGCCCCGCCCCGCTGGACACCCGACGGGCACGACCGAGTGCAAGAGCCAGGTCTGCCACCAGGATGCGGGCTGCGGGAGCCCCGTCTTCTGCCCACAGCAGGCCCGGTCCCCCAGGGGGCAGAGGGCTGCCCAGGGGCCTCAGGGTCCGTGTGGTCTGACACTCTTCATGCAGAGCAAACAGCCCCCTCCAGCCAACAAGATGGGGGGCAGAGCCGGGGCGGGGCAAAAAGGACCGCGAGCCCAGTGCATCCCAAGGGTCAACATGCCGGAGAGGCCTCAGTGGCAGGCCGGCCCGTCCTCACCAAGTGCTTGGGGAAACGCACCAGCCCAGCTGGAGCCTGACAGCTTCAGAGTCCCTCCTCTGCACGCGGCTCCTCCTGCCCGCCACCACCCCACCAGTGGGGGCCACCACCCCCATCATTTTGCAGGAAAGGGACTCGGGCTCCTGGTGGTGAAGTAACTTCCCCAAGGAGACCAGAGAGCAGCAGAGGCCAAACCCGACAGTCAAAGGGAAAAGGCAGGGCTGTCCCAGGATGGACGGTGGTACTGGAGGCAGTCCTGGCTCCTGGAGCCAAAAGCTTGGGTGAGCCGACCACGCACAGCCAGAATCAGCCCCAAACACCGGCACCGCGCAGTGAACAGGTCTGGTGCGACAGTGCCCGGGTTCCAGAGGCAGACAGGCCCGCATGCGAATTCTGCCTCTGCCCTGGCGACCGCCGGCAACCTCTCTGAGCCTCAGCGCTCACATCTGCAAAATGGGGTGATGGTAGCCCACACGTGTCATGGCGCTGGAGCAGCGGGAAAGGCTTCGTTATTACCAGGGCTTGATCGTTGTCAAAGTGCTCTGGAGTTTGGGTGCCCAGAGCCCAGGATCACTGCCTGTTCCTCTGTGAACCTCGGTTCCTCCAAGGAAAGCTGAGCATCTCGCCACGAGGCTCAAAGCACAGCTTGGTTGGGGGTGAGCGGCCTTGTTCCCCACCCCTACCCCACAAAGCTGACGTCAGTTCTCAGTAAGTGCCCTGGGCTTCTGCACCCACCCGGGCCTCGCCTGGCCCACTGTCCCCACTCCCAGGCCCGGCACGACCACAGGCAGCACATCCAACCCCAGACAGGCTGTGCCCACTTCCTGTCCCGGCGCCCACGTGTGCTGTCTGCTGCCGAGAGACCATCTTCTCTCTCGCTCAAGCCTGGCCTCAAAGGCCACCTCCTCCAGGAAGTCTTTGGAGGCTGACGCCCGAGGCTGGCCATCTGCCTCTTGCTGGAGGCTGCCCGCACACCACTTAGCCCCTCTCTCACCCCGGCCCAGGGTCTGTGTCCCTGCCCACGTGGAGGCCATGGGGGAGCCGCTGATTGAGACCAAGGACCAGGCAGGGCTGAGTCACCAGGAGCAGTCAGGGGGGACAAGGAGACAGTGGGTCTGCGGGGCCCAGCCCAGCCCTTGCCTCAAACTGGTTCCACACCCCCTCCCGGATGGACAGGCATGTCGTGAACAAGCTACAAAGCCTTCACTGGAGAATCGGGGCGGGGGCGGGGTGGGGGGTGGGCGGCGTTCTGCCTGGTTCAGTCCTTTCAACGTTTCCATAGGTTTGGAAATTTCAAATAAAGCAACCCTCTAGGGCTGTCTGGGTACCCCGTCCCCTGCCCCGAGCCAGCGTCCCTGGCGTCCTGCAGCGCCAGGCGCCCCGCAATCCCACAACCTGGTCTCTGGAGCAGGGCTGCCTTGCCAGCCCACTGGCCTGGGGGCACCTGGGGCAAAGCCTGCCTTACTCCATCCGTCCTCCCCCTGGGGGGTGCCTGAGGCTGACGGGTGCCTGCAGACCCGAGCAGGGCTGAGCAGCTGAGGTGTCTTCATGGGGCCACCTAGAGAGTCCCTGTGAGGCTGGGTAACGTGGATTGCAGGTGTTTAATAGCCTCAAGGCTGGGGCTCTTCACTCGGTAAGGCATAAGCATTCAGCATCCCTAATAACTGGTGTGGCATCGCCCGTCAACACGGCACTCCTGGAAGAGCAGGATTCAGACACTGAAGGTCCACGGTCTCGGGGATTCCTAGCAAGGCCGTCACTGCTCTGAAGTCAGGGCATTTTCTGCTGCAGCCTGACCTGTGTCTGCACGGTGGCGGGCGGCGGGTGGCGGAAGATTCGAGGCCCCTGATTGCCCGGCTGCCTTGCAACCTCCTCTGTGGCTTCTGCCCCGTTGCAGTGAGGTCAGCTCACGCCCCCTCCCAGAGCCTGCCCGACGCCCAGCCGGTCACTTTGTTCCTGCTGCTCTGTGGCCAATTACACAGATGACACCCTGACTCGCTCAGAATGGTGCCCTCCCCAAGTCGGGCAAAGCTTGGCTCTTTCTTACAAAAGCAGAAAGCAGGGAACAAAAAAACCCCCGAGATCAGCTGTCAAAACAATGTCAACGACGAAGCAGCTGACAAGCAGCCACACAGCTGACCGAAATTGCCCCTGACCCCAAACTCCTGAGTGCAAACCTCACAGGCACAGCCCTGAGACCTCCGCAGGCTTGGAGGCCGGAACCAGACTTATCTCAGATTTATCCTCCAGGCTGTAACAGAATCGCTGGCTTGGCGTGTCGGACGGCCGGGAGACAGCATCAGAGAAGCATCTCCTTGTTTCTGCAGACTCGACCATCTGCCTGAGAAAGAACGGCTTGCCCTGCTCCCTGGGATGTGACCACGTGCTCTTCAGCCGGACTGAGGCCCTGCAGGCACAGAGCAGCCCGTTCCCGGCAGGGGGACGTCCTCCCCGGCACCAGCTACTCGCCTGGGAGAGCAAGAGCATCGTTGACCGAGAACGGGAGCCTGGTATCTCTCTTGGCCACCCCCTCCGCCCTTGCAGATCAGAGAAGTCTGCTCAGCCTCTCCCAGCCTGTGCGAGGCCCCGGAGGTGGAATCAGAGGCGGCCGGGACCTCCGACCCTGCGGCCCGGGTCTGGGGTTCCCCGGCCACTCTGAAGATAAATGTGCTCTTGGAGGCTCCCAGCCAGGACCCGCCCCGTAAGGCGCTCGAGTCCCCTCCTCCAGCCCACCCCTCATCACCGGTCACCCTCGAGCATCACCCCTTCCCTCTCCCCTGAAACTGATGCGCCTTCGTCATGGTTAATATCAGCACAGACCGGAGGAGCACCCATTTGGAAAGTCCACAGAGACTGAATGCCACTGGGAACCTCCCCCGGAGTGAGTCACCAGCTCGCAGCTCCGGAGAAACGTCCTCTCCGGTGAGCTGACAGCCCCCGAGGGCTGGAGGGACGTGGGCACCGAAGGAGGTGGCTCCACCGGGCCTCCCAGCCTCGTCAGGCCGAGGCTGACTTCTGCCGGAAACTCAGGAGCAGAGGCCGGAGACAGCGTCCCGTGCCACCCTGGGCCCCTCCGCACGGCAGCCTCGGGTGACGCTGCAGGCGCGGCCTGGGTGTCAAGGGCCCAGGAGGTGGGACAAGCGCCACGGGCTGGGAGTCACGCAGGACCGACGGGAGAATGTCTGATCACTGGGGAGCGTGAAGGGCAGGTGCGGGCTGGGGGGTGAGAGCAGGGTCTCCCACTCCTGGCTCCACACTGGACAGGCGGGAGGGCCAGAGCCGGTCCCGGGACCTCCCTGAGCATATCTCTACATTCGTGAAACGGGAGAGGCCACCGTCCCCGCCTCGTGGGAGCGCTGGGCCCATGAAAGGAGCTGGTAAACGCAAAGACCCGGAGCAGGGCGGGCGCAAGGGGCGCCCTCGTGGACGCTGCAGCGACGCACGCACCTGCTTCCCCCACGTCTGGGACTGCGTGCTCATCGGCACAGCTGTACCCGCGAAAGCCCACGCTGACTTTCTAATGGAGAGCACATGGATCCTAATCAAGCCCCCCGTGTTCAGCAGGATCTGCCGAGCATCTATTATGAGCCCGAATTCCTGGAGGGTTGGGAGGGGCCGGTTCTAGAAACGTTAGGATGGAGGTGACTGAACACTGGATGTGAATTTTGATGTCACCAAAAAAAAGCAGTGAGACACTCAACAGAACCAAAGGCGTCCCATTCCTTCCCTGCTGTTACCCTGTTTTCCCCAAAGCCGAGAGACTCACGATGACAACCTTCAGTCAAGATGAGACGGGGACTTCCTGAGAAGGGGTTAAAGGTCTTTGGGCGGGAAGGGTTCCCCCACGCCCAGGAACTTCCCCGAGGACTGCGTGGGGGAGGCAGTCCAGAGATGACTGGCGTCCAGTGTGAGCCTGTCCCGCGGCCTCTGTCTTCACGTTCCCCAGCAGGACACTGCGCCTGCCAGGCAGGTGGGGGCACTCTGTCCAGCGGCCAAGGGGCCAGGGGTTGCTGACTCAAGCCAGGCCCAGCCAAGCCTGCCTGCTCACTGGACCCTCAACCTCAGGGGCCCCGGTCCGCAGGTGGGGGGCAGGGCCTGGGAAAGTGGAGCGGGTCCCCCAGCAGGAAGCAGTCTCAACGGTTTGGACTCGCACTGCCCGTCAGCTCGGGCCAGCCAGGTACAGACCTCCTGGTCTCTAGCCCAGGGAACCGATCCCCCCCCACCCCGCCCCACCTTCGGGACCGTCTCCTCCAGGGTGCTGTGCCCCACTGCACACGCCCCAGAGGTCTCACCCTCTGATCTGTGCTCACCTGGCCCCCAAAATGAGACCCTGCCTGACAAGGAAAGGGTGTGCCGTGCATTAAGCACCCACTGTGTACGTTTCCTGCACACCCTTTATCTTCTCTCTATACTCAGAAAGCGCCTGGTGGCAGCTGTGTCAGCCCTGTTTCTGTGAATTAAACACCCCGAAGCTAAGAGGACACCTGTCCCACAGCCCCTGGGGCCTGGCCGCCTGCCCGCACTGTGTACCCCGGCTGCCTTCTCTGCTCTCCGTTCTGGGTCTCCAGCACATCACCAATGGCACCGCATCCAGTAGGCGCTGAATAAAAGCCAGTTGCTCTCAGGGGCTTGGTTACCCCCTTGCTTCTTAGGCATAAATCACCTCTCTCCACGGATGGGCAGGGGCCTCTCAAATCTGGTCTGGAAAAGCAGCCCACAGCTCACGCCCCCCACACTGCAGGGGCCAGAACCCGCCCTCCAGAAGGGAGAAGGCACGTATGTGCCACCAGCCCAGGGCACGGGCCCCGTGGAGGGAGGGGGGCTCCAGCGCCCTCTCTCCTCAAAGGCTGGGGAAAGACACGGACGGGAAGCGGGCCCCCAGTCCTGTCAATATGCTCGAGCCTCCCGGCCTGACTCCTTACTTCTCACGTGTGGCCCCAAAGCCGCAGCACCCTCACCCCCAGGAGTTTGTGAGACCCTCAGGCCCTGCGGCTGCCCCGCTCCCAGACCCACTGGTCAGCATCTGCTTCTCAGCACCATCCCCAGGCCCCTGTGTGCACCTTCCAGCGCGAGATGCTCCCCTCCACCCAGAACTCTCTTGAAAAAGGCGCGACCACAGGCTCTGAAGCCACGCTGGGGACGCGTGACCCAAGCCCCGCCTCAGCACCCCGGCTCCCTCTCTCTGAGCCTCCGCCCGCACCAGCACTGGGGGTGGGGGTCCCAGGCAGGCTCGCGGCATCCTCCGGCCACACCTGGTCACCGGAAGTGACCCTGAAGGGGAAGAAGGAGCCCTCGGACGCTGCTGAGGGGCACCTGCCCACAGTACGTGGCCCCGGGGCCCCGCCTGCCGAGCCGCTGACGGCTTCCTCCGGGCCCGGCTCTTCCGTGAGTCGCCGCCTGGGGAGTCGGGACTCGGGAGAGGCCGGCTGACCGTGGGGTCTCGGAGATGGCGGAGAACCAGGGGCAGAAGTACAGAGGCGGCGCGGGGCCTCTTCCCTCCCCAGTGACCCCGGCTGAGAGCTGTTCCATCCCTCCTCTGCCCTCCCAGCGCACAATCAGAAAGAAGTTTGCCACTGGCCTGGCACCGCAGAGGCACCAGGCTCACCCGGGCCCTGACCCACCCAGGCGCCCCTCCTCCCCCAGGGCCCGCTAGAGCCAGGAGCGCGGCCCAGGACCACGCGGGAGGCCGGGCCGCAGGGAGGCTTCTCTCTCCCATGACCGCAGCCTGCACAGCCCGGCCAAGGGCAGAGGCACAGGGCGTCTCGAGTGACAGCCGCACCTGGACGCCTGGGAATCAGTAGCCCCTCCCCCGCAGGATTTTGGAGTCCACTCTTCCCCCATCATTTCTGCCCACCCCTCACCTCCCAGAAAATCTTCCCTGAAGCTGCATACCACTGGCATTCCACCCCCTCCCCCAAAACCCACGCAAACAGTTTCTCCTCCGCCCCAGTCCGTGGTGTGTGGGCAGGCGGTCCCAAAGACAGGGGGACCGAGGGCTTAGGCAGGGCGCAAAGCACGCAGGAACCCCACCCCCCAGGAAACCCGAGCCCCAGCGACCGCCGAGCCCCGCGCTCCCCGCCTCGCCCAGATGGGCACCAGGACTTGTGCGGAGCGGGGCCGCGCACACGACTTCGGACCCACGGGAGGCAAACGCGCGGCAGGGATGCCGGGGCCCGCGCGGCCAGGCAGTCCTGCCCCATCCCGTCTCCGGCTTAATCCTCGCTCCGAAATAGCCCCGGGTAATCCCAGGGCCGAGAGGGCGGGTATTAACCCGGAGCCGCGAAGGAAGAGACGGAGGCGTCCCGAGGGAGGAGGGCTCCGCGCGTCCTGGGCTGGAGGCAGCGGAGAGTCCCTCCCCGAAGGAAGCTACCCGCGAGGGACCCAGGCCCGTTCGAGGATGGGATCTGCGCCTGCTGCGCCCCCGCGCTCCGGGTCTAGGGGCTCCGGGTCAGGGGCTCCGGACTCGCCACTCAAAGCCCCGGGAGCGCCCGGACAGCCCTCTGTGGGAGACCATCCCGCATCCGAGCTCCCGGGTCGCTGGATCCCGAGTCCCGAGCCGGCCGTCCGCGGAGAGCCGGGCGCGCGGGAGCGCCGGACAGCGCCCCGGAGCCCCTTTCCCTGGGAGCTCAGTCCCGCAGAGACCGCGTCCCGGGGCGGGCCGCGACCCCGCCGGGGGTACCCCGAGGTGCCCCCCGGCCGGGCACCCTCCACGCCGAGCCCTGAGCGGTGCGGGGGTGGGGGGGCCAAGAAGTTCGCGCGCCCCCGACACGCCCGCCGCCCCCGGTCCCCACTTACTTGTCGCGGTGGCCGCCGAGCTCCGGGGTGGCGCCGGGCGGCTGCGGGCTGGGGCCGGGGTCGGGGCGGCGGGCGCACGCGGCCAGGTGTCGCCGGTGCCGCTCCAGCAGGCCGGCGTTCTCGCGGCTCAGCCGCGCCACTTGGCGCTCCAGCTCCTCGATGCGCCGCCGCCGGCGCGCCAGCAGCTCTTGCTGCGCCGCGACGATCCGGGTCAGCTCCTGCAGGTACTCGGCCGCCTGGCCGGGGGGCTCGGCGGCGCTCGCCATGGTCCCCGCCTCAGGCGCGCGGGCGGCGGGGCGGCGGCGGCGCGGCCGGGGCTG
>SJYX01020481.1:879034-892873 GCA_006410675.1 Oreotragus oreotragus | reverse complement strand
CGCCGCCGCCTTGGTCGCTCCGAGATGCTAATCTCACCAACAAATTCGGCAAAACAGACGTTCCTACCTATTATCAGCCGACGACTGGGCTGTGAATAGCAAAATAAGGAGCTCAGAAACGCTCTGGCATTTTCCCCAAGTGTGATGAAAACGCGGGGCTCGCTCTGCGGCCCAGGCGGGACAAGTTTCCCAGGCCGTCCGGTGTCCTAGACGGTTCTAGGCGGCTGGCGGCCCCCAGGCCTCCACGATGCGGCTGTGGACCGAGTCCCAGGGCCCGGGCAGGGGCCTTCATGCACACCCCGGGTCTGGTGTGCCGGGCCTGCGGTCCCAAGACCCGCCTGCAAGGTGGCCCTGAGCCTTTCAGCAGTTCCTTTCGCCTCGGAGCCTCAGGTTGCCCAGCGATAGTATTTTCTATTTCTTGACTTTTAATAACCTTTTTATCCTCTTCATACTCTAAATTTCCTTGGGACTAACAGTGTTCTTTTCCCGCCTTCTTGGAGAGCTTAGTTCTTTCTACCGTTTGTTTTCTGCCAAATGTTATAAATTTGCCTCTGGGTAAAGCTTTAGCTACATCTCATGAGTTTCTAAAAACCTTGTAATAATGTACATTTTGATGGTATAGTGTCTCTTTGTCAAAGCTGGCGTCACCCTGGCTTTGATAAAACTTGGTATCCCACACCCACGATTGTTGATACCCCTTTACCTCAAGGAAATGATGGGCCCCACCTAGAAAGATGGGCCCCTCCAAGGCCCTAAGGCCTCCTTGGGTGGCCCCTGGGCATGGCCTGTGAAAGAGAGAACCGCAGGGGGAGCTGTTTCGAGGTCCTCAAACACAGTGCTTTTCCTAGGCTGCTTGTGATGTTGTAGAAGTTAATACTGTGTTTATAAATCCTGTAATCAGTTTCTCTAGGGCAAATGACATCCTGCTTGTGTGTGTAAATTGTTTTTATCGTTTCAGTTTATATTTGGAAAATATACCAACATCTTTGCAAGCCGGTTCTAATATTTCCTCCCTTTATAAAGATACCAGGAGCTTTCCCAAAAGGGATACGGCCTTGGCATCTAGTGAATTATTTGGGAGACCTGACCTTCAGGCCACATATATGGGGGTCTCTGCCAGTTTGGGAATGAAGGAAACTCAGGTGTAGATCCTGGGGCACTTGAGTGAGGAGTGGGGGTGGGGAAAAGCTGATGCGGGGGTGAGGAGCAGCGTCTCCCATCACCCCACCCAACTGCCATATGCCTGTTCCCACCCCACCCCAGCACCCTCTTGCAGCAGTTCTGGGTTGAAGCTGACCTCATGGTTCTATCTCCATGCTGCCTCCCCCTGGGACCCCCAGATGCAGTGACCTAACTGACCTCCCCCTGGATGAAGGACTAGACTCTGGACCCAGCCACCCAGACACCCTTTACAGTCTCCCCATGCAAGCCAGTGATGTCAGAGCATTGATGGGCAAGGTGGCAGATGGTGGAGAGAGAGAGGTAACCCAGGGTGCTTTAACATACCTGCAAAATGAAGCGGCGAACACACACTCAGGTCATCCCATTTCGACACTGCCTCTCGTCTGGATCCCCGCGGGGGACGACAGAGGCGGCCTGTGCGTGGACGCCGCGGCAGCCGACAGGACCCCGCCCCAGGATGGGGCTCTCACCGGCCACCTGCCAGACACGCCGGCATCTGACAGCTCAGCAGTGTCTCTATTCGGACACTGCCCTGTGCCCACGGACTCGACCGCATCCAAAGCCACGCCCCTGCTTCCCTGAGGCCGGGCCGTGACTGGCACAAGAGCCCAGCGCCTCTGTCCAAACTCGGCCAGCTCTGCAGGGTGGTCCCAGCTCCAGAGCTGCTCACGGGACTCGAGGAGGCCTCTGCTGGGACAGGCGCATCAGCCGGCCCTCCTGCTGCTCGGGCCTGGCGCTGGTCCTGAGAGCTCGGCCAACAAGCCTCCTGCACCAGCCTCATCTCCCCACCTCTCCCGACCCTGTGTCACCCTAGTGAACGTCCCCTTGCTTTGTGTGGAGAGATTCTAAACCTGAAAAACCAGTGATAGGCTTTTCCAGTGTTATCGTTACCTGATTACAAGGCCAAGGAGCAGGAAAAAAAAAAAAAAAAATTACTATGAGCTGTAAAGAAAAGGGAGGTAACAAAAGTTTGGAGGAGAGAGGGGAAGGAGAGGCATTTTATAATCATCTATTAGCTTTTACTATTATTATCCACATTCAGCTTCTCAGTGAGACCATCTATCATTTAAATATCACCCTTTGTTGTAGAATCTTCATTTTTCTCCTTAAAAACCCTCCTGAGAGCGCTCTGACTCACCGTTATAATTTGGCCTGGTGCCTCCTTGGCCTGCTATGTGGCTATCGTTGGCGATTTCTTGGCATTTCCCTCCTGGATTGGGTCCATACTTTCTTGGATTTTATGAATTCTCTTTCTTGGATTCATTTTGTATTTTGCTGTGAACATCCTCTAGCAATTCTCCCAGAGACGGCCTGTGGGAAGGTCTCAGAGTCCTTGGGTGTCTGAAATGATATATTTTGCCCTCGCACTCAACTGACAGTCTTTCTGGGTATAGAATTCTAGGTTAAAATCAATTTCCTCAGAACTTGGAAAGGTTTCTACCATTTTCCTTATCATTTAGTGCTGCTGATGCTAAACTGATTCCTCTCCCTGTGAGGAAGAAATTCTCTTGGAGGGGGGTGGTACTGCCCCCAATCACAACTTTTGGAAACCTGGTGGGGGGGGCTCTTTTGATCATCACAATGACTGGGTTCACTCTGGTATTCAGCGCTGTAAAGTCTCATCTAACGAAAGCTGCTCCATTCAAATCACCAAAAAGAGCAAAGTTGGAGAAGCACGCTGTATGAAGCTCAAGATTCACTGTGAAGCAACAGCGATCAAGGCCAAGCAGTCCCGGGGCAAAGCTGGACAAAAACGCCAACAGGAAAGAAGAGAGTGTGAAGAGAGACCCCCACACACGTGGCCAGCTGATTTTAACAAAGATACCAAGACAGCCTAATAAGGGGAAGGATAGTCTTTCAACAAAGAAATACTGCTGGCACAACTGGATATCCACAGGCAAACAAATGAAAGCTCACACTTGACAGCAGCTACAAAAATTAACTGGGAATAGAGCATGACCCTAAATGTGAGACTTAAGTATATATACCTTCTAAGGGAAAAGCCACAGGAGAAAGTCTTAATGGCCTTGAGTTTGGCAAAGATTTCTTACGTATGACACCAAAAGCATGAACTCTAAAAGAAAAAAAAAAAAAATCAATACATTGGACTTCATCATGATGGAAAAAAAAAAAAAGAAACAATTTGGTCTTCAAAAGACACTGTTGAGGTCTTTTGCCCATCTTTTGATCGGACCGTTTGTTTTCCTGATATTGAGTTGCCTATATACAATGGAATATTCAGTTCAGTTCAGTTCAGTTCAGTCACTCAATCGTGTCCAACTCCTTGCGACCCCATGAATCACAGCACACCAGGCCTCCCTGTCCATCACCAGCTCCCGGAGTTCACAATGGAATATTACTGAGCCATAAAAAGAAAAAAAAAAAAAAAGAAACAATTTGGTCTTCAAAAGACACTGTTGAGGTCTTTTGCCCATCTTTTGATCGGACCGTTTGTTTTCCTGATATTGAGTTGCCTATATACAATGGAATATTCAGTTCAGTTCAGTTCAGTTCAGTCACTCAATCGTGTCCAACTCCTTGCGACCCCATGAATCGCAGCACACCAGGCCTCCCTGTCCATCACCAGCTCCCGGAGTTCACAATGGAATATTACTGAGCCATAAAAAGAATACATTTGAGGTGGCTTGTTCTAGTGAGGGGATGAACCGAGAGCCTGTTATACAGAGTGACGTAAGTCAGAAAGAGGAAGACAGAGCAGATTAATGCATATATATGGCATCTAGAAAAACGGTATTGATGGGCCTATTCACAGGGCAGGAGTGGAGACAGAGGCGTGGAGAATGACTCATGGACTCTGGAGAAGGGACAGGCTGGGGCGAATGGGGAAAGTGGCACCAGCGTATATGCACCAGCGTGTGTGGGGCGGAGAGCTGGCGGGAAGGTGCTGCCCCANTGGGCCTATTCACAGGGCAGGAGTGGAGACAGAGGCGTGGAGAATGACTCATGGACTCTGGAGAAGGGACAGGCTGGGGCGAATGGGGAAAGTGGCACCAGCGTATATGCACCAGCGTGTGTGGGGCGGAGAGCTGGCGGGAAGGTGCTGCCCCGCAGGGAGCCCAGACTGGTGCTCTGTGACGACCCGGGGGGTGGAATGGGGGAGGTGGGGAGGCTCACGAGGGAAGGGGAACGTGTGTAGTTGTGGCTGATTCGACCCGTTGTGTGGCAGAAACCAACACAATGCTGTAAAATAATTTTGTTTAAGACACTTAAGGGGATGTTTCTGGCAGTCCAGTAGTGAGGGGACTCCTCGCCTCCACTGCAGGAGGCGCGGGTCTAATCCCTGGTCAGGGCACCAGGAGCCCAAGGCCGCAGGAAGAGCCCCGCGTCCCGGTGGATGTGCCTCAGGTCACGGTGACGGGCCCGGCTCCCAGCGGCCGCCCTGGGTGGGCAGTGCTGCTCAGCACCGCGCCTCCTCTGACCTGGAGTCACAGCCGGTCAGCCAGGGAGCCCGCCTGCAGTCCTGCGTGCTGCCTCTCAGTGCTCACCCGGCACCACAGAACCAACCGCGCCTGGCTCTCCAAGACCGCTTTCACTCGTGGTTTCCTTTGAGAAGGAAATCCTCTACTTAAACAAACAAGGAGAAGACACTGTTAAGAAAAAGGAAAGTATGGGAGCACATATTCACAAAATGTACATTCAACAAAGAGCTTGTGAGTAGACTGTACAAAGAACACTTGCAACTTAATAATGAGACAGACAACCCCAGTAAAAATGGGCAAAAGGTTTGAACAGACATTTTACCAAAGAAGGTATATTAATGGCAAGTAAGCACACAAAAAGATGCTCAGCTTCACTAGTGACTGGGGACGTGCAAATCAAAATCATAATGGCTTATATATGAAACCAAAGCCATCAGGAGGGCTTCCCAGGTGACACAGTGGCAGAGAATCCACCTGCCGGTTCTTCAAAGGACATCATCAAGAAATCGAAATGGCAACCCTCCGAACAGGAGAAAAGTTTTTGTGAGTCATACATTTGATGAGACTTTTGTTTCTGGAATAAGTAACTTTAATAACTCAACAATTTAAAAAGACAGATGGGCAAAAGCTCTAAATAGACATTTCTCAAAAAAATATAATAAGCACACGGAAAGATGCTCGACACCATTAGTGATCAGGGAAATGCAAACTGAAACCAAGCTGATCTACCACTTTACCCTTACCAGGTTAGCTAAAATTAAAAATACAGAAAATAATAAGCGTCGGCAAGGATGTTGAGAAAGTGGACACTCATACATAGCCGGGGGGAATCTAAAATAGTACAGTTGCTTTGGGAAGGAAACAGCCTGGCAGTTCCTCAAACATTTAAGCGCTTATATGATCCAGAAATTCTATTCCTAGATATACAGCCAAGAGAACTGAAAACATACATCCTCACAAAAACTTGTACACAAATGTAGTAACAGCATTGAGCAAAAATATGGAAGTAAGTCTCCATCAGTTGATTGATACAAAGTGGTCTATCCCCACAATGAATACCTCAGTTCAGTTCAGTTCAGTCGCTCAGTCGTGTCCAACTCTTTGCCACCCCATGAACCACAGCTCACCAGGCCTCCCTGCTCATCACGAACTCCCGGAGTCCACCCAAACCCCTGTCCATTGAGTCGGTGATGCCATCCACCCATCTCATCCTCTGTCGTCCCCTTCACCTCCTGCCCTCAGTCTTTCCCAGCATCAGGGTCTTTTCAAATGAGTTAGCTTTTCGCATCAGATGGTCAAAGTATTGGAGTTTCAGCTTCAACATTAGTCCTACCAATGAACACCCAGGACTGATCTCCTTTAGGATGGACTGGTTGGACCTCCTTGCAGTTCAAGGGACTCTCAAGAGTCTTCTCCAACACCACAGTTCAAAAGCATCAATTCTTCAGCACTCAGCTTTCTTTATGATCCAACTGTCACATCCATACATGACCACTGGAAAAACCATAGCCTTGACTAGATGGACCTCTGTTGACAAAGTAATGAATATTTACTTGTTAATTAAAAAAAAAAAGAATACAATACTGACACCTGCTATATGGACGAACCCTGAAAACATGATGCTAAGTAGAAGTCAGTCACAAAGGACCAGCTATTGCAGGGCTTCATTTACACGCAAGGTCCAGGACAGACAGATCTACAGAGAGAGAAAGGCGACCAGTGGCAGCTGAGGGGAGGGGGTGGGTGACTGGGGGGTAGATGAAGATTTCTTTATGGGGTAATGAAAATACTCCAAAATTGATTGTAAAACTCTGTGAATATACTGAAAAGCATTGACTCGTACACTTTAAAAGGGAGAATTGTGTAGTATGTTAATTATGTCTCACTGAAGCTATTAAAAGGAAAAACACTCCACCATATCTGCTAGCACGGTTTCAATTAAGGAGTCTGACCGCTCTTCCCGAGTCTTATCTGAAGCGGGGCGATGTGGGGTGGGCGGCCGGGAGGTGGGTAACCAGCTTGTCCAGGCTCAGCATGCACCCCACCTAGGAGCTCCCCACCCCACCAGGCTGGGGCCTCTCTTGAGGCTCTTCCTGCTGTGTTTAAAAGATGGTCTTCAGTTTGATGGAGCTCCGGGACGACGTGCGCTAAGCCCGTCACAGCTGGGGTGGTAGCGGCACATGCGCTTCGGAGAACACGGTCCTCTGAAGGCAGCTGGGGTCGAGCCCTCCTCCACTCTCACATGCATGCACCCCCTTGACCCGGCAATGCCAAACTCAGGAGTGTGTCCCACAGTAAACCCACTCACGAGCTCCAAGGCATCGTGGCCAGTCCTTTTCACGGAATGTCTGTGGCCTCAACCAAGGTTGTTCTCTATGGACCAACAAGGGTGACCTTCAGGATAAAGTGATGAAGGTCAGGTGCAGAGCAGCAGGTGTGGGTTTCTCCCAGCAGCGCCAAAACACGAAGGAGCGTGCAGAATCGTGCGCTTGAATTTGTACAGACTCTTTCCAGAGGATGCGCTCCAGATAATGCCAAAGGTGCCAAAGGCACCGCTGGATTTTTTTTGTACCTCCTCGTGTATATTTTACCTTTTATATAACAACAGCATCCTAGGGGTGGAGAGAAGGCTGACTCTATAGCCTTTTGTAAAGTTCAGATACTGTCTTCCATGCATGTATTACCTTTTCAAAGTATAGCCATAATAATAAGGAATAAAGAATCTCCAGGTACCCTATTTCCTCTGCACGGCTCTCTCTCACTTCACCTGGATGCCTTCTGATCCCCGAACTGCCCCCCCCAGTGTATATTTTACCTTTTATATAACAACAGCATCCTAGGGGTGGAGAGAAGGCTGACTCTATAGCCTTTTGTAAAGTTCAGATACTGTCTTCCATGCATGTATTACCTTTTCAAAGTATAGCCATAATAATAAGGAATAAAGAATCTCCAGGTACCCTATTTCCTCTGCACGGCTCTCTCTCACTTCACCTGGATGCCTTCTGATCCCCGAACTGCCCCCCCCCTCCCAGGAACTGCCACCAAGGGCTCAGGATGCATCTGATGAATGAGTGGCAGAGAGAGGATGCCCCCGCCCTGAATCAACACAGCAGTCCTCCCTGGAGCATGCGGGCAGGAGGGCGTGCCCCCCAGGGCTCTGTGGGGCTCTCAGACACCCCGAACCCACTGGCAAGAAGCAGGCACCAGTCAACTTCAGGGAGGGCTCTCCCCTCTCTTCCTGCACACACTCACCTCTGACTCCGTCTTCACACTCCAGCTCACTGGCTTTTTGTTGAGGACATACAGACAAGCAGTGAACTATACAGACAGAAAGATAAAAAACGGCAGAAAGAGCTAGGACTTACAGCTCCTGCTTGGCTGCCCACTTGCTGATAAGCCCTGGACCACCATCTTCGGCTCTTGAGCGTCACTGAACTCATCCCTGAATGGAAGGACTAACCCTCCTTTCCAGGCTGCTCTAAGGATAAATAAAGGTCATATGTGGAAACAGAGACAGTGCCTGGCACGGGGTCGACACACAGGACCTCATGCAGCCCCTCCCCCACTCCCTAATCCCTGCCTCTGGATTTGGCAGCTTTCACAGAGACCAGGCTGGAGCAGAGACGCTGTTAAACAATAAACATTATTAGAAAACTAAGTATGTGTGATGAAAATATACAATTATTCACTAGGCAAACAGAGACAGAAGGCATAATTTTCAAAGCAGTTGGGGGGAGGGAAATGAAATAGATCACATTTTTAAATGTACCACAATGAAATCATGATGAATTCGAACTAAAATAAGATGGCCGAGTAAGTCTAAACAAACCAACAGTACAATAAAGGCTAATGTCTTCCACTCTCCTATCAAAAGGCAGAGACTCGGGTGGGGGGGCTTACCTGGTGGTTCAGTGGGTAAGACTCCAAGCTTCCACTGTAGGGGGCGTGGGTTTGATCCCTGGTCCAGGAAATAAGGTCCTACATGATGTATGGCGAGGCCAAAAAATAATAAAAAGGGCAGAGACTCAAACAGGACTCTCAAGAGGTCCAGGAGCACACGTTTACGAGAGTTAAGGTGTCCCAGGAGCTCCCTGGGGATTGGAGTCTCTGCTGACCACCTCCCAGCCACCTCACCTGTCCTGATGCTCCACGTTGCTAATCCTCAGAGATGGCCATCAAGCCCCTCTCTTCCTGAGCAGCTGAGAAGCACTTTGTGGTTCTTCCAGATAAAGCTGCTTGGTGGTTAAAGTCACCGTATCAATCACCTTGTTTCTGCAAATCAGGAAGGCTCCTCATTCCTCAGCTGTTTCACCTTGCAGGAGCAGGTACCTGGTCTGGAGTTGGTCCTACAACATCGCTCCTTGCAGTGACTCAGAGCACCTGTGCACAACTGCCACGGAACTGAAGCCCTTCACCGCGTTTCTCACCCCAGCGCCAGGCTCCTGACGCCTGTGTGCACAGAACCGAATGTCAGGACGTGGGCCTGTTCCTCCACATGCCTTTGGTCCACTGTCTGCTGGACCTGTATGGCAGATGTTGACCTGCCCTTCAAAGAAGGGGGAGACCATCAGAAAAAGCAGTCTTTAGCGTTAGGGCCTTGGCACTGGGCCTTGTCTGCATCAGCAATCCTTATCAGGAATGGGACGGCCCAGAGAGGTGGGCTGGTTGGTCTGAGGAGACACAGCAGAGGGTGAGCTGGTTGGATGGCATCACCAACTCTGTGGACGTGAATCTGAGCAAACGGGGAGATGGTGGAGGTCAGTGAAGCCTGGCGTGCTGCAGTCCACGGGGTCGCAAAGAGCCAGACACGACTTAGCTGCTGAACAGCACCCGGCATGCTAACTGCAGCCCAACCCCGCAGAGCCCTCAAGCTGGCCACTCAGATGCTGCCTTCACGATGGCCACCATTTAAAAGTCCACAGACAATAAACGCTACGCTTTTCGTGGGAATAGCCACTGTGGAAAATGGTATGGAGGTTCCTCAAAAAACTAAAAGCAGAGTTGCCATATAATCCGGCAATCCCAATCCTAGACATATATCCAGAAAAAAACTACAATTTGAAAAGATACATACATATACAGATACACCCCTGTGTTCACAGCTGCGCTGCTTACCACAGCCGGGACATGGAACAAGCTAACGGCCATGGAATGGATAGAGAAGGTGGGACATGTGTACACACACACACATGCGATCGAATGTTACTCAGCCACCAAGAAATGAAGTGATGCCCTACAGATGATCATACTGAGCGAAGCAAATCAGACAAGAGAAAGACCAATGCCGCGTGATGTCACTCAGCAAATGCGGGGTCTAAGGCACAACACCCGTGAACCCGTCTGTGAGACAGAATCAGACGCAGACGCAGTGAACATGCGCGCGCTTGCCGAGGGGAGAAGAGGGAGGGATCGGGAGTCTGGGATTCGCAGAGGCAAACTGTTACACACCTCACAGATGAACAAGGGCCTCCTGCCTAGCACAGGGACCCATTCGCTATCCTGTGATAACTCGAACAGGAAAGAATGTGAGAAAGAATATACACGTATGGATAACCGAAGCATTTTGCTGTACAGAAGAAATCAACATAGAACACTGTAAATCAACTACACTCCAATAAAAAAAATTTTTTTAATGCTGCCTTCATGAATTTTGCGGTTACTGGGTATACACGAAACACATATTTAATTTTTTTCTTTACTGTTTTAAACAAAAATATTTTTAGGGGCATTCCCTGGCGGCCTCGTGGGGAGGGCTTGGTATGTTCACTACAGAGGCCTGGGCCTCCCGGGTGGCCCGGCGGTAAAGGCCCCGCCCGCCAGTCCAGGAGACGCGGGAGACGTGAGCCCGATCCTGGGTCGGGAAGATCCCCTGGAGCAGGAAATGGCAACCCAGGAGGTCCCATGGACAGAGAGCCTGGTGGCCCACAGTCCGCGGGTCGAACAGTCTGACACATCAGGGCACACACCCGGGGGTCGCTGAAGACCTGTCAGCAGCTCCTTCACACGGTCAGGACTGAAGGGCAACGGGCCTGAGCCCAGGGTGTGTGACGCGCTTCGGCCCACACCTCCTCGGGCGGCCCAGGGCCCCCCAGGGCTGTCCTCACCTCCCGGCCTCTGCCTTTCCGCCTGTAAAGTGGGGATAAGAACAGTGCTGACGCTGGCGGCCCCGGCAGCCAGTGGCCCTGTGAGGGCGGCAGGTACTCTCACCCCCGTCTCTGGAGGAAGCATGAGGGCTCTGACAAGCCTCCGTGTGGGAGGACATGCCCAGGTGGTCACCACATCCACCGTCCCCCTTACAGACAGGCTGGAGGGCCGCTGGAGCCCCAAGACAAGGCCGCCTGCTTCGCCACGGGGCAGAGCATCGGGGAGGCTCTCGGGGGCCCAGCAACGCTTTGCAGATGGGGCTGGGGGTGGGGGTGGAGGACAGAGGAAAAGACATGCTAACGTGTCGAAACGAATACATGTTCGATTAAGTGTCCACAGAACAGAACCTCAGTCAACTAGTCCATGGCATCTCCACTCATTGCCGTGTGGTTATATATAAATTCTATTTAATGAGGCATGTGGGGCCCTTTTAATCTGTTTGCTGTGACGTGGAGTGGAGGCGCCCACACAGGGCCTAGCTCGAGGCTTAAAATAGCCCAGCCACGAGAAGGAGGGGGTGGCCAAAGAGCCCTCACTCATTCATTCTGTTTCTTTCATTCATTCATTCAGCAAGCGCCGAGCCCCGGGGGCCAGCAGAGCCCGCGTGAGGGACCCGACGCCGCCTCTGGGAGTCTCTCCTGCAGCTGACTCTGCCCCCATCCGTCCCCCGAGGCCCACAGGGAGCAGGGCAGGCCTGACGTCTCGGACGCACGCCGCCAGCTGCAGGGCACTGTGGACACCCAGCCCCGCCTCCCCCCGTGCCCCTCCTGGGCACACAGCGTCCCCCGGGACCCTCTCCCGGCTCCTCGTGAATGCGTACACGGTGGACGCCCCCTTCCAGAGGCCTGCAAGGAGGCCCGTTACAGATTCCTAGGGCTCCGACTGCCTCTGTAATTAGGAGAACACAGTGGTTCTAATTTTAACATCACTCCCCCCACCCCGACCGCCTCCCCTCCCTGTCGTTTCTGGGAGGGATGCCGCCTGAGATGTAGTCTGTGACTTGCGATGAGTCATCTTTTGGAGAACTCTCCATACAGCGAGTGGCTCAAACCTTTTATTCTGGGGTCCCTGACAGACACCTCCCCCAATGAGCTGCAAGGCCCACCCATTGTAGCGCCTGGGCCAGCATGCAGGTTGGAGGCCTCGGGCCTGTTGACCCTGATCCTTAGAAAGAAATCCAACCACCTCCCCAGGCCGGCCAAGCCTCCATCAGGCTGATGAATCACTCCCCCTACACACAACTCCTCCCCCGAGCGTAGGACTGCCAGATAAAATAGAGGTTCCCAGTAAAACTGGAATTTCAGATAACAACAAATGACTTATGCAACGTTTGGAATACACTTAAATTAAAAAATCTTTTTAACCAAACCAGTCAATCCTAAAGGAAATCAATCCTGAATATTCATTGGAAGGATTGATGCTGAAGCTCCAATACTTTGGCCACCTGGTGCGAAGAGTAGACTCATTGGAAAAGACCCTGACGCTGGGAAAGATCGAAGGCAGGAGGAGAAGGGGACAGCAGAGGCTGAGATGGTTGGACGGCATCACCGACTCAATGGACATGAGTTTGAGCAAACTCTGGGACATAGTGAAGGACAGGGAGGCCCGGCGTGCTGCCGTCCGTGGGGTCGCAAAGAGTCGGACTCCACTGAGCGACTGAAGAACAAGAAAAGTCTCTTGCTGTTCAGATCTTTAACTGGGGGCCCTGCATCCTCGTTCGCTAACACCTGGGACCCTACTCCAGCCACGGGGCCCTGCTCCGCCCCGCAGTCAGGCCCGGAGCGCTCCTACCTCAGGCCTCTGCACATGCCGTCCCTCCGGCCAGAACACTCTTTCCCCATCTCTGCCGATTCCATGGCTCTGAGATCTCGACTCAAACGTCGCTGCAGAAAAGTCCTCTCCGACCACCAAACGGAAGCAGGGTCCTCTCCGCCATCAGCCCGTCCCCTCCCGTCTTGTCTGGTACTCCTCGGGGTACTTAGCACTATCTCTGCAACCTTGCTATCTGTTTATGCTTTTCCCGTCTCCTCCGCTACGGTGCCAGCTCCACGAGAGAAGCCAAGCCTGCCAGGCAGAGGGCCAGGCCCACGCCCGCTGCTGAACATTTCCGAGCAGCTCTGCAGGAGAGGGCGGCCCTCACCGCCGCTGAGGAAGCTGAGGCTCGAGGCAGTGGACCCCCTGGCCTTGGGCTCCGGCTGGGCCCTTACACGCCAGGAACGCTTGCCAGCACTTTCCGTGGATTCCCTCGTGTAATCTCACGGCCGCGCAAACGACGGAAGCACCGCTGGGGCCTCCATTTCCGAGGGAAGGAAACTGAGGCACAGATCGGATTGTTCACAGTAAAACAGCACGTGGGAAGTGGAGACAGAATCTGGACCCGGGCTTTCTGACTTCAGAGCCCGCCCCTAGGAGACAGTGGCCTGGTCCAGCCTTTACCTCCACTCGCTTAGCGTCCACAGCAGCCCCGAGAAGCCCTGTCCGAGCCACACCACCTCCGCTCCCTCCTGACCTCTGTGAGGCCCTTCCCCGGAACTGCCGCTGTCTGCTCAGCACAGACACACCCACCCCCCGCCTCCTCGTTCCCTCTGGTCATCTTTGCAAGGCCTGTCCCCTCCTCTTGGCGGCCCTTGCCAAACTAGGGGTTTGGGATTAACACTGAATCCAGGGAACTCTGCTCAACCTTGTGCAGTACTCTACACGGAAAAAGGAATCCGAAAAAGAGTGGGTATATGCAAAACTGAATCACTTTGTTGTACACCGGAAACCAACGCAACATTGTAAATCAACTATATACCAATATAAGATTTAAAAAAAAAAAAAACAAAACCCTTGGGAAGAAAGCAGGGCACATTGAAAGCGGAGTCCGCAATCAGCTGAGGGGCTACAGGTGAGGCTGCGGCGTTTCCCACTTTAATGAGCTCTGATTGCCCTGTAATTAGCCAAGTGCACACAAGTCACCCGGGGGCCTTGTCGAGCTGCAGGCCCCGACACAGCAGGCCGGCTGCGGCCTGAGAGTCTGCGTCTTCTCCCAGGCTCGCGGGGACGCCCGCGCTGTGCTTCTGAGGACGAGTCC
>SJYX01020481.1:826348-854152 GCA_006410675.1 Oreotragus oreotragus | reverse complement strand
GAGGAAGGGACGACAGCTTTTGGGAGCCGGGAACCTGAGGTCCTTGGAGAGCCGCCTTGGTTCTCTATCCCCAGCAGTCAAAACGCCAGCCCCTCAAAGACCCCGCTTCCAGGGATGGGCACACAGCTGGCATCCGGGGGTGGGCACACAGCTGGCACTCAGTGCCATCTGGTGACCCGGGACGAGTCCTCAGTCACTCTGCTCACTCGGCAACTAGGTCTGAGGGCTCCCTGCTGGCTGCCCATATTGAAACAAAAAGATACTAGCACGGAGAGAGGCCCAGGACCCAAGCAGAGTCTGAATGTTAATATTCAAGAGGCCAGGCATTTGCTCTGTCTGAAAGGATTACGTCGTGGTTGTGAGCAGACGTGCAAAGAAAATTCTGTTCAGGATAAACCCCGGGACCCGATCCAGGGGACTCCCAGGGAGAACATCCCGTCTTCTGGAGCACAGAGAGGCATGCTGGGCACAGTGGCGGAGGCAGGGGAACCAAGGGCACCAACCTGGGGCAGGCCTGACTCCCAGCCCCCGGGCGGCCTCGGCGACTCGACTGCCTCGCCTGCGAGACACCCCCCCTCACCCTCCCGGTGCTGTCTGTGACCGAGTGCTTTATGGGCCAGGACACAGCACAGGCTGAGTTTATCGAGCTTAGGTGTCTGCTGATCCAGGCACTGCTGGGTCGGACAGGACACTGGGGTGCCAGTCCTGCAAACCTCATACAGTCACTCTTCTGCAAGAGGAGCTCATTGCCATCAGTCATGTCCAGGGATCTTTGCTCTGATGCCCAGGAGGCGCTGCAGCCTTTCACCTGTTGTTGCAGCTCAGCTGCCGTCGTGCCTGACTCTCTGCGACCCCGTGGAGAGCAGCACACCAGGCTTCCGTGTCCCTCACCACCTCCCGGAGCTCGCTCAATCACGTCCATCGAGTCGGTGATGCCATCCAGCCACCTCATCCTCTGTCGCCCCCTTCTCCTCCCGCCTTCCATCTTTCCATCGCAGTCCCGGAAAAGGTTACTCAGTCGAGAAACGTAGCACACCGGTTTTATAACCTCGAAGTCGAAGTCGTAGTCAGGAAGGTTACTTATAAGTCCTGACTAAAGGAACAGAATGGACTGGTTGGATCTCCTTGCAGTCCAAGGGACTCTCAAGAGTCTTCTCCAGCACCACGGTTCAAAAAAATCAGTTCTTTGGTGCTCAGCTTTCTTTATAGTCTCACCTAGGACCTTTAACAGTTGCTTACCACTTCTTGGCTAGAAGGTGAGTCTCTTCACTTGCACACCTGTGAGGGGAAAACAGCACTCCTGCCATTACTCCAGAAAGGAGGCAGACGAGCTCCTACCTTGACAGCAACAACGATGGTCTGGTTGGTCCCGAAAGCTTCCTGGGCAGTCACTTCGACCATGGACGTGCCGATCGTGGACCCTGACGCCAGGAAGCCCTTCTCGTCAACATGCACGACAGGAACCTTCTCTGGCCCATCCAGGATGCGGTAGCTCACAGAGGCGGCACCATCCCTTGGGAAAACGAAACACACGCACGCTCACAGACACCAGCGGCAGGACGGCCACGGAGAGGGAGTTCTGCTGCGCGCAGGGGCAAGGCAGCACAGTCCTAGCCTCACGAGGCACCCGGCCGCCACGCACAGCTCACTGGCCACCGACGCGACCCTCATTTGAAAAGCAAGGGTTCCCAGCAGAGCGGCACCTTCCACAGCCGCCGGCGGGAAGCATGTTGGAGCTGAGGTCTCATGAGCCACACGACGCTTGCACTCAGAAGATCCTTCCATTTTACGGCCAGGGCAGGGGACACAGGTTCTATGCTGGTCCGGGAAGACGCCACGTGCCGCAGACCAACTAAGCTCGCGCAGCATGATTACTGAGCTTGCGCTCTGCAGCCTGTGAGCCGCAACTAGCGAGGCCTAGAGCCTGCGCTCTGCAGCAAGGGACGCCACCGACACGAGAAGCCCGCGGGCTCTGAGCCGGACGGAGCCCAGAGGCAGTCTCAGCGGCCCACCAGCAACTGTGCATCTTCAGACACACAAGTCCCCTCTCCTGGCCTCGGCTTGCTCAGCTGTGAAACGGGAGCGACGGCCTGGCCCTGTCCTATTTCCGCCAATAACCAGGTAAAAACGGGCCGTTGCTATAATAAGAATGTGGTTTGGAAAACTACCGATAACGTGCACCAGAGAGAAGGCAGATGACGCGGTCTCTTTTGCTCTTTTACATATTCATGATGTTACAAAGAAAGGAAGGAAAGAAAAGCTCCCAGGCCCGCCCCCAGTCACCCTCCCTGCTGCAGCCTCGCAAACGCTCCCAGATGACTCCTTCAGCAAACGTCACCGCGTCTGCCTCAAATTCCTGCCCCTCCACCAACGCCCTCCTTTTAACCTGCAGGACTCCTATGCACCCTGTGAGACCCGACCCCTGCATATCCACGGGGGCCGTGCCTCCCCAGAATCCTGGCACGGAGGCCCTCCTTTGGGCTGCGGCTGCGGCTTTGTTCCATTGCAAGCCTTCTCACACGACCCTCCCCTCTCCCCCACCAGAC
This sequence comes from Oreotragus oreotragus, assembly GCA_006410675.1. NCBI lineage: Eukaryota > Metazoa > Chordata > Mammalia > Artiodactyla > Bovidae > Oreotragus > Oreotragus oreotragus. Next base: position 851,606 of record SJYX01020481.1, on the reverse strand, counting down.
TCCTCCAAGGCACCTCTATCATCCACCTGGGATCCAGAGTCCAGCTCGGAGCTGGGCTCTGACACTTTTGGTTGTGCGCCCACCGTGTGTGTATGTGTGTGTGTTTCTCCAATGTCCTTGCAGTTTAATTCCCTACTTTGCAACTGCAGTTCACACACAAGGCATCGCTACCCAAAGCACCGCCTTGGAATACAGGGCAGGAGTCTGGTATGCCCGCAGGCTTCAGAATTCGCTTCTCAGCCTTCACAAGCGTCTCCACCACCCAGGAAGGACTGAGAGCTGCATTTTTCCCGTGCCCCCTCTCCCCAGCTGATGTCCCAATTCCCAGGCTACACTGAGTGGCAAGTCTTAAAGACACGGGGAATCTGAGAGACTGCACCCCTCCAAGCTGGCACTTTCCCGCCTTTGAAGACGTGGATTTGTGCAGAAAGCATGAGGCGTGCTGGGCCGCAGGGAGGAGGAGAAGGGCCCAAGGGGAGGTGCCGCAGACGAGCAGGGGCCGTCCCCGCGGCCGGGAGGAGGAGGACGGCAGGGCGTGCGGCCGGCCCTCGGCACTCACGGCTCCTGCCGACGTTGACAAACGAGCCGTCGGAGGCGAGCGCAGCCCGCGGCCCACATGGGGCCGTGCCGCGTACGCACCTGTTTGTCTGGAGCTTGATGAGTGAGTTCGGCGACATGAGCACGCGCTCCGCTTCCACGTCAGGGCTCAGCAGCCGCAGCTTTTCAAACACCTGGGGAGAGGGCGAGTCCTGCTCTCCTGTGGTCCCCAGAGCCACGTGGGGGGGGGCGAGCCTCCCGCGGGCCGCGAGACCCGGGTGCCACCCCGCCAGGAGCTGCGGTGTGGCGGCGAGCGCTGACCGCGTGCTGGGCAGGAGCAGCAGGTGCGCTGGGGAGGCCCCTGGGGCTCTTCAGGGGGCGGGGGCGCGACCACCCGAGCTCTCAGGGCGTGCGTGTGAAAGGCGGCACACTCAGCGATGGGGCCTAGGGTCCTGCTCGGCGACGCTGCCAGGCGGGGGAGGCTTTGTCTGAATTCTCTTTCCCCCAGCCAGACATGCTCTCCACGTCGGCCCCTCCCACAACCACCCCCCAGGCACCCCCTTTAGCCACACCTCGCACCCTCTCTGCCTGCCAGGCTCCTGCCAGGCTCCTGCCGGATCCCACAGAATCTGGTGACCTCCGGCCAGTGCTGATACACCTGATGATGTCGGGGGAATCTGCCCCGCCCCTCCCCAGCAGCCCCGAGCCCACGAGGCAGTCCTCCCCCAGGGACTCCAGACTGCTCTCTGCACGCAGCCCACTGCGCCCACACCCTTCTAAGGCCCTCTCTCTGAGGACCCTCGGGCTGCTGGCACCCTTGACACTGAGGGTGCTGAGCACATCTTGGGCTCCCCGCTGGCTTCTGATACGATCAAGCCGGCTGGACGCTCCGAGGGCCTGTGTCTAAAACCGAACAGGTGATCTCTGAAGAGGAAACTGGCCCACGTCCCCTCTCTCCCAGCAGCTGCTCTGAACACACACTCAGGCACGCCTTCCTCATCAGGAAAAAGGGTCCTGAAGGAAGCATCCTTGGTGCGCTCACCTCCCACAGCTGGAGACGTGCAGGACACTACAGAGGGGCAGGGCTCCTTACATGGGGCATGGCCTCGGGGTCGGGGTGGCGAGGTGGCCTGGGGGCTGTGACCGGGGGGGCTCAGCTCTATCAGTGACAGGCTGTCTCATCTGCCAGTTTGGCTGGTGGCATCACTCCATGTCTCCAGGACGAGTGGCACACTGGGCTTTTAGACAAAATCTTATTATTTTTCAACATTGGCAACAAATAAAAAACTTTTGAAGCATTGAGTGAGCCAAATAAAACACCTCTGTGGGCTGGATCCAGCGTCTCTGAGTTTACAAGGCGCTTGAAAGTTACCTGCTGTCAGCTTGGAAAATCGGGGCGCAGAGCTGCTAAATGACCTGACTGAGGTCACAGAATTCGGAAGATGCACAGCCCTGTCTCTAATTCCAGGACAGGGTCAGGGCTTGCTTCACTTTGTCTTCAGCCGGGAAGAACATGCGCTTGTGTGTGTGCCTGTGTGTGTATATGTGTGTCTGTGTGTTCGTGTGTGTGTGTCTGTGAGTCTGTGTTTGTTCGTGTGTTCGTGTGTGTGTATTTGTGTGTGTGAGTCTGTGTGTCTATGTATGCCTGTGTGTGTGTCTGTGTGTTCGTGTGTGTGCGTCTGTGTATGTATGTGTGTGTCTCTGTGTGTGTTTGTGCATATTTGTGTGGTGAGTCTGTGTGTCTATGTGTCTGTGTGTGTGAGTCTGTGTGTGTGTGTGTGACTCTGTGTACACACATGCAGGCAGCAGTCGGGGGCGGGGGCTGGGCAGACAGGCGTTTCTCTCTGAAATGTGTTCTTCACCCTGCGTGGGGTATGTGCCTGACCTAGAATTGGCTTGTTTCCTCTTGAAGAGGCGGTTTGAAACTGTGTCTTTCCTCATGATATCTAGGCATTGCTTTCAGTCTTTGCAATTTAGGGGGACCCAGATATTACATTGGAGAAGGCAATGGCACCCCACTCCAGTACTCTTGCCTGGAAAATCCCATGGACGGAGGAGCCTGGTGGGCTGCAGTCCATGGGTCGCGAAGAGTCAGGCACGGCCGAGCAAGTTCACTTTCACTTTTCACTTTCATGCATTGGAGAAGGAAATGGCAACCCACTCCAGTGTTTTTGCCTGGAGCATCCCAGGGAAGGGGGAGCCTGGTGGGCTGCCGTCTATGGGGTCGCACAGGTTGGACACAACTGAAGCGACTTAGCAGCAGATATTACATTTAAGGGCTTCTTGGTTGGCCCAAGTGATAAAGCATCTGCCTGCAATGCAGGAGACCTGGGTTCGATCCCTGGTCCAGGAAGATTCCCTGAAGGAGGAAACGGCAACCCACTCCAGTGTTCTTGTCTGGAGAAGTCCACGGACAGAGGAGCCTGGCGGACTACAGCCCACGGGGTTGCAAAGAGTCAGACACGACTGAGTCTCACATTAGCAGAAGGTCCCTAAGGCTAAACGTGCTCAAGGCGGGGGGCTGGAAAGAGCCGTGGGCCAGGCCCTGGGTGGACAGCTCGGTCCTGCCATTGCCCCCTCAAGGGGCTCTGAGCAGGCCAGCTGCCCCCGTCCTGAGGCTCAGGTCCCATCTGTGATCGATGGGGTCACACCCTGTCTCCTAGGGCACAGCTCTCGAGGCCTTCTGGTTCCCTCCACTGCCTGCTCCCTGGGATCCCCCTGCCCTGGGGCTTTGCAGGACGCAGATCAGGAAGCGAGGTGGGGGGGATGGGCATGCATCTGCCTCCGTCTCGTCCTTCATGAAATACAGGCAATTAGACACATGCCCAGCCCAGATTTTCCAGGCTCTTCCCTCCAGAAGGCACCCAACTCCCACCTCAGAGTCAGCTCCTGCTCTGCAAGCGCATCGAGCTACTGCAGACCTCCAGGCCCCTGCACGCATGGGCCAAGTCCCCCGCCTGCCCCCGCCAGGCCCTCCCAGCCCCAAACGCCTCCCCTCCACGAAGCCCAGGGTNTCCAGGAAGATTCCCTGAAGGAGGAAACGGCAACCCACTCCAGTGTTCTTGTCTGGAGAAGTCCACGGACAGAGGAGCCTGGCGGACTACAGCCCACGGGGTTGCAAAGAGTCAGACACGACTGAGTCTCACATTAGCAGAAGGTCCCTAAGGCTAAACGTGCTCAAGGCGGGGGGCTGGAAAGAGCCGTGGGCCAGGCCCTGGGTGGACAGCTCGGTCCTGCCATTGCCCCCTCAAGGGGCTCTGAGCAGGCCAGCTGCCCCCGTCCTGAGGCTCAGGTCCCATCTGTGATCGATGGGGTCACACCCTGTCTCCTAGGGCACAGCTCTCGAGGCCTTCTGGTTCCCTCCACTGCCTGCTCCCTGGGATCCCCCTGCCCTGGGGCTTTGCAGGACGCAGATCAGGAAGCGAGGTGGGGGGGATGGGCATGCATCTGCCTCCGTCTCGTCCTTCATGAAATACAGGCAATTAGACGCATGCCCAGCCCAGATTTTCCAGGCTCTTCCCTCCAGAAGGCACCCAACTCCCACCTCAGAGTCAGCTCCTGCTCTGCAAGCGCATCGAGCTACTGCAGACCTCCAGGCCCCTGCACGCATGGGCCAAGTCCCCCGCCTGCCCCCGCCAGGCCCTCCCAGCCCCAAACGCCTCCCCTCCACGAAGCCCAGGGTCACCCCAGCCCTGGGCTTCCACAGCACCTCGGACCCCCAGCTCAGGCCCCACTGGCCTCCCCACGGCTCCCCAAAGGCCGAGCACCCCACAGTGCAGGCCCCTGGCCCCCAATCCCCTACGTGTGCCCACACGCTGCGGGGAGCAGCGCCCTGGGCTGGCCAGCGACCCCCCCGCTGACAGAAACCCCTGCGTGTCCGACCCTCACCTGGATCTGGATCTCGTCAGAGAGCTCTTTGGCGAGGCCCAGCAGCTGCCCAGCGGTGGGGTCCAGGGCCTTGACCACCACCCTCAGCCCGGTGCGGCCCTTCGCCCGGCCGAGCACATTCATGGCAAAGTTGTACTGCGACGGCAGCCGGAGCGATGCCTGCGAAAGACACAGAACCGAATGTCCCGAGGGGGCCAGGCGCCCCAGACCCCTCCGAGCTGCCCGCCTGCTGCCCCCTGCTGCCCTCTTGCCCTGGTGGGGGCCTGCCAACCCCGGCACGCGTGTGGGGCACTCCACGCTGCAATTCATGCCGTTTCCAGGGCCCACAGGAGAGGCGGGCCCCACCAGCATCCTCACGCAGGACTTCTCAGAGCCTTGGCTGNGAGCTGCCCGCCTGCTGCCCCCTGCTGCCCTCTTGCCCTGGTGGGGGCCTGCCAACCCCGGCACGCGTGTGGGGCACTCCACGCTGCAATTCATGCCGTTTCCAGGGCCCACAGGAGAGGCGGGCCCCACCAGCATCCTCACGCAGGACTTCTCAGAGCCTTGGCTGCGGGGCTCAGGGCGGATCACCCAGACGCCGCTAGGCTGGGGTGTTGCCCACAGAGCCCGTTATGGGGTATCTGTGAAGAAGTCCCGTGCCTGGGTACCGTGGGGATGGTCTGGGGACAGCATCTGGCCCCATGGGGTCAGGGGGCGGAGGGACTCGTCTCACATTGTATGAGCTTCAGGCAGCCTCTAAGAGACCCCATCCCTTGTCTGGCCCCTTCTCCAGGCCCCCACTGTCCACAAACAAGACTCTGGAAGCAGCCGCACTCAGGCCCCATGTGACCGAGGCCCGCCTGGGGTTACTGCCTGGAGTCACAGGGCCACCCGGGCGCGTCTGCCCTCCCCACGCACAGCCTCCAGCTCACACACACGGGGTGGTGTGTCTCTCCGGCACCTTCCAGCCCAGACCTGGGGAGGGAGCCTAAGGGGACGGGGTAGGGCCCTGGGACAAACCTGGAGAAAACTGCAGGGCTGCCAGAGGCAGGTGACATGTTAAGAAGGGGGTCAGAAGCCACAGACGCGGGCCCAACCAGGACCCCAGGACCCTCGGGACCTTCGTGGCTTTCCCGCCGGGCTGCCACTTTTGCTGCNCTTTGTCTTCAGCCGGGAAGAACATGCGCTTGTGTGTGTGCCTGTGTGTGTATATGTGTGTCTGTGTGTTTGTGTGTGTGTCTGTGTGTGAGTCTGTGTGTGTTCGTGTGTGTGTGTGTGTATTTGTGTGAGTCTGTGTGTCTGTGTATGCCTGTGTGTCTGTGTGTTCGTGTGTGTGCATCTGTGTATGTATGTGTGTGTCTCTGTGTGTTTGTGCATATTTGTGTGTGTCTGTGTGTCTATGTGTCTGTGTGTGTGTGTGTGAGTCTGTGTGTGTGTGTGACTCTGTGTACACACATGCAGGCAGCAGTCAGGGGCGGGGGCTGGATAGACAGGCGTTTCTCTCTGAAATGTGCTTCTTCACCCTGCATGGGGTATCTGTCTGACCTAGAATTGGCTTGTTTCCTCTTGAAGAGGGGGTTTGAAACTGTGTCTTTCCTCATGATATCTAGGCATTGCTTTCAGTCTTTGTATGCAATTTAGGGGGACCCAGATATTACNCGTTTCTCTCTGAAATGTGCTTCTTCACCCTGCATGGGGTATCTGTCTGACCTAGAATTGGCTTGTTTCCTCTTGAAGAGGGGGTTTGAAACTGTGTCTTTCCTCATGATATCTAGGCATTGCTTTCAGTCTTTGTATGCAATTTAGGGGGACCCAGATATTACATCGGAGAAGGCAATGGCACCCCACTCCGGTACTCTTGCCTGGAAAATCCCATGGACGGAGGAGCCTGGTGGGCTGCAGTCCATGGGTCGCGAAGAGTCAGACACGGCCGAGCAAGTTCACTTTCACTTTTCACTTTCATGCATTGGAGAAGGAAATGGCAACCCACTCGTGTTCTTGCCTGGAGCATCCCAGGGAAGGGGGAGCCTGGTGGGCTGCCGTCTATGGGGTCGCACAGGTTGGACACAACTGAAGCGACTTAGCAGCAGATATTACATTTAAGGGCTTCTTGGTTGGCCCAAGTGATAAAGAATCTGCCTGCAATGCAGGAGACCTGGGTTCGATCCCTGGTCCAGGAAGATTCCCTGAAGGAGGAAACGGCAACCCACTCCAGTGTTCTTGTCTGGAGAAGTCCACGGACAGAGGAGCCTGGCGGACTACAGCCCACGGGGTTGCAAAGAGTCAGACACGACTGAGTCTCACATTAGCAGAAGGTCCCTAAGGCTAAACGTGCTCAGGACGGGGGGCTGGAAAGAGCCGTGGGCCAGGCCCTGGGTGGACAGCTCGGTCCTGCCACTGCCCCCTCGGGGGGCTCTGAGCAGGCCGGCTGCCCCCGTCCTGAGGCTCGGGTCCCATCTGTGAACGATGGGGTCACATCCTGTCTCCTAGGGCACAGCTCTCGAGGCCTTCTGGTTCCCTCCACTGCCTGCTCCCTGGGATCCCCCTGNGGGGGGCAAGTACCTCGTGGTGCCGCCCCCGGACATCCAGGACGTCCCGCTTGGTGACAGACCAGTGGAAGGTGAGGCCCGGCACAGCGTTGCCGAAGGAGAAAGGGTTCTGGTTGTTGGTGATCCCGGTGATGTAGACGGGCATCTGCAGGGAGAAGCCAGGCCGGTGACCACCACGTCCCATGGCCGGAGCCCCCGGATGCCCTGAGACACAGCCTGCACTGCCCCGCAGGGCCCACTGCCGCCCTGTCTCCTGAGGGCAAAGGGGACCTCGATCAAGTCCTGCTGAGTCGGCGGCCGGCACGGCACAGCGCCAGCCCCCGCGCCCCGCCCATCCTTCTGGGGCCGAGGGACCCCGTTCCTGAATGGCTGCCTAGAGCTCTGAGGGGCCTGCAGCCCCCCAGCAGGCTGGCTCACCCTGTTCCTGTCCCTCTCAGTCTAGTGGGGGCCCTGCTCACAGCGGTGGGCCTGGTCTCCTACACTCTGGATTTACCAAGCGCTGATCCGAGGGCAGACAGACATGCGGGCAACGCAGCAAGGGGCTGGGGTGGACCTGAGTGAGCTGCGGGCCAGCTCACTGGCTGCGTGGCCTCAGCACATGCCCTAAGCCTGCCACGCGTGCACCTCCTCGTCTGTGATGCGGAGATGACCCCGGAGCCACCCTGGGGGGCTGAAATGCACACCACGTGGACGACATACAAAGCACGAAAAAGGTGCATGCCATCCAAACACCAGCTGCTGGGAGGCGCCAGGTGCTATTCCAAGTGCCAGAAGGCAACAGACCGGTAGAGACACGGGCGTCACCCCCACGGGACTGCAGGGGCAGGTGCCACACGTACGGGGAGCTGGCACCCGGGGGAGAAGGACAGGGAGCCTGGGCAACGCAGCAGGAGAGGCAGGAGTGAAGCTGGACCCAGAGAGTAAACAGGTCAGGGGCTGCAGAATCGCCCCAGCAGAGGAAACAGCGTCGCGGGAGCAGGGCCCCCAGGCTCATCCTGAACCAGGTCTCAGAGCCTGGCACCTGCTGGAGGCTGCTCCAAGAACACAGACAGGAGGGGCTGGAGAGGTTCCGCCTCACCTGGGTCCCCCCCATCCCTGTGATGGGAACCTCATGCCATCCAAACACCAGCTGCTGGGAGGCGCCAGGTGCTATTCCAAGTGCCAGAAGGCAACAGACCGGTGGAGACAGGGGCGTCACCCCCACGGGACTGCAGGGGCAGGCGCCACACGTACGGGGAGCTGGCACCCGGGGGAGAAGGACAGGGAGCCTGGGCAATGCAGCAGGAGAGGCAGGAGTGAAGCTGGACCCAGAGAGTAAACAGGGTCAGGGGCTGCAGAATCGCCCCAGCAGAGGAAACAGCGTCGCGGGAGCAGGCCCCCCAGGCTCATCCTGAACCAGGTCTCAGAGCCTGGCACCTGCTGGAGGCTGCTCCAAGGACACAGACAGGAGGGGCTGGAGAGGTTCCGCCTCACCTGGGTCCCCCCCATCCCTGTGATGGGAACCTCCCTGGGCCCCCGGCCCCATCCCTGTGATAGGAACCTCACCTGGGTCCCCCCTCATCCTTGTGATGGGAACCTCCCTGGGTCCCTGTCCCGATCGCTGTGATGGGAACCTCACCTGGGTCCCCCCTCATCCCTGTGATGGGAACCTCACCTGGGTCCCCCCTCATTCTGTGATGGGAACCTCACCTGGGTCCCCCCCATCCCTGTGATGGGAACCTCACCTGGGTCCCCCCTCATCCCTGTGTTGGGAACCTTCCTGGGTCCCTGTCCTCATCCTTGTGATGGGAACCTCACCTGGGTTCCTGTCCTCATCCTTGTGATGGGAACCTCCTTGGGTCCCTGTCCCGATCCCTGTGATGGGAACCTCACCTGGGTCCCTGTTCTCATCCTTGTGATGGGAACCTCACCTGGGTCCCCGTCCCGATCCCTGTGATGGGAACCTCACCTGGGTCCCCGTCCTCATCCTTGTGATGGGCGCGCGGATCCTCACAGCCTGGAGCAGCAGAACCTCCACCTCCACGAGATCCTGCAAAGAGGGCTTTGGGGCTCAGGCCGGCAGGGCTCAGGGGCTACATGCCAACAATACAGGTCCCTGCCCGAAACTCCCGTTTCCGAGGCTGCAACCCTCCCCTCCCTGGTACTTCATCTCACTCTCAACACGCCTGGTACTTTCTTGTTTTTATAAAATTGATGGACTTGAAGTATCCACCCTGTGACTGAAAAGGACTTTGTGGTCTGACCAGGGTACCTGGAGAGACACTGGAACTGCTGGGAAAGGCGTGCATCAATGAACTCAGGGCTGGGTCAAGGTCAGTCCCACCCACTCCAGGGGGTCCCAGCGCCTAGAGCTGTGTGCTCAGATGCTCTGAACTCGGCAGTGCTCCTGGACCAGTGTCAGGGACCCGGTTTCTGTCCACAGTCACATCACCCAGAAGGAAGCACTCTCTTAGAGCTGGGGCTCCAGCGTGGCCGGACCACCAAGTCGCTGCTCCTGCAAGTCACTGCCGGCCGCGGACATGGGGCAGAATCCAGGCTCCGTGAGCCCTTCCCAGGAGGGGACACGCTCTGCCCTGTCCTTCCCAGGGGCCCACAGAAGCGCCCACCCCAGGAAGCAGGAAAAGAGCACACGGAGACAGCCGCCCCCACCTGCTGGGCCAGAGCCACCTCGGGGGGCAGGATGCGGCCCCTCCTGGGTGAGGCCCAGCTGACTCGGCCTCCAGCATCTCCCCCGACCCAGAAAAGCTGCTAGGAAATGCCCCCCGCTCCGGCGTGGAGGCCTAGAAATAACTTAACCTCTAGCTGAGGAGATACTAGCGGCTGACTCAGGTTTTTTTCTCCTGGAAATACCAACCCAGGTCTGAAACACCACTGGTGCCCAGTTACCCTAGTTGTGGCAGCCACGCCAGCATGTGCCTCTAACACACCACAAGCTCCCCAGTGCCCTCGGCATCCCAGCTCTCCTGTGAGAATGCCTGCAAGCCCTGCTGGAAATGAACGCGCTAAGGGCGCGAGGGCTCTGACGTGGGCGACGCTAGCTCAGGCCTAGAACAGCTGTGGATGGCCGCGGGCAGGCTGCACCCAGGCAGAGCAGAGTCCGGAGCGGAGCCACGGAGGCACGGAAAACTGGGCCTGCCGTCGCAACCGCCACGCCACCCTGCCCGGCAATGTCCCCAAGACGGGAGAGGTTGGGCCCATCCCGTAAGGAGCCAAGAGCTCAGCTGGCAAAGAACCGCCTGCAACGCAGGAGGCCCCGGCTCGATTCCTGGGCCGGGAAGATCCACGAGAGAAGGGATGGGCTACCCGCTCCAGGATTCCTGCGCTTCCCTGGCGGCTCAGCTGGTAAGGAGTCCGCCTGCAATGTGGGAGCCCCGGGTTCGATCCCTCAGTCAGGAAGATCCCCTGCAGAAGGGAACGCCAACCCACTCCAGTATTCTGGCCTGGAGAACTCCATGGACTGTATAGTCCATGGGGCCGCAGAGAGTCGGACACGACCGGCGACTTTCACGTTCAGGGACCCCCAGCCTGCAGAAGGGTGACCGTGGGGGTGCAAGTGCAGATCTGGCCTGGGGAGAAGGGAAGGCGACAGGCAGGGGCCTCGGGATCCAAGGGAAGAGCAGGACTCTGGGAGAGGGGTGGTCCCCAGGTCCTGGGGAGCGGAGCGCTCCTGCCATTACCTGCGACGCGACGACCAGCTTGCCGGTCTCGGCGTCCACGGCCTGCACGACCCCCGACACGGCGCCACGGCCCACCGCGAGGCCCCGCACCAGCCCGGCGCCGCTCACCAGTGCCACACTCTCGTTGCTCATGGAGAAGAGGATGTTGGACTGGGGCTGGGGGCCGCCCTCGGAGGTGATCTGGAGGGGGAGGCAGCAGGGCCCATCAGCCAGCCCCCCAGGTGCCCACACCCCGCCCTCCGGGGCCGCGGAACTCCTCCCACAGCCCGCTCTGAAGCCCCCGGTGGGGGTGGGGGTAGGCCGTGGCCTTGAACTCCTACCTGCATCGTGGCTCCAATAATCAGCGTCACCTTCCTGGGGATCAGCCTAAACGGGGGAAAGACCTGGGGGTGGAGACAATAGGGAAACAGGCCGCTGCGTTCCAGGCCCACACGGCCAGGCGCAGCCACCCTCTAACTCCAGGGATGCGGGCCCACCTGCACAGACTCCTACCACGGAAGGGGGCCAACGAAGGCCTGGGGTCCCGGCCAGCCCTGGGGGAGACCTCACACACCCTGGCCCCGCGGCCCTGGGGCTCTCAGGGGCGTGTTCCGCTCTGGTGGGGTCGGCAGAAATGCCCACTCCCCGGCCCGCCTGGGACCTGCCCATCAGAGGCGGGTCCTGCCGTGTGTTTCAGTCTGGAGCACACCCAGGTTTCCAACCCTCTGCCTTCGAGGTTGCCCAGCTTCCCTTTGGAGTTTCCAGATTTCTACTGAATAATCCTCTAGAATGGTTCTCTACTCCCACGGCCTGAGTATTTTCCATATGAGGAAAGGGGGCTCGGGGGGCAGGGTGAGGAGGCCCTGTCTCTGGGGNGTGTTTCAGTCTGGAGCACACCCAGGTTTCCAACCCTCTGCCTTCGAGGTTGCCCAGCTTCCCTTTGGAGTTTCCAGATTTCTACTGAATAATCCTCTAGAATGGTTCTCTACTCCCACGGCCTGAGTATTTTCCATATGAGGAAAGGGGGCTCGGGGGGCAGGGTGAGGAGGCCCTGTCTCTGCGGCAGGGCAAAGCCCCTGCGTCCTCCTCCTACAACCCCACAGTCCCCGCTTTGCCCAAAGATGCGCCAGTCAGCCCAGGGTGACATGTGCGTGAGGCGTGGTCTCCGAAGGGCTGCCCTGAGTATAGGCGCAGAGACTGCCTTCTCATCTGGAGGAGAAGGGCGCGCCTCCATCCTGAAGCACCACCCACACCCGCCGGCACGAAGCCCCCCAGCCCGCGAGGCTGAGCCCGCAGCGGACGTGGCAGGAGCAGGGTGCTGCCCCCGAGCGATAAGCTCAGACACGACTTCCCGGCCCTGGCGGCCGTGGGCTCCTGTCTCAGCCTAGCACCATGGGGGCACCAGGTGGGCCCCGAGTTCCCTCACCCAGGACTGCTGCTCCAGGGGCTCCCCCGAAGCGCAGGCTGCTCCAGGGCCCCGGCCACCAGTGTGTGCCTCGACACTCGTGTCCAGACCCACCTGCTCCCCTCCGCCACTCCCCCGTCTGTGACGAGTCACTCCCCTCCTCTGAGCCACACCAGGACCCCCGAGTCCCGGAGAGAGTGAAGTGACCCAGCCCCCTCACTCCTGGGCTCCCAGACCCCCAGGACCACGGAAGGCCCCCTTTCAATCAGAGGACCCTGGAGAGCGGTTTAACATGGCCTCTCCACGTGGGGCCTTCCCTGGTGGCTTGGATGGTAAAGAATCCGGCTGCAATGCAGGAGACCCAGGTTCCATGCCTGGGTCAGGAAGAGCCCCTGGAGAAGGGAATGGCTCCCCACTCTAGTATTATTGCCTGGAGAATTCCATGGACAGAGGAGCCTGGTGGGCTACAGTCCAGGGGGACAGTTGCAGAGGCAGAGAGAGCTGAGTGACTAACACTTTCCCTTTCCACGGGGCTACCTGGGCTGCCCCTAAAAGTCCCAGCCAATCACAAAAAATGCCATATCACCTTCACCCCCACAGGGCCCTGACGTGGCCCAGGGGCTGGGCCAGGCCCACAAGGCGCAAGGAGGACCGCTCTACCTCAATCTGCTGTGGGGCTGAGTTGACTCTCTGTCCGGCCTTGTCCGTCACAGTCGCGGTGAGGCTGGTCTGGCCGATGGCTACGCCGTGGACGCGGAAGGAGGCAGTGTAGTCATCCGGGGCCTCGTCGAGCGCCCTGGAGCAGAGGGAGGGGCTGGGACCTCTCCCCCAGGCAGACCCGTTGCTGCTGCCCTCAGATGCCCTCCCCCAACCCCCGACCCCACGAGAACTCACACCAACGTGACGATCTGGGAGGCTGCCCGGAGTTTCAGGTCCATAAAGGCCAAGTACTTGGCCAGGAAAGGCTTCTTGTGGAAGTCCAGCACTCGGACATGCGCCTTGACCGTCTTCCCGATCTCCACCTACATNATTTTCCACAGTTTGTTGTGATCCACACAGTCAAAGGCTTTGGTATAGTCAATAAAGCAGATGTTTTTCTAGAACTCTTTTGCTTTTTTGATGATCCAGCGGATGTTGGCAATTAGATCTCTGGTTCCTCTTCCTTTTCTAAATCCAGCTTGAACATCTCGAAGTTCATGGTTCACGCATTGCTGAAGCCTGGCTTGGAGAATTTTGATCATTATTTTGCTAGCGTGTGAGATGAGTGTATTGTGTGGTAGTTTGAGCATTCTTTGGCACTAGCATGTGAGATGAGTGGAACTGTGTGGTAGTTTCAGCATTCTTTGGCATTGCCTTTCTTTGGGATTGGAATGAAAAGTGACCTTTTCTAGTCCTGTGGCCACTGCTGAGTTTTCCAAATTTGCTGGCACATTGAGGGCAGCACTTTCACAGCATCACCTCTTAGGATTTGAAATAGCCCAACTGCAATTCCATCAATGAGATGAGTGGAACTGTGTGGTAGTTTCAGCATTCTTTGGCATTGCCTTTCTTTGGGATTGGAATGAAAAGTGACCTTTTCTAGTCCTGTGGCCACTGCTGAGTTTTCCAAATTTGCTGGCACATTGAGGGCAGCACTTTCACAGCATCACCTCTTAGGATTTGAAATAGCCCAACTGCAATTCCATCATCTCCACTAGCTTTGTTCGTAGTAATGCTTCCTAAGGCCCACTTAACTTTTTACTGCAGGATATCTGGCTCTAGGTGAGTGATCACACCATTGTGATTATCTGAAATACTCTAGCAAGCACTAAATGTTCCTTTCTGGCCATCTCTGGGCCAATTACCAATTAGTCTCATGGAAGACTAAATAAATTCTTTGTTTATACACAATCTTTACCAGTTCAGCTGGTAAAGAATCTGCCTGCAATACGGCAGAAGCTGGTTTGATTCTTGGGTTGGGAAGATCTGCTGGAGAAAGGAAAGTCTACCCACTCCAGTATTCTGGTCTGGAGAATTCCATGGACTGGATAGTCCTTGGGGTCGCAAAAAGTTGGACATGACCGAGCAACTTTCAGTTTAGTGTGAAAAAGGAACCGTTCTTTGGATTTCATTGTAAATATTTTGGAAATTTCAAAAAATAAAACATCCATATTGTACTAAGCTGACAATAAGAAAATAAAAACTTACTGAAATAAAAATCACCTATGACAGAGAATATGATGACCTATATGGCCTTCTAGAACTAACACCAAAAAAAANACAGGAAGGCATACAGTAGGGGTTTAATAAGTACTCAGCAGTTCACACCTGGAAGCACATACTGCACACGGTGAAAACTTTAGGAAACAGGAGTCAGAGGTGCTCAGTGAAAGGACTCAAGTCTAGAAGCAACTCACCGGCGGAAACGAGACCAGAGAAGGCATATCCGAGTCTGAGATAAAAGTGACTTTGAAGGAGTCCAAGCTGTGGGAATGCCCCCTTGAATGACCGCCCCTTCTCTCCCTCAGGAAGACAGGACCCTGGCGGCATTCCTCTGGAAACCGCTGCGGTCACCTCGTGTATCTGAGTTACATAAAATCCCTCTTCACATTAAAGAAGAGCCTAGATCTCTTATGTATTCATTTTGCAGAAGCCCTTGGCATTAGTACGCTTTATTCATCGGCCACTGAATCTCTGAGAATCCAAAAAGTACAGATGGAGTAGAAAATTCACGGTCTGGCTGGTTAGTCACCTGCGGGGGCCAGAGGATGGGAATCCCCAGGCCGGGGCTAACGTGAGGGCGGCTTCCAGCCAGTGTCGACTGAGATAAAGATGGACGCCCCCAGAGGCCGCCCTGCACAGAGCCCAGGACGCCAGGTGAGACAGTGCTGCAAGGGGTGGGGAGATGAGAGGAAAGCACCCCCTGCAGCCCCACCCTGCTCCCGGCTCCTGTGCAGCTAAAGAGGGAGCGTACGGGGAGGCTGACACTGACCTTGTCCACCACGCGGATGTACAGCTCCTGAATGTCCGAGACGTAGACATCGGCCTTCGCAGGGGCAGGGAAGGCTAAGCACAGGTCGTGGATCATGACGGTGGAGGTGCCGGGGAGCAGAGGGCGCACCTGCAGGGCGGGAGCAGGGTGCGGTCACACAGCCACTCAGGGCCGCGGCCTGTCGCCCGCTTGGAAAATCCGGACCCAAAGCTGACCCTGCCCACCCCTTGCCGTGAACCCCCGCTGCCAGCCAGGCTACTTGCGATGTAATATGTTAGTGCCGGGATAGATTTCAAGGAGCATTTATTGCAACCCGGCACAAATTACAGAGAAGAAAAGGAAGCTGCTCCACGGGGGGGTGGTCAGAGCTCGGCAGAGAGAAGATTCACACGCAGGATCCCATATCGCTTGTCCAGGCCACCTGCTGCAACCTCCATCAGAGCACAGCATCCTGTGGGGTCTCCTCTGATGCTGGCAGGGAGTGAGGCGGCTGCTTTCCACATGAAGCCCTCCCTGGGGAACCCTAAGCTGGGCCCACAGACTCTCAGAACCTGGGAACAGGCCTCAGAGGCCATCACATCTCCACCGTGAGCTCCTCGAGTCTCACCCATCTCCACATTCATCTCTACCTCTGCTGTGTTAGAGGCGGCTCAGAGGTTAAAGCGTCTGCCTCCAATGCGGCAGACCCAGGTTCGATCCCTGGGTCGAGAAGATCCTCTGGAGAAGGAGACGGTAACCCACTCCAGTATTCTTGCCTGGAGAATCCCATGGACAGAGGAGCCTGGCGGGCTGCAGTCCACAGGGTGGCAAAGAGTCAGACGGGATCAAGCGACTCACGCTTTGACATACTTTCCCTATATTTGACATAGAGCCTGTGTAGAAAGTTCAGAGTGAATGAACTCATCTGGGCTCCTGTCTTCCAAGCTTTCCTTGCCAAAGACCCTCTTGCCAAAGACCCTCTTCTCTCTACTTCCTTCCAGGGATCCCACTTTCAGAAGAACCCCTCTCCAGACAGCCTGCCTCATCACCCCTTTCTCACACGGCAGGACTTGCAGTGATTTGTTGTATTGCTTAGACGTGCATCTCCGCTGGGTGGTCTGGGGCTGGGCAGGTGGAGGCGCGTCGCGCACCCAGCGGGGGGCCTGAGCCTCCCACCTCTATGTGGCCCGGCTCTGCTGCCTGCAGTTTGCGGCCTATATTCACTGGGGGGAGGGGTGGGTACAGCAAACGGTTCCGTGTTGGCAAAGCTATAGTTTTAATATCAAGAACATGTGGGGGGAAAGAAATGTCAGGAGACAACCAAATAGGTTAAAAGCCTTCAAAGGCTACCCAGAGTGACTTTTATGTTCTACGAGAACCTGGCGTATCTGGCCCCTGCCCGGGGCTCTGATGTCACCGCAAACTGCATTCCCCCAAGGCCGTCACCCTCCGAACAGCTGGTGCCCGCCTGCCCCTCTCAGAGCTGCACGATCCACCCCCGAAATCTGGGCTCTTCCTCCCGGGCGTCCACCTGCTGGTTCCCTCTGAGCCTCAGCCCCATCCGAAGGTCCCTCTCTGGCCAAGTCTCCCCCGGCCCAGGTGGGAACCTGCGCCCCCCTGCTCACTTCTCCCAGGGCAGCTCTGCCGGTGCCACCTGGTCAGCAGGCAGACCTGTGTATCCGCCCCAAGGCTGCGGTGGCACCGACCGCCGCCTCAGGGCTGAGCCTCGAGTGCGGCCTGGCCCCGCAGCGTGTATGTACACTGAGATCCAGGGTCACCGCTGCGAGGCGCTGGTTAACCTACGGAGACCTATGCTTCCACCAGCTCAGCTTCCATCCTGGCTTCATCGAGACCAGAATTCAGAAAGAAGTCTGCAAACCCCAGGGACCCTCATCTACCTGGGAAGGGCTGACTCTAGTCCATGCCCCCTCAGCAGACAGACAAAGAGACAGGCCCACCCAGGGTAGGAACCCAGCCTCAAAGGGGCCCCGAGCCGCCACTTTAGGGAGCCTTCTGCCACACTTGGCCACGCCCGAGAGCTGGACGCCACCAGCAGCCAGAAGGGCGCTGTCGGGCAGGGGGCCGGGCCGGACAAAGCGGGCTAACTATGCCTGCAGCGCTGGGCTCAGGGGCTCAGGGCAATAAGCACAGGTGAAGGATGCTCAGGGCGCTTCACGTAAGGACCCAGGTCGCTCAGTAAAAATCCCAGAACAACAACCGAGCCAGCCTGGCCTCCAATACACTGAAGACAGGGGTCAGAGCCACGGGTCTCCAGTTCTGTGGTGGACGATTCACCTGGCTGATTACATGCCCCCCAAAGAGAACCCACTTAAAAATCCCAGGAAGACGCGAGGGCTCCGACCTGATCCCCCTGCAAACGTTACCGCCGTCGGGAGCAGCCCGTCATTCAGGAGGCAAAGAAATGATGGCTCGCTGCACCCCCGGGGAGAGACGTGCGAGGCGGGGGTGGGTGTGCAGGGGAGGCGTTTTTGTCTCCCCTTCAAAAGAGCCATTTTGCACGTTTTAAACAGAGATCTAACTGACGTTGAGGAAATCGGTTTCTCTCCCACTTGCTTTCCCAGCAGCTGGATGTCCAGGCACCTCCCGGGTGACAGGGCGGAGGACGCCAGCCCACAGAGAGACCACCAGGCCGCCCACACGCCAGCCCCGCCAGCTCACCCGACAGAGAACGGTGCCCCACGGGTGAGCCTGCCCACCACTCTGGAGACAAACTGCTCTGGAGGAGGCGAGGGGGCAGGCTGGCGGGTGGCACGGAGTTGGGTGGGGGGCACCCTCACTGTGCAAGCGTCACCACCTGCTTCTCCAGGCTCCAGACTCACTTGCCGCTGGAAGGACGTGCAGGGGGGACGCGTGTGCAGGAGGGAGGGGAGCGAATCCACCCCCAGAACCAAGTCTCCTCCCTCAGGGGTGACACTGTCCCCCGAGAGCCCCGAGGAAGCCCTGTCATCTCTGGAGCCGGGGACACGCCACTGCTCATCAAGGCGCTGCCGTGGAGCCAGGGCCGCTCTGCTCGGGATGCCCGCCCGCGGCCGCCAGGCCCCGAGGCGCCGGCGCGTCCTCACGGCTCCACGCTCCCCGGGCCCGTCACGCGTCACGCGTCTCCCTTGACAAGCCGCGTCTGTAGACGAGCGAGGACCCTGTGTGTGGATGCCTCCGAATGTCACCGGTGCCGTCGGCTTCCGTCTCCCGTGTGTGCGCTGCAACGTCTCGTGGTGGCCAGGCCCACGCCGGAGGTGAGGGTTGTGCCCCCCGCAGATACGTCCCCCTCGAGGCTGGTGGGGGTTGTGCCCCCCGCAGATACGTCCCCCTCGAGGCTGGTGGGGGCTGTGCCCCCCGCAGATACATCCCCCTCGAGGCTGGTGGGGGCTGTGCCCCCCGCAGATACATCCCCCTTGAGGCTGCTGAGGGTTGTGACCCCCGCAGATACGTCCCCCTCGAGGCTGGTGGGGGTTGTGCTCCCCCGCAGATACGTCCCCCTCGAGGCTGGTGGGGGCCGTGCCCCCCGCAGATACGTCCCCCTCGAGGCTGGTGGGGGGTGGCCAGGGTCACACTGAGGTGAGAAATGCCATCCAAGGGGCCCTGCCCAGCCCTGAGGCCTCCTACAGGGCCAGGTTGGGGACCGGTTCCTCTGCCCACTGTCCCCTCTCAGGAAAAAGGTGGGACACACCTGAGTTCATGCCGCACAGCTGCCACCTACCACCCACCCCGTCTCAAGGCAGGACCCCCCCACCACCGCGCTGAAGCACCTCCTCAGAGGTACAGCATCACGGGGACCAGCCCACAGCCCAGGACCCGGGAGAGGGGTCGGCTCCTAAGAGCAGGGACCCTGGTGGACTGCTCCCTGCTGAGTCCCCAGAGCCTGGCCTGGGCTGGCGCATGACGGGACCCCGCCCTGCAGAGTGACCGCTTGATGAAAGGCCTGAGTGTAAGGCTCCTTCCCACCGCCCTTAGAATTGCTACACAGCTTCTGCAAGGAGGGAGCAGGTGAAATGCAAAGAGGTGATGCGAACAGAGACCCTGAGTTTAAGTCGGGTAAACCCTCCCGTGCATAAGCCAGCCGAGAAGGAATCAGAGGCACCTGGCAGAGGGCTGGGGCTGTGTGAGCCTGTGCAGCCCTGGGACCGTCGCGTGGGCACCATCGCCCCGCAGCAGCCCAGGTGCGCCCGCGCCAGGCCCCCACCCAGAGACGCGCGGAAGCCGACACACACCCGTGAGCCATTCTTGCCTCTGAATGGGCCTCGACAGCGAAAGAAAGAAACGTTTCCTCTAAGCTAATTGAAGAACTGTTGTGGGCTTCCTTGTCTCTGCGATTAAGGGAAATGAGAATGCTGCTAATTAGCAGCTGGGAGATGCTGCAGAAATGTGTAAATGTCCTTCAGAAGGAGCGCTCTGAGACGCCGCGAGGACCCGTCATAGGCTGTCAACACTCCGTGAAAAATCCCTCGTGCCCTTGGTGGAGGAGGCAAAGGAATCGGCGTCCGGTTGCATCTGGAGCTGCAGGAGCGTCTGCGCAGCCCGAGGTCGGGGGAAGCAGAGACCCCCGGGGCCGAGGCCCCTCCGGGACACCTTCTGGGCAAACACAATCCTGGCGAGGCCTGCCTCGTCGGGCGCTGCCGGCATGCCCCACATACGGTCCCAGACGAGTCACAGGGCGGTGTCTGCGGCAGGGATCAGCCCCTCAGCAAGAGCCACAGAAGACAGGACGTGGGCGAAGGCTCGCCCGCCAGCGGAGAGAGGACGGCTCCAGCTCTTTCGCCGTGCAGTCACCGAGCTGTGCCTGACTCTTGGGACCCCACGGCCTGCAGCACGCCAGGTGTCCCTGTCCCCCACCGTCTCTTGGGGTTTGCCTAAGTTTGTGGCCACTCATCGGTGATGCCATCCAACCATCTCATCCTCTGTCACCCTCTTCTCCTCCTGCCTTTAATCTTTCCCAGCATCAGGGTTTTTTCCAATGAGTCGGCTGTTCACATCAAGTGGCCAGTGTATTAGAGCGTCAGCTTTAGCTTCAGTCCTTCCGGTGAGTGTTCGGGGTTGATTTCCTTTAAGACTGACTGGTGTGCAGTTCAAGGGACTCCCTGCTACAGCTCGAGCTTGGGCTCTTTGGGACCATCTATAAACGGGGACACCATGCCTGCTTGGCAGGGACAAGCCTAGAGTCTGCTGTCAACAGGGACTGCACACCATAGGGCACCGCAGGGCTGAGCAGAGGTTCGTAGTTCTGGGAAGACGTGACTCTGACGCTGTAATCCCATCTTGAGTCTTTCAGACAAGCATGCCAGCTTGAATGCCCCCCTGGACAGGGAGCTCAGTATCTGAGGCAGTAGCCTAGTCCGTCACAGACTCTTAGAGGCTCTTGTTCCTGGAGGAAAGGTCTCTCTCTGGACCCTGGGCTGCCCTCAGGGCTCACTCAAAATGTGTGGTGTGAGGTTAACTGTGAGTATAAAGGAGCCCGAGGTTTGTTGGCACTGCACACATCTTTCTGAACTGGACACATCCCTCCTCTGGATAACAGGGGAGTTATTTTTAATCTCCAGAGATAAAGCAAAGCAAGGCATATACCAAGCAGTTGGAATCATTTACAATTTGAGGCTTTCCATTCAGTGGGAAAGATCTGATGCTGACCACTCATTTACACGGAAGAGCAATGGCCAGGGGATTATCCTTTCTTGGACGAAAGGAATAACAATGCCTTGGGGGAGCTTCCTATGATCTCAGGCATCCAGCTGCCCCCAGACTCCCTCTAATAACACACGCTCATCCACAGGCACCAAGGGACGGCATTTTCTTGCTCTGATTTATGGCGATAAACCCAAGAGGCCCTGACATCCGCAATTCTGCCTCTGAGGAAAACAGGTTACGTTATGACACGCTTCCTCGTCCTTTACCTTCACCAAGGGGCTCCACAAGAGTGCTAAAGACCAAGGTTTCCCACTGGGGGAAGGTAAGAAAATGTCAGAAAAACAATGTAACAAAAAACCAATCCTCCTAGAAACTCGCATGCTACCAAAACTGACTCAAAAAGAAACAGACAGATTGAATTCCTATTAAAAAAAACTACCCATGAGGAAAACCTGTGACAATGTGGCTCCACTGGTTAATTCTACCAGTCAAGAGTACCTGTTACCAATTCCACACAGATTCTTCCAAAAATTAGAAGAGGGAACGCTTGTCAGTCAGTCCATGAGGCTGACATCCTGATACCAGACAAAGGCACCACCAAAAACCACAAACCAGCATCTCTCAGGAGTAGGAACATACACTCAATTAAATGCCAGCAAACTGCGTCGTTACACATAAAAAGAATTACATATCATGATCAAGCAACATTTATCCCAGAATGCAAGGCTGGTTTAACATCTGAAAGCCAATTAACGTAATACATCATATCAACAGGAAAAAAAAAAAAAAAACCCACACGATTATTTCAAGAAACACAGAAAAAATTTTGTACAAAATCAGTATACAGGACTTCCCCGGTGTCAGTGGTTAAGAGTCCATCTGCCCACACAGGAGACATGGGTCCAATCTCTGACTTGGGAAGATCCCACACGCCGAGGGGCAATGAAGCCCAGGCGCAGAGCTACTGAGCCTGTGCTCCGGGGCAAGGAGGGCAGCTCCTGAGCCCACAGGCCCCAGTGAAGCCTCTGCTCCGGGGCCAGGAGGGCAGCTCCTGAGCCCGCAGGCCCCAGTGACGCCTGTGCTCCGGGGCCAGGAGGGCAGCTCCTGAGCCCGCAGGCCCGAGCGCCTGCGCTCTGCAACAGGAAAAGCCCCTGCGAGGAGGAGCTCACGTACCGCAACCAGAGAGTAGCCCCCACTTGCTGCAACTAGAGAAAGCCCGAGAGCACCAACAAAGACACAACAAATTCGAAAATCCAGCACACGTCCACGTGTGTATGTGTGTGGAAGAACAGGGAGGTGATTAGTACGTTTGTTTTTTTTTTGAGGCGATAAAATACTCTAAAGCTGACTCTGGCGATGTTGCATTTATCTGTGAATGCACTGAAACCCCTGATCTGTGACTTTAAGTTGGTGAATTGTATGGTGTGCGAATTACACTTCAATAAAGCTGCTACTAAAAGCACTAAAGATTGATGAGGGTCACAGCCACCGCTGAGCCACAGTCTCTGCTCTCTAGTTTGCCGCAGTCCCCAGCATGCCCTAATCACCTCCAGCGCCACAGCTAAGCACCGGGCGTCAGCTGGCCCAGCTCTTCCCAGTGCGGCCCTTGCATCCTGCTCACCCGCCTCACTTACTCAACACCTGTTCCACTTCAGAAGCAACTAATGCTCTGACCCTTGCGTCAAGACAGTCACTGGATGCAGAAAGTCAGAGAGGGGGACCTGCAAGGAGTTACAGCTGAGAGGGCGAGGTGCCAGGCCAAGGCACAAATGTACTGCACAGCTGTGGGCAAGGCACCGGGCTGTGTTTCTGAAAGGAGCTGGTGGGACCAGGTCTCTGTGAAGGCCCTCTTGCCAGCGGCGAGGCCTCCCCCGCACAGACAGGCAGTGCCCAAAAGCAAGTGCAGACAGCAAGACTGCAGGCGAGCCTGCCGCAACCCCCACCGCACACCAAGCGCCAAGCGCCCGGCCTCTCCCAAGTCCGGGGCCAAGCCTTGCTAGGCGCTGGGACGACTATAAAGCTCCTTCGACACCTGGCAACCAGCCCCCACCAGGGGAATGCAGGTCTTCGGCTCTGAGAGGTGCAGAGCTGCGATGCCAGGATACCGCGACTGACATCAGGGGTTTGACACACTCGTCCTGACGGTTTCCTTTTAAACACAGTTCGATTTCCGTGACCGTATAATAACGCGCTGTGCCGCTACACAGCCAGTTCGGACGTTGGGTTGGTCAGCCTTTACTCTGTCATAGCCGTAGGAAGACCTTTCCTTTTTGTATTTTTTGGCTTCAGCACGTGGCATGCAGGATCTCAGTCCCCTGACCAAGCACTGAACCTGTGCCCCCTGCGTTGGAAGCATGGGGTCTTAACCACTGGACTGCCAAGGAAGTCCCATAGGGCAATTAAAAAAAAATTAAACAACCCAAATGCCCCACAAGGAGAGAATGGCTGAGTACAAACGGTTGCCAAAAAATCATCATCGTCATCCTCCAGCCTACAGAGCAATATGGAAAAAGAGAAAACTTGAATTAAAGCCCTGATGAGCATGGAAGGCTCGGTTCTTCCTTGGTCACGGCTGGGTGGAGGTCAGGGAAGGAACATGGAGAAACACAAAAAGCCGACGTGTCCGTCAAGGCAACAGTCCTTCCGGTTCTTACAGTGTCGCTCACGTAATAATATTTCCATCTTACCCGAAAGGCCGACTGAAAGGAAACCATTAGGTAGCTAACAGCGTGGTCAGCTTGTGAGACACGATACGCAAAGGCAGCTCGAAGGTGTCTGCAGTGACCCCGGGGAGGCGCTGAAGACCCTGCGCCGTTACCGACAGGCCCGGCGGCTGACTGCAGAGGCGGGCGGGCGGAGCCCACACTCACCGTGGCGACGCCCCGGGCCTCCTGGTAGGCCACCCGGAGCACGTCGGCGCTGCTGGCGTTGAGGAAGAAATAGCCAGAGCCTTCTCGGACGCGCAGCTCCGCCTGCGGGAGGGGCCGGGCTGGTGTCAGAGGCGAGGGGTCCTCGGGGGTCGCGATGGGGGGCGGCAGGGTGGGAATGGGGCGGCCCTACCTGCACGTCTGGGTGGTTGTAGATGGTCAGCTCTTCTGGGCTGACTCTCACGTCCTCCACCAGCATGAGTTCAATGGAGGCCGACACAGGCGAGAGGGGGTCGTGCTGAAGGGGCAAGGCCACGCGGTCAGAGCCAGGGGGCCAAGGGCCAGGCGGGCCACGGGCACCCCCACGGAAGAGCAGCCCCAGGCGCTGGCATCACACCGGGGACCTCGCTGTCTTGGGGACACAAGCCCAGCAACACCCGTCAAGCTTTGAGCCACGTCCCTGTGAGGCCTCCCCTAGTCCCGCCAAATCAGCAGCCCCCTGACCTGCCAGGCCACCGGCTGGACTCCCCCCACGTGCCCCAGGGAAGTGGGGCAGTGTTCCAGGCAGTGGGGGCTGCGGGCTGACAGGGACGGGGCTGAACCACCCGGGCGCACTCAGCAGGGGCTGTGAGGTGGGCGGCAGCGGGGAAGAGTCTAGATGGGCGAGCCCCTCTGCCTTTCAGCTGGACCCCCCAACCCCGCCGTCACCAGATTGCACGGAGCGCAGGAGGAGAGACTGAGGCATGGGGGCCAGCGCGGAGGCACCCCCATCAGTGGGCCGGCCTCAGGACCCCGGGAGCACTGGGCAGAGCGTGGGGGCCACTGAGGAGGCAACCCTGTCAGTGGGCCAGCCTCAGGACCCCAGGAGCACTGGGCAGAGTGTGGGGGAGGGGAGGACAGCCCCCGTCAGTGTGCCAGCCTCAGGACCCCGGGAGCACTGGGCAGAGTGTGGGGGAGGCGAGAGGACGGCCCGCCCTGGGGGCCCCGATCAGTACCGGCTGCTTCACTCTCGCTGCGTCCAGGTGCGGCTGCTGGTAGCCAGTGGCGGTGGCAGAGATGGCCGTGGTGCCCGAGGCCCGGTGAACTGAAATGGCCTGCAGGCCTGAGAGCGAGAGGTGAGCCGACTGCGATGCAGCCCCGCCTTCCCTACCTGGTGTGCAGCTTGAAGTCTCCCGCCGCCCCGAACCTGGGGGATGGGGCACACCGTGTGCACCTCTGAGAGTTGAGGGGCCCTGAGCACGCTTCCTAGAGCGGCTTAGAGGAGCTGGAGGGGACAGCTCAGGTCCTGGCCGCGAGGGTCTCCAGCGGCAGCGTCAGGGGGTCTCACAGCTCGGAGCAGCCAGATCTGGGCTCCAGCCCGGTCCGTGCACAAGTGGGACCTTGAGCTCGGCCGCCGTGCGCCCTGAGCTGCTCCCCACCTCCCACCATTTCTCTCTCTGACGCGTGAGGACTAAAGAGGAGTTCCGACGCTCCCCGGGCGTCACTCCTGGACAGAGGGGGTCCTGGCCCCCCGCCCGCCGCCGCCCGACCCTCTCTGCACCCAGCTGGCCGGTCGTGGCCGCCGCTCACCATGCAGCTTCCTCTGGCCGCTCCCGTCGTCCCGAGACACCAGCTGCAGGGGCGGGACAGGCTCGATGCTGGCCAGCGACGGTCTGCTGGACTCCCACTGGATGCTCAGCGAGCTGAAGTTGTCAAACCTGCGGCCCTGCTGGTCGTAGGCGGCCAGGTCCAGCAGCGGGCTGCGGTGGCTGGAGACGGGAACCTGCAAGGAGCTGAGCTCACCTCGG